>CALYLW010000495.1:0-433411 GCA_944989445.1 Ampullaceana balthica | reverse complement strand
CGCGCACGCATTGATGCCCCCAGGCAGCTCGCGCTGCCGTGAGATCAATACCTTTCCGGAACCCACCACGATCGCGTTTGCGTGTAGCGTCGTTGCGTTTATCAGCTCCTTACCACGCTGTCATCGTTCACACAGTGTCAGTCGTCCGTTTGATGTCATCTTGATGTCACTGTCAGCGGTCGTTTGATGTCATCTTGGTAGTGGTTCCTCACTATCAGTTCCCCCCCTCCGTCATGGGGCTGTATTCTTGGATGTCCACTTCAGTGTCCGTTGATGTCTCTTGGATCGTCCATACTTAGTTTTCCGTGCTGACCTTCTCCTCCTCTCCGGATGTCCCTCTCTCAGTTTTCGTTTGATGTCCTCTTGATGCCCTAACTCCTCTGGGTGCGTTGATGTCTCTTGGATGTCCCTTCTCTCACGGTTTCCGTTTCGATGGCCTCTTGGTCTGTCATCTCCGCAGCGTTCCGTTTCCCGCATGCTCTCTTGACTGTCCCCGATACTCAGTTTCCGTTTGATGTCCCTCTCTGGGATGTCCATCTCAGTTTCCCGCTTTGATGTCTCCCTTGGCATGTTCCTCCTCGTCAGTTTCGCTCTTGGCGCTACTTGGATGTCCCCTCCTCTCAGTTTCCGTTGATGTCCTCCTTGATCGTCCCTCACTCTCAAACACACACACACACAACAGACCGTTTCGTTTGATGTCTCTTGGATGTCCCCTCAACTCCCTCAGTTGCTCGTTTGTTGTCTTTGCACTGTCCATCTCCCTGGTCGTCCGTTTGCGGTCTCTTGGATGTCTACTTCTCCGTTCGTAAGTTTCCCGTCCTGTCTCTTGCGCCCCCGCGGGGGGGGGCCCGCGCCGGGGGGGGCGGGGCGGGGGGACATGTGCGTCCCCCACCCACCCCCTTCCTCTCCCCCCCCCACACCCCCCCCCCCACCCCCCCCTGTTTGCCTTTTCCCACTTCTGCTCCCCCCCCCCCCCCCCACTCCCCGGGCGCCCGTTTTGCTTTTTTCTTTTTTTCTCTTTTTCGTCCCCCTTCTTTATTTCCAACCACCCATATCTCGGGGGCGCCGGGGCGAGGTGCCGCTCTTTTCTGGGGGGGGCGGGAGATTGCGCGACGGGGGGAGGCGCGTTCTCTCTCCCCCCCCCCCCCCCCCCCCCATTCTGTTTTGGACCCCGACAATTTTTTCCGCCGGGCGGAGCGGGGCCGGGGGGTCCGTCCGCCCCCCCACCCCCCCTCCCCCCCCCCCCCCCCACCCTTTCCACTTTTTTTGTTTCTTTCCCTTTCGCCTCCCCCCTATTCTTTCCCCCCCCACCCCCATACAAACACAAAAGGCATCAACCTGACCACCAGTTTTTCTCCTTTTCCCTCCCTTCCCCCGCGGGCCGTTTCCTCTGGGGGATTTTTCCGGGGGGCCGTCCCTTTTTCCCTCCCCCTCCCTCTCTCTCCCCTCCCCCCCCCCCCCCCCCCCCCCCCCCCCCCCTCCTCCCCTCTCCTTCCCCCCACCCACGTCTGCCCCGGCGGGGGGGGGGCGCCCGGGAGGGGGGACCCACCATAAACAAACCTTTTTACCCACCCGACACCGCCCCAACCCAAACCGCACCCCCCACCCCCCCCACCCACTCACCCCATCACCCCATCACACACACACGCACCCCCACCCCACACCCCCCGCACCTCCACACCCACTGCACACGGCACACACCGACACACTCCCCAGCACCCCTCACACCGCACACGTCGCCCCACCACACGCAACCCCCCACTCCCACACACCACCCCACCCCACACCCCACACCCCCCCCCCCCACACACACACACCCCACCCCCCCCCCACCCCACACCCCACCCCACCCCACACCCCCCCCACCCCACACCCCACACCCCACCCCACCCCCCACCCCCCCCCCCCCCCACCCCGCCCCCCTGCCCCCCCCCCACCACCCCGCCCCCCCCCACCCCGTCCCCCGCCCCCGCGCCCACCCCGCCCCGCCCGCGCCCCCCCCCCCCGCCCCCCCCCCCCCCCCCGGCCCCGCCCGCCCGTCCGCCCGCGCCCCCCCCCCCCCCGGCCCCGCGGGCCCCGCCCCCCCCCCCCCCCCGCGCGCCGCGCGCGCCGCTCCCCCCCCCCCTCCCCCCCCCCCCTCCCCCCCCCCCCCCCCCTCCCGCCCCGCGCCCCCCGCCGGCGCGCGCGCCGCCGCGCGGCCGCCCCCCCCCCACCCCCACCCCCCCCCCCTCCCCCACCCCCCCCCCCCCCACCCCCCCCCCCCCCCCCCCCCCCCACCCCCCCCCCCCCCCCCCCAACCCCAAAAAACCCAAAACACCCACCCCCATCCCCACCGCGGGCCACGCGGGGGAGGCGGGAGGGGGCCACACCCCCACCCCGCGGGGACGCCCCACGCCGGCCGCGATGGGGGCCAACCACCCCCCCCCCCCCCACTCATACCCCCCCCCCCCCCCCCCCCCCCGGGGCCAGCGTTTTCCGCGGTTGCCCGGAGGGCGTTTTATTTGGGGGGAAACCTAAATCCATCTTATTCCCCCCCCATCCTTTCACAAATAGTGCGGTTTGGCGAGCGGCGGCCCAACCCCCATCCCCCGGTTGGGGGGGATGTTCTGTGATCCCCCCTCCCCCTTTTTTTATCTTTTTTTTTTGTCCCCCTTCAAAAAGGGGGGGCTTTCCGTTTGATGTCCTCTTGGATGTCCTCTCTCAGTTTCCGTTTGATGTCCTTTGGATGTACATCTCAGTTTCCGTTTGATGTCCTCTTGATGTCCTCTCTCAGTTTCCGTTTGATGTCCTCTGATGTCCTCTCTCAGTTTCCGTTTGATGTCCTCTTGATGTCCTCTCTCAGTTTCCGTTTGATGTCCTCTTGGATGTCCACTGTCAGTTTCCGTTTGATGTCCTCTTGGATGTCCACTGTCAGTTTCCGTTTGATGTCCTCATGGATGTCCACGCAGATTCGTTGATGTCCTCTTCGATGCTTTTTTCCACCGTCATGTTCTCGTTGATGTCACGTCTTGGATGGCCAACCGCTCAGTTTCGTTTGATGTCCTGCTCATCTGCTCGTCCCGCGCTCATGGTCTCCGTCCCCTTGATGTCCCTACCTGCGGATGTCGCTCTCTCTGATTCCGTTCTCGCCAGGGTCCTCTTGGCTATGCGTCCCCACACTCCAGTTCGTTTGATGTCCTCTTGATGTCCTCACTCGTTTGTTTGTTGTCACTATTGATTGTGCCTCTCTCTGTCTTTCCTCTGCCGACAGTCCTTTGGTTGTCCACCACTCCCAGTCCGTTTGATGTCCTTTGGATGTCACTTCCAGTTCCGTTTGCCCTTGTATCTTGGATGTTCACTCCACCCGTCAGCCCCTCTTCGTTGATGTCATTTGGCTGCTCCACCGCTCAGATCCTCCGCTTTGATGTCATCTCTGGATGTCACTCGTCCGATTCGCGTTCTGCATGTCAGCTCTTGCGGAGCGCTCCACTCCGTCAGTCTTCCGTTTGTATGTCAGATGGATGTCCTACGTCAGCTCGCTTTGATTTCATCTTGGATGTCCACCGTCGCATTCCGTTCGCGCTGTCATCGTTGGATGTCCCACTCTCAGCCTTTTCCCCGTCTAGATGTCCTCCACGTGCGTCTCGTCCTACTCTCAGTTTCCGGCCTGAGGCTCCTCCTTGATGTCACTCTCAGTCTCGTCTGCACTCGGTCACACTGCCCTTGGATGTCCACTCTCAGTCGTTCCGTCTTGACCGGTCCGCTCTTGCGACTCGTCCTCTCTCAGTTTCCGTTTGATGTCATCTTGGATGTCCACTCTCCGTTCCGTTTGATGCTCCCTGCCGTGATGTCCGCCCGTCTCAGTCTCCGTTGTGCTGACTTCTGATGTCTCTCTCCAGTGTCCGTTTGATCGTCTCGCTGGCAGTCCCACTCCCAGTTTCAGTTTGATGTCCTCCTTGGATGTCCATCCTCGCAGTTTCGCGCTCGAGGTCCTCCTTGGATGTCCTCTCCAGTTTCGTTTGATGGTCCTCTTGGATGTCCACGCTCCTGTTTCCGTTTGATGCTCTTTGGATGTCCCACTCTCACGTTTCCGTTTGATGTCTTTCGGACGGTCCACGCCTCAGTTTCCGTCTGATGGCTCGCTTCGGAGGTCAACCATCTCACGTCTCCGGTTTGCCTCGTCCTCGTGGATGTCCACTCTCAGTCTCTCGTTTGCATGTCCGCTTGCCGACATTCGACCCTCTCATCAGCTTTCCGTGTGATGTCATCTTGGATGTCCACTCTCTCAGTGTTCCGTTCTGATGCCTCCTGTCCTATGTGAGGTCTCTCTCAGTTTCCGTGCTGATGTCTATTGCTGTCACGCCTTACAGTCTTCGTTTGCTGGACCGATTGCATGTCTCTTCTCAGTTTCCGTTGGCCTCCGCGTGCCTCTTGATGGTCCTGTCGCTACAGTTTCCGCGTTGCTGCCCGTCTCTTGGATGGATCCACCGTCAGTTTCCGCCCTCCCCTGCATGTCAATCTTCGGATCGTCCACCGGTCAGATTCGTTTGTATGCGCACATTCTGGCGTGCTCACATCTCAGCGTTCCGTTTGCATGTCCCACCTCTCGGGATGTTCTCTCTCAGTTTCGCGTTTGATGCTCATGGATGTCACGCTCAGTGTACGTGCTGATCGTGCATCTGCGCGCAGCTCCTCTCTGTTTCCGTCGTCGATCGTCTCCCTCGCGCGTCGTCTCTCTCAGTTTCGTTTGATGTCTCTTGGATGTCACTCTCAGTTCCGTTTGATGTCCTCTTGGATGTCACTCTCAGTTTCCGTTTGATGTCCTCTTGGATGCTCACACTCTCAGTTTCCGTTTGATGTCACTCTGCCTGCGATGCTCCCTCTCAGTTTCCGTTTGATGTCCCTCTTGGATGCTCCTCTAGTTTCCGTTGATGCTCTTGATGTCCTATCTCAGTTTCCGTTTGATGTCCTCCTTGCGATGTCCTCTCTCAGTTTCCGTTTGATTCTCTTGTCTCTCAGTTACGTTTGATGTCCCTTGGATGTCCATTCAGTTTCCGTCTGATGTCCTCTGATGCCCTCCTCAGTTTGTCTATGTCCTGATGTCCTCTCAGTTTCCGTTTGATGTCCTCTCTGGATGTCCACTCTCCAGTGTCGTCTGAGTCCTGTCATCTGGATGTCCACTCTCAGTTTCCGTCTGATGTATTGGATGTCCACTGCTCTCGCTTTCGTTTGATGTCATGCTGGATGTCCCTCTCAGTTTCCGTCTGATGTCATCTGGCATGTCCACTCTCCAGTTTCCGTTTGATGTCATCTGGATGTCCACTCTCAGCTTCGCCGTCTGCGTGTCATCTGGCTGTCCACTCTACTTCATTTCGTTTGATGTCCATACTTGATGTCACTCTCGTTCGTCTGATGTCATCTGGATGGGTCCACTTCAATTTCGATTCGATCGTCATTCTTGATGTCAATCTTAGTTTACCGTTTGTGTCCTCGTGGATCCGCTCTTCTCAGTTTCGTTGCTGTCCTCTCTGGATGTCCCTCTCTCAGTGTGCCGCTTCTGATGTCCTCTTCGATGTCCACGCTCAGGTTCGTTTGATGTCCTCTGACGCGTCCTCCTCTCAGATCACCGTCGTGAGTTGTGCTCTCTGATGTTCGGACCTCTCTCAGTTTCAGTATGCAGTCCTCCTTGACTGTCACGCCGTCTCAGTTTACCGTTGGATGTCCACTTGGATCGTCCTCACAGTCAGTTGTCCACGCTTTGACCTGTCTCGTGTTTCTTACATGCAGCACACTTCGAGTAATCTCCAATGCCGCACAAGACAACACCCGAGTACATGGACTGTAAACTTGGCCCTATCGGTGCTCATGCCCCATGATAAACGTAAAACTCACATCCACCACAAATCTTTCCGTGCTCTGGACTGAATCTACTAAATAGCAGCTGTCCGCGACGTACAGACGATGCGCGGCTCTTTGCTAGACGCTGACCTTCTGTACATCACGCACACCGCCCCCGGTATCGCTGCCAGACGCCACACAGCACAACTTTCGCACCAACACTGTCTGGGTCGTCCAGATAGATCAGAGCAGCATGCGTATCTAAGTTATCCCTGATACTGATCATTCAATGCATCGTCTCAGCCTCTTTCTTCTACTCATGCACACGATACTTAGAAGCATCACTACCATGACATGAAGAGTCACTTCAATCTCCTTCTTAGTATCCTAGACTGCTAAATGCGGGTCTCAGGCTTCACTGGCCTGTACCAGAATCGCAATTCAGACATACTCCTTGAATCTGTCCCGGCTGCGGACAAGGCAGAAGCCTATCATAGACTCAAGAGATGTCCACCTAGGACACACGGCGGTGTTCCCTTGCGCCATACGCACTACAATACCACCATCTGACAATCCACAATACAATAGCGCACACGCCTTAACGGTGATACCTCCTGCCTAAAACAAAATCGACCAAGACATAAACGCATTTGGCGGCAACATGTCGGCAGGCAGCCATCAAAGAGTGATCTTGGCACGCCTAGGAGGCATACTCTTTTATGTGGCCTGTTCTTGCGACCTGGATCTCGTCCGTGATCGACTGCTCGCTTAAGCTGTGGACGACGAGGTCCGCGAGAGGTCGTTGACCTTCGCAGCACACTACGCAACGGTTCACACGGCACAGCCCGAGACGTATCGTAATCCCGTCCGACTCTGCCCCGACACTCACTATCTCATCACAGGCGCTCGTTCTCATACAAGGAGAGTTTATTGCTCCCTACGTCCTACGCATATCGATGGTTTGATGTCAAGTCTTTCATTCTTATTAAAGTTTTCGATTGTTAAAAGGTGTGCTGTGTTTGTACAGGCAAATTATCTCTCCATGCCTGAAATCCAGACTGGGAGGAGGAGGATTTGTTTATGTTTGCTCTTGCGAACCGGACTAAGAACAGTGTTGTTTTTTTCTTTATGCCTATGTGAGTGTTGTATTAGATCAGGGGTCCCCAAACTACGGCCTCGAGCGCCCCTATAATCCGGCCTGGAGACCTTTTAATCTAAAAACATAAGATTCTATTTTTACCTGTAGTTTTCCACAAACCTTAGTAGTTGGGGATGAGTGCGTACGGCCCCAAACTGATGTTTGACAGTTAATGCGGCCCTCCGGCGGAACTAGTTGGGGACCCCCTGTATACATCATCCACGTGTTTAGGAATTTAAACCTATGGTGTTACTCTTGTCAGTTGGAAATAATCTTAACGCATCATATTGCTGGCAGCTCGTTTTTGATACTTTGTTCTAGCTTACCTACTGTTCTTCTTTTGTGGATGCGGTCCAGCCAGAGATGCTACTTCATATGGTTTAGATCTCACCAAGCTAAGGTAGCGATTTTAGTTTTAATAACAGCGTGTGATTCTGGTATATCTAACATCTCGCGCCAATTAATTTGTCAATGAATAGTATCTATTGATGTTCATTTTTTAACAAGTTTTAATAATTTTTAATTAAAGCTTGTAATTATCAACTTTTTATTTCGAGAATATCTTTACTCTATCACCGCGAGGCTAATATTTCCACTGTCGATCTGTTAAATGTCGATAATGTTATTGTGAGCAAACAATGCGAACGTTCTTTCAATTTGTAATAGGCTGGCATTGATAGTCTACTAAATAATTATAGAATGAATAAATACAATATTATTTCATTCATTAAGTGAAGTAAAAATATCTCTCTTCATTAATCATTGTAACATCGTATTTTCTACTTTATTGTTTCCATTTGATTGGTTATGACTTATGACATTATTACCCGTCATTATATCATTGTAATATCATGTGAATCAATCTTTTAATATATTATTGTTCACCTTGCTCTATCGTTGTGCTATTTTTGTCCCCATTATGATAATCACCATCCGTCACACATCCCCTGTGACATCACTGTTACCACCATGGTTGCACGAATTACAACCTCATATACATAACACATCCCTTCTACATCACGATCCACTTTATACCCCATTTTTACATCATTATACAACATTTACACATTTTTACATCATTCTATACCTCAATTTATACATTTTTACATTATTTATAATGTAAAAATGTATACTCAATGTTGTATATAATGATGTATAAACTCATGTGTAATGTTGTACTAATGATGTATGCTATAATGTTGTATAAATGATCCGTAAAAAATGTTGTATAAATGTTGTAATTCTGCAACCATGTGGTAACAGTGATGTCACAGTGATGTGACGATGTGATTATCATAATGGTGACAAAAATAGCACAACGATATGAACATGGTGGAACAATAATATATTAAAGATTTTCAAATGATATTACAATGATATAATGACGGTAATAATGTCATAAGTCATAACCATATCAAAATGATGAACAATAATAAAATAGCGATGTTACAATGATTTAATGAAGATAATATTTTTACTTCACTTAATAATGAGAATAATAATTTATTTATTCATTCTTAATTATTTAGTAGACTATCAAATGCCAGGCCTAGTTACAAATTGAAAGAAACGTTCGCATTGTTTCTCAACAATAACATTATCGACATTTAATTCGACATTGAAATATTAAGGCCTCGCGGTGATAGAGTAAAGATATTCTCAAATAAAAAGTTGATAATTACAAGCTTTAATTAAAAAATTATTAAAACTTTTAAAAAATGAACATCAATATTAATATTCTTTTAAAATTATTTTCAATTTAGATTACCAGAATCACACCTTGTTATTAAAACTAAAATGCTACCTTACTTTGGTGAGATCTAAACCATATTAGTATGCATCTTCTGCCTGGGACCCATCCACAAAAGAAAACATAGGTAAGCTAGAACAAATTCAAAAACGAGCTGCCACAATTTATGCGTTAAGATTATTTCCAACTGACAAGAGTAACACCATTAGTTAAATTCCTAAACACTGATGATGTAATACAGGGGTCTCCAAACTATTCCGCCGGAGGGCCGCATTAACTGTCAAACATCAGTTTGGGGGCCGACTACTCATCCCCAAATACTAAGTTTTGTGGTAAACTACAGGTAAAAATAGAATCTTTTTTTTTAGATTAAAAGGTCTCCAGGGGCCGGATTAGAGGGCCTCGAGGGCCGTAGTTTGGGGACCCCTGATCTAATACAACACTCACATAGGCATAAAGAAAAAAACAACACTTTTCTTAGTCCGTTCGCAAGAGCAAACATAAACAAATCCTCCTCCTCCCAGTCTGGATTTCAGGCATTGAATAAGTTGCCTGTACAAACAAAAAAAAACAAAAAAACACACCTTTTAACAATCAAAACTTTAATAAGAAATGAAAGACTTGACACAAACCATGATAAGCGTAGGACGTAGGGAGCAATAAACTTCTCCTTTATAAACGGAGCGCCTGTGATAGATAGTAGAAGTAGGAAGTTACGGAAGTCCGGGGCTGTGCCGTGAACAGTTATATGGTCTCGAAGGTCAACGACCTCTTCTGACCTCTCGTCCACAAGAAGCAGCAGTCGATCACGGACGATCCATCCAAGAACAGGCCACATAAAAGATTCCTCCAGGCGTGGCCAAGTCTCTTGATGTCTGCCTCCACATGTTGCCCCAAATCGTTTCTTGGTCGATTTTTTTTCAGGAGGGTTCCAGTTAAGGTCTTGCCTTGTTTTGTTTCAGGAAGGTTATTGTAGCGTATGGCCAAAACACCGCCGTTGTCTGGGGAATCTCTTGATCTATATGCTTCTGCCTTGTCCGCAGCCACAATTCAAGGATTTCTGATTCTTTTAGGCCAGTGAATCCTGAGACCCCATTTCAGTCTAATACTAAGAAAAGATTGAATACTCTTCATGTTCATGGTAGTGATTCTCTAAGTATCGGTTTCATAGTGAAGAAAAGGCTTAGACATGGCATTGAATATCATTATCATATAACTTATATAACATCTGCTCTTGTTTCTGGAGACCCAGACATTTTTAAGTTGTTGGGTGGCTTCCCTTGCCCCCCCCCAGCATAACGGGGGCTGTGCTGATGACAAAGGTCAGCGTTCTAGCAAAACCTCCATCGTCTTATGTCCGGGACAGCTCTATTTATAGATTCAGTCAACACGGGAATTTGTGGATGAAGTTTTACTTTTCATGGATGAGCCACCATCCAATTTTACCATCCATGTACCCGGGGTTGTCTTGTCCATTTACTCGAAGTTGCTGCATGTAAAAACACGAGGACATCAAACGGAAACTGACAGTGGACATCCAAGAGGACATCAAACGGAAACTGAGAGAGGACATCAAGAGGACATCAAACGGAAACTGAGAGAGGACATCAAGAGGACATCAAACGGAAACTGAGAGAGGACATCAAGAGGACATCAAACGGAAACTGAGAGTGGACATCAAGAGGACATCAAACGGAAACTGAGAGAGGACATCCAAGAGGACATCAAACGGAAACTGAGAGAGGACATCCAAGATGACATCAAACGGAAACTGAGAGTGGACATCAAGATGACATCAAACGGAAATTGAGAGTGGACATCCAGATGACATCAGACGGAAACTGAGAGTGGACATCAAGATGACATCAAACGGAAATTGAGAGTGGACATCCAGATGACATCAGACGGAAACTGAGAGTGGACATCCAGATGACATCAGACGGAAACTGAGAGTGGACATCCAGATGACATCAGACGGAAACTGAGAGTGGACATCCAGATGACATCAGACGGAAACTGAGAGTGGACATCCAAGATGACATCAAACGGAAACTGAGAGTGGACATCCAGATGACATCAGACGGAAACTGAGAGTGGACATCCAGATGACATCAGACGGAAACTGAGAGTGGACATCCAAGAGGACATCAAACGGAAACTGAGAGAGGACATCCAAGATGACATCAAACGGAAACTGAGAGTGGACATCCAAGAGGACATCAAACGGAAACTGAGAGAGGACATCAAGAGGACATCAAACGGAAACTGAGAGTGGACATCCAAGAGGACATCAAACGGAAACTGAGAGTGGACATCCAAGATGACATCAAACGGAAACTGAGAGTGTACATCCAAGAGGACATCAAACGGAAACTGAGAGTGGACATCCAAGATGACATCAAACGGAAACTGAGAGTGGACATCCAAGAGGACATCAAACGGAAACTGAGAGAGGACATCCAAGAGGACATCAAACGGAAACTGAGAGTGGACATCCAGATGACATCAGACGGTAACTGAGAGTGGACATCCAGATGACATCAAACGGAAACTGAGAGAGGACATCCAAGAGGACATCAAACGGAAACTGAGAGTGGACATCCAAGATGACATCAAACGGAATCTGACGGTGGACATCCAAGATGACATCAAACGGAAACTGACGGTGGACATCCAAGAGGACATCAAACGGAAACTGAGAGAGGACATCAATAGGACATCAAACGGAAACTGAGAGAGGACATCAATAGGTCATCAAACGGAAACTGAGAGAGGACATCAATAGGACATCAAACGGAAACTGAGAGAGGACATCAATAGGACATCAAACGGAAACTGAGAGAGGACATCCAAGATGACATCAAACGGAAACTGAGAGAGGACATCAAGAGGACATCAAACGGAAACTGAGAGTGGACATCCAAGATGACATCAAACGGAAACTGAGAGTGGACATCCAAGATGACATCAGACGGAAACTGAGAGTGGACATCCAAGAGGACATCAAACGGAAACTGAGAGTGGACATCCAAGAGGACATCAAACGGAAACTGAGAGTGGACATCCAAGAGGACATCAAACGGAAACTGGGAGTGGACATCCAAGAGGACATCAAACGGAAACTGAGAGAGGACATCAAGAGGACATCAAACGGAAACTGAGAGAGGACATCAAGAGGACATCAAACGGAAACTGAGAGTGGACATCCAAGATGACATCAGACGGAAACTGAGAGAGGACATCCAAGAGGACATCAAACGGAAACTGAGAGTGGACATCCAAGATGACATCAGACGGAAACTGAGAGTGGACATCAAGAGGACATCAGACGGAAACTGAGAGAGGACATCCAAGAGGACATCAAACGGAAACTGAGAGTGGACATCCAAGATGACATCAAACGGAATCTGACGGTGGACATCCAAGATGACATCAAACGGAAACTGACGGTGGACATCCAAGAGGACATCAAACGGAAACTGAGAGTGGACATCCAAGATGACATCAAACGGAATCTGACGGTGGACATCCAAGATGACATCAAACGGAAACTGACGGTGGACATCCAAGATGACATCAAACGGAAACTGACGGTGGACATCCAAGATGACATCAAACGGAAACTGAGAGTGGACATCCAAGAGGACATCAAACGGAAACTGGGAGTGGACATCCAAGAGGACATCAAACGGAAACTGAGAGAGGACATCAAGAGGACATCAAACGGAAACTGAGAGAGGACATCAAGAGGACATCAAACGGAAACTGAGAGTGGACATCCAAGATGACATCAAACGGAATCTGACGGTGGACATCCAAGATGACATCAAACGGAATCTGACGGTGGACATCCAAGATGACATCAAACGGAAACTGACGGTGGACATCCAAGATGACATCAAACGGAAACTGAGAGTGGACATCCAAGAGGACATCAAACGGAAACTGGGAGTGGACATCCAAGAGGACATCAAACGGAAACTGAGAGAGGACATCAAGAGGACATCAAACGGAAACTGAGAGAGGACATCAAGAGGACATCAAACGGAAACTGAGAGTGGACATCCAAGAGGACATCAAACGGAAACTGGGAGTGGACATCCAAGAGGACATCAAACGGAAACTGAGAGAGGACATCAAGAGGACATCAAACGGAAACTGAGAGAGGACATCAAGAGGACATCAAACGGAAACTGAGAGTGGACATCCAAGAGGACATCAAACGGAAACTGAGAGAGGACATCAAGAGGACATCAAACGGAAACTGAGAGAGGACATCAAGAGGACATCAAACGGAAACTGAGAGAGGACATCAAGAGGACATCAAACGGAAACTGAGAGTGGACATCCAAGAGGACATCAAACGGAAACTGGGAGTGGACATCCAAGAGGACATCAAACGGAAACTGAGAGAGGACATCAAGAGGACATCAAACGGAAACTGAGAGAGGACATCAAGAGGACATCAAACGGAAACTGAGAGAGGACATCCAAGAGGACATCAAACGGAAACTGAGAGTGGACATCAAGAGGACATCAAACGGAAACTGAGAGAGGACATCCAAGAGGACATCAAACGGAAACTGAGATAGGACATCAAGAGGACATCAAACGGAAACTGAGAGAGGACATCCAAGAGGACATCAAACGGAAACTGAGAGTGGACATCCAAGAGGACATCAAACGGAAACTGAGAGTGGACATCCAAGAGGACATCAAACGGAAACTGAGATAGGACATCAAGAGGACATCAAACGGAAACTGAGAGAGGACATCCAAGAGGACATCAAACGGAAACTGAGAGTGGACATCCAAGAGGACATCAAACGGAAACTGAGAGTGGACATCAAGAGGACATCAAACGGAAACTGAGAGAGGACATCCAAGAGGACATCAAACGGAAACTGAGAGTGGACATCCAAGAGGACATCAAACGGAAACTGAGAGTGGACATCCAAGATGACATCAGACGGAGACTGAGAGTGGACATCCAAGATGACATCAAACGGACACTGACAGTGGACATCAAGATGACATCAAACGGACACTGACACTGTGACGGATGACATCGGTAGAGGTAAACACACCTACACCAAAGAAGTCGTGTGTTCCAATGTTATCTCACGCAGCATGCTGCCTGGCATCACCGCCGTTACAAGCAGTTAAACATTGATTCAAGTAACCGGTGATTGACCTCATTCCCTGTGATAGACTCGTGATACAATCAAGGCCAATCATGATATTGATTTCATTGAAAGGATCCATTGTAGCAACGGGCGGTGTAACGCTCTTAACCCACGTGTAGGACGTCTACGCTAGTAGTACACGCCAGACCTGCATGCTCAGCGGGCTGTACAGTACAATATCAGTTTATCATCGCATATTTGAGTTCCATTTAAAATTGTAGGCTAAATAAGAAATAATTTTTATCAACAAAATTATAGGAGTTATATATTTTTTTTTAGCAAAACATGTATGCATATATTAGATGACTCCTAAGATGACATCACGACCAATGTTCCCTTTAAAAGGTTCGTGGGTCCGTATGAAAAATATTAAACTCGTGTGAAAAGTATATAAAGCATCCCTTTTTATGTGCACAATTTTACATCCCTCAAGCACGCAATGTTATCCTTAATCAAAATTTCCTTACCGGTAATTCTTAACGGCTGCGCGGCCTGCCGAATAACTGCGCTGCCGCGCAGCTTAAAGGTGACATTGATCACCACTGACAACTTCCTATGTACACATGAACGCCTGTAACAAAATCTTGATCGTTGTATGAATACCGATTTTGTAACATCAGCGGTTCATGTTATGTACACAGCAATATGTACACATTATTATGTACACAGTATCATATACACATCATTATGTACACAGTTTTATGTACACAGTATTATTTACCAAGTGTTATGCACACAGTATTATGTACACATTATTATAGTTTTAATGTAATGCTAAAAAAATATCAATTCGTGAACCTATCGACTGCACATAAAAGCGTGGGGCCCTCATCACAACTCGCTACCATGTACAAGGCTGCGAAACATAAATACAAATTTATATGAATATTAATAAACATTTAAATATATACATGCTACTATCATATTAATTAGAAAATTTTATCTATATGCAAAAGAGTAGTTGCAAAAAGAAATTAGTTGTGATGGGCGCCCCACGCTTTTATGAGAAGTCGATAGGTTCACTGATTGAAAACATTTATTTTCTTCTTTTTAGTGCATTTTCTATATGTAAATAAAAGCGTGTCCTTTTAAAAAAAAAGATTTTTTAAATATTTTATTTCCGAGTATTGAAGATTGTTTATACTCTTTTTTCATGGACTTGTCCTTTCCTTTGTCTTCATAGGAATCTAATTAAGAATGCTGTCTTTTAACACACTCAATGAGAGACTTCAAATGCATGGCTGAATTCTCGGCTCTTGAAGGGATACATTTGTTTTCTGAAATGTTTCTCAAATTTCAAGTTAAATAGCGACTTCCAGTTGTTCAAGTTCCTTCCGAAATTCTTCTGTTTCAAGTCGACAGTCACGTGGCTGATTTTCGTTACTTGCTAATTCTTCCAGTGCTGCAATATTCACATGTTATGAGTTATTAATAGACCTTAATAATTTCGGGCTGACCACCTTATGTCAGACAAGGCTTTGTTAACATGTGTCAATTTCATGTTTTTTTGAAGTACCTGTCAACAATGAGTAGATGCAACAAGCCGGGTATAAAGATTTTGCAGAAGGAAAAAAATATGACTGCAGCAGGAAAACCAGCTGCACTTTTCCCAACCAAATTAATGGAATTAGCTGTGCACGGCACATAATGAGCAACACTGCACTTCTCACGAAGAATAGCCTGGACTCCGTTTTACTTCCTACTCATATTTGAAGCATTGCCGTATGCATGTCCAATGCATTTTCAGAGATTCATACAAACATTTGCTCATCTTTATTATACAATATTATAAGTTTGGTTGACTTTAAATCATCGGGGGGCCCCTACGACCACAAGAAAGAGGTTATGGCATGAAAGTTTAAAAAAAAGGTTTTGTTGGATTTTTTAATTACTTCATTGACATGCAGATTTCATGACTATTTCTCATTTATTATTATTCCTTGCATCTTTAGTTTGGATTAGCCGGTTGTTATGATTTGAAGAGTAGCCATTTATTTGTATTGATTAATCGAGCTAACAAACAAATAATGATAAACAAGTAACTTCAGTGGCAGTCCTGGAGTTTGCTGTCCAACAGTGTATGATCTAAAACCCCACATTAGAGCTATCAACTGTCTCGATATATGATCTAAAACCCCACATTAGAGCTACCAGCTGTCTCACAATGTATGATCTAAAACATTAGGACTATCAGCGGCTGTAACCCACTTTCGGATACACCTTTTGCCCTTTTCTTCAGCTCCATCTTCTGCTGACCAAGACCAATGTCAAGGTCATCATTAGTCACAGCCGCCCTTGAGCCTGTCACACTGTTACTGTCTGTTGCCAGCCACCTAACCCCTGGAGGGATGTAACCTAACGAATGTAATGAGAATTGGACACAGGACCCTAACAGGGCAATGAAATAATAATGTAGCGAGAAGAAGCAAGGAGATATTCTATAAATAATTCTGTGAAAGCAGCAAGAATATAAGTATTATAAGGAAAAGAAAAAAAGGTGGGGGGTGGGGTATTTAAAAAAAAATAACTTGTTATAAAAAATAATTATATTTGTAAAAAAAAACACCACAATTCATAATTGTAATGTTAAGAAAAATCATAAATATCTTTGCGAGTCAGAAACCACACTACAGATGACCAGTGGTTATGTGTGAGTTGGTGGACGGATCGCCATGTGAGTACACCGATACCAGATTGTGAATGATGTAAAATATGAAGTGATGAAAACATAGACACTCCACAACAGATTGCTTGTCGGTTGATGAATATTGAGATGGGTTGAAGTTGTATGAAAATATTGAGATGGGTTGAAGTTGTATGAAAATATTGAGACGCCAAAGGTTAACCACTTCTATTGACCACTTTGTGAATATGCTCGGAGTTCTTGAGTTGAATTAGGCTAGGGCCATGGTTGTACACAATCTCACATTGACAACGTTAACGAATGTGTCTAGAGACAGTCAGTCAGTCAGTCAGTGTGATAGTGTTCGGAGACCCGCATGTTAGCTAACTGATTGATTCTGAATATAAGATGTCACATAATATTAGTCTTAGTTACAAATAAGTGACATCACGTGAAGTCTTTCTGTGATAATTTAATTACAGTATATACTCGTTCTATAGCCCGTTCGTTCATAAGCCGACACCCCCCCCCCACTTTTGGAAGAGAAAAGTATTAAAAGTGTATAACCCGCTCGCAAACCGAACCCCCCAAAATTAATAGGACATCTTAAACAAAATGGTATACATTCTTTTTTTTAAACTACAAGCTAAATCGGTCATTATGATTATTTACTTTGTACTGCCTATCTTTGTCCTTGTGCTCTTTTTTAGGCAAGAGTTACCCAAAAAAATTCTTAGGTAAACAGAGACGAAAGCACGTACATAAAAATTCGTTGTTGAAAACAAAATTTGTAAAACAATTTATTAAAACGTTCACAAATGATTAAATAATGTAAGTGCAGATGTTTAATAATATATTATAGCTTCTGGTAGAGCAGTCGAATCTTGTAGAATGTCGAAAAGGACCTTGATGATCTACAATAACAACACCGATACTCACTATCCATGCAGAAATACGTTAATGACCCGCTCGTAAGCCGCCCCCCCCCCAACTTTCCCCCCTAGATTTTGTCAAAAAAAGGTCGGCTTGCGAACAAGTATATACGGTAATCAAGAGACTTATGCTACTTTTCTTTTGTAACTTATAAGCTGGCACAAAGAATAAAGGTTTTTGTCATTTAGCTGCGCAAATCTATTAATAGAACATCCGGGGTATTGAGTTGGCCCCATTTTCCTCTATTGCTTAGCGAATATTTGGTTATTTATTTTTCTATTTATGTCAAATGATTGTTTGTTTCTCATCTGTACATTAATTTTAATTCAGCTTAGTGGACTTGAGCAAGACACAAACTTGTTTATATGTTTATTATTCTCAAACTTTTGCAAGCGGATTGCTGCTTCTGTAGTTATGATTGCTGCTTCTATAGTTATGATTGCTGCTTCTATAGTTATGATTGCTGCTTCTATAGTTATGATTGCTGCTTCTATAGTTATGATTGCTGCTTCTATAGTTATGATTGGTGCTTCTAAAGTTATGATTGCTGCTTCTATAGTTATGATTGCTGCTTCTATAGTCATGCTTCAAACATTGTGTAAAAAAACAACAACCTTGTCTCAATTTGAAACATGACATATGATTAAAATGTCAGTTTACTTGATGTCAGGACATTTAACACCTTGTTCTCTCTTTCTCTTTTTTATATATATTCAGATTTGAACATTATTTGTTCTGTCTCCACACATCAATATACATAATTCTGTATGTATGTATGTATGTATGTATGTATGTATGTATGTATGTATGTATGTATGTATGTATGTATGTATGTATGTATGTATGTATGTATGTATGTATGTATGTATGTATGTATGTATGTATGTATGTATGTATGTATGTGTGTGTGGATGTAACACTATACTATTTTTAGAAAGCAGCGCACCAAACTACTGTACAATTGCATCAAAAGGTGTGCAAATCAAAGATGCGCTGTAAAAAATATTATATGACGCCATTGTTTTCGCTGATATTTTAATTTTGGAAAAGGGAACAATGTAAATTGTAAAAAGAGGATTTGATGATGGTTAATTATAAAATAAAAAACACGGGGGGCGCCATAAGCGCCCTACAACCCCTATTATAAAATACTTTGTGTACATTTCAGAAAGTTTAATATTTCGTATTTATCAAACAAGGACAAGTTAGTTGGGCTTTTGAAAAAGGTCAGCGCCGTAGGCGCCCTAATAAAAAGTGCAATTGTTCAAAGTAAATAGATTTCAGCTGAAAACTTCCGTTATTTTTTACGGGTGATACGCTAGTTAAAATAATAAGCTCCTAAAACCTGGATATTCCTTTATTCCTAGTGTGTTACTATTGACTTTCAAGCAGCAGCTCAGCTACATAAATCACATTAATGAGGGAAACAATCGCTTTCGTTAAGTTGGGGACGTCAAGCAAAGTTGTCCAACTTTGATACCGCATCCAACAGTATCGAGGCCGTTTTTATTTCAACATCACTGGTGCTCGGGTCCCTTCAGCCCTCTGTTAGGTCATCGTTACGTTCCTGTTATGGTGGGGACGACACACGCCCCTGGTCTCCAGCACAAGCCACGAGTGCTAGTCCCTCAGGCGTGTAAATAAGATCGAACCTCGGTCAAGGTTATTGGAGTTAGTCGCGATGGGATCTGACCTTAACAATGCAACGTGACGTACACGCTAGACATGGTCAGGGGCGTAACCTCATTTAAAAAAATCGATTGGCCAAACATGGTCTATCATTGTTGTTCAGTAACCATCATATATTCAAACTCTACTCTCTGTAACATATGAAGGTGCGGTATGTGCCTGACATATGATGGTATGGTATGTGCCTGACATATGAAGGTGTGGTTTGTGCCTGACAGGCTTGTCGCATAAAAGAAATATTTTAGAGGATATTTTCAATCTCTTATTTTATTTTGTGACGTTGCTAAAATTGTAAGTACCATATTCCCATATCTTAAATTTTTTTGTTTCTGATGTATAATCTTTTGGAACCGTTGAAAGTGAAAACGTCATCATATGTGCTATCATTAGGTCCTCATCATAGAAAGGTGCTATCATTAGGTCCTCATCACAGACAGGTGCTATCATATCATTAGGTCCTCATCATAGAAAGGTGCTATCATTAGGTCCTCATCACAGACAGGTGCTATCATATCATTAGGTCCTCATCATAGAAAGGTGCTATCATTAGGTCCTCATCACAGACAGGTGCTATCATATCATTAGGTCCTCATCATAGAAAGGTGCTATCATTAGGTCCTCATCACAGACAGGTGCTATCATATCATTAGGTCCTCATCATAAAAAGGTGCTATCATTAGGTCCTCATCACAGACAGGTGCTATCATATCATTGGGTCCTCATCATAGAAAGGTGCTATCGTTAGTTCCTCATCACAAACAGGTGCTATCACTAGGTCCTCTTCATAGAAAGGTGCTATCTTTAGGTCCTCATCATAGAAAGGTGCTATCGTTAGTTCCTCATCACAGACAGGTGCTATCATTAGGTCCTCATCATAGAAAGGTGCTATCATTAGGTCCTCATCATAGAAAGGTGCTATCAATAGGTCCTCATTACAGACAGGTGCTATCATTAGGTCCTCATCACAGACAGGTGCTATCATTAGGTCCTCATCATAGAAAGGTTCTATCAATAGGTCCTCATCAAAGAAAGGTGCTATCGTTAGTTCCTCATCACAGACAGGTGCTATCATTAGGTCCTCATCAGAAAAAGGTGCTATCATTAGGTCCTCATCATAGAAAGGTGCTATCAATAGGTCCTCATTACAGACAGGTGCTATCATTAGGTCCTCATCACAGACAGGTGCTATCATTAGGTCCTCATCATAGAAAGGTTCTATCAATAGGTCCTCATCATAGAAAGGTGCTATCATATCATTAGGTCCTCATCATAGAAAGGTGCTATCATTAGGTCCTCATCACAGACAGGTGCTATCATTAGGTCCTCATCACAGACAGGTGCTATCATTAGGTCCTCATCACAGACAGGTGCTATCATTAGGTCCTCATCACAGACAGGTGCTATCATTAGGTCCTCATCACAGACAGGTGCTATCATTAGGTCCTCATCACAGACATGTGCTATCATTAGGTCCTCATCACAGACAGGTGCTATCATTAGGTCCTCATCACAGACAGGTGCTATCATTAGGTCCTCATCACAGACAGGTGCTATCATTAGGTCCTCATCACAGACAGGTGCTATCATTAAGTCCTCATCACAGACAGGTGCTATCATTAGGTCTTCATCACAGACAGGTGCTATCATTAGGTCCTCATCACAGACAGGTGCTATCATTAGGTCCTCATCACAGACAGGTGCTATCATTAGGTCCTCATCACAGACAGGTGCTATCATTAGGTCCTCATCACAGACAGGTGCTATCATTAGGTCCTCATCACAGACAGGTGCTATCATTAGGTCCTCATCACAGACAGGTGCTATCATTAGGTCCTCATCACAGACAGGTGCTATCATTAGAACTTCATCATTGGTTCTATTGCTCATTAGCTATGCCAGTGAGAAGGAAATAATCGTTCCATCGAAACTCAACAGTTGCTAAAACTCAGCCCAGGTTGTATCTACCGTTTCCAACGACATGTCCCATTTTCGACAACGCAACAAAGACAAGAACCTCCCCTTTGATGTGCCTCGGGTCTCCGCCTCTGTCGATGACGCACCTTGAGTTTATTAACGGTTATCACAAGGTCAGGGCATTCCTGAATCGGGAGGGAGGGGTTGGGCCTGCGGCGACCAGACTGAAGAGAAATGAAAAAGGGAACAACTGTTCCACATATCGCCTGGGTGCTGACGTGATCGGCCTTTGTTACTTTGTTCTTGTTGAGTAAGGGCTGGTACCGGGGAGTCGTGGCCACTTTGTCCTTCTGTCACGCTCGGAATTGTTGAATTAGGGTCAGTTTTTCCTTCTGTCACGCTCGGAATTGTTGAGTTAGGGCCAGTTTGTTCTTCTGTCATGCTCGGAATTGTTGAGTTAGGGCCAGTTTGTTCTTCTGTCACGCTCGGAATGGTTGAGTTAGGGCCAGTTTGTCCTTCTGTCACGCTCGGAACCTTTCAATAAGGGTCAGTTTGTCATTTTGTTACGTCTGGAATCGTTGCGCTAAGGTCAGTTTGCACTTTTGTCACGTTTGGTACCGTTGAGTTAGAGTTAGTGTGTCCATCGCTCACGCTTGGAACCGTTCAAATAAGGTTGTGCTGTCCTTGTTCTGTACAGCTCAAACCTCTGAGTGTGTTTTTCATATTGTTCTTCTTAATGCTCCAATGTATTCCTATGCCAGAAAAGAAAATATTTGACATTGACAACCATTTTTTTCTCTCCCATTATCCAATTAGAAGCAACAGAAGCCTGATGTGTTTGAATATTTCACAAGTTTGGCCACCTCCCCTTCCCCTCGCCCTCCCCTCCAAGCCCCCCCCCCACCGTTCTTCAAACACTTCATTGATGTCCACAGCAAACGCCTACACACAGTCTGTCAATAACCGATCGATAGTTCAAAGGTATTGATTTATGTCTTTCCTTGTTCCTACACGTTGCATTCTTACGGGACGGCAGGTTGGCTATTTTTAGATCTGACGTCATGATTAAAGAGCTGTCACAGAAGTTGGCTGTCTGAGTCTGGAAAGTTTTTCCAAGTGCACACTTCAGCAGTGTCTCTCAAACATGTAAATGTAAAATGTCGCATGCCCTGAGCTGCCACGAATTTGGTTTTCTAAGATTTTTGGCCACTTGTTGATTGATGATTAATTTCATTTTCAATATTACAACACGCGCTGAAAAAGTGTTTACTTGGGAACCGGCTACTGCACCACTGTTTGAAAGTGTACCACGAAACATTTTGGTGCTTTAACTTGGAAATGAATTGGGGGTTTCAGCTTAGATCTGGGGTCGGCAACCTACGGCTCGCGCGCCGCATGTGACATGTGGCATGTGACATGTGACATGTGGCATTTGACATGTGGTATTGACATGTGGCATGTGGCATTTGACATGTGGCATGGGACATGTGACATGTGACTCTTTCGATGTCAAGGTGTGGCTCTCCAGTTCCATTCGCAATTATTTCATTAATTATTATTGTATTTTCAAAACTCATGTTAGCGGCTCTTTAAAAACTGGGAAATGTTTTAAAATTGTAACTTTTGACGTTTGGTTCCCCCGCATCAAAAGTTGCCGACCCCTGGCTTAGATAATAGTAAGGTTTTCAGCGTAGATAATATTTATATTTTTCAGCTTAGGTGATATGTGAGTTTTTAATTACCAAATTATGTACTTATATTTTTGTAAGATGCCCAGTAATCAATCGGAAATAAAGGGAGACGACAATTTAATTTAAACCAGTAGAGCAAGGAAACTATGATTGTTTTTTTTAACCGGAATTACTGCCCACTGTCCACTGTTGAATATGGCTGAAATATTGTCTAAATGCAAATAATATCCACTTCTTGTGGAGACAACATATCTGGTGCCTGCTGAAAAAAAGTATAAATTTATGGAGGATAGATTGAAGTTTATTTGTAGAGGTAAATTATGTGTATTATTATGTGTATTATTATGTGTATTATTATGTGTATTATTATGTGTATTATTATGTGTATTATTATGTGTATTATTATGTGTATTATTATGTGTATTATTATGTGTATTATTATGTGTATTATTATGTGTATTATTATGTGTATTATTATGTGTATTATTATGTGTATTATTATGTGTATTATTATGTGTATTATTATGTGTATTATTATGTGTATTATTATGTGTATTATTATGTGTATTATTATGTGTATTATTATGTGTATTATTATGTGTATTATTATGTGTATTATTATGTGTATTATTATGTGTATTATTATGCCTCTGACCAATGAGATGTGAGATTAGTTTGAAGTTAGTGTTTGGCTTAGTCTCATTTACCGGTAGGTTTTCGTCCCCAGCCATAACCAAAAATGACAAATAGAAATCGGAGCATTGACCAACTAGACATTGACCAGCTAGACATTGACCAGCTAGACATTGACCAGCTAGACATTGACCAGCTAGACATTGACCAGCTAGACATTGACCAGCTAGACATTGACCAGCTAGACATTGACCAGCTAGACATTGACCAGCTAGACATTGACCAGCTAGACAAAGGCGGACGAGACACTGACCAGCTAGACAAAGGCGGACGAGACACTGACCAGCTAGACAAAGGGCGGACGAGACACTGACCAGCTAGACATTGACCAGCTAGACATTGACCAGCTAGACAAAGGCGGACGAGACACTGACCAGCTAGACAAAGGGCGGACGAGATACTGACCAGCTAGACAAAGGCGGACGAGACACTGACCAGCTAGACAAAGGTGGACGAGACACTGACCAGCTAGACAAAGGCGGACGAGACACTGACCAGCTAGACAAAGGGCGGACGAGACATTGACATAGTGACAAAGTTTACACGAATTCCACTATTTTAAGCGCTGACCTTATCAAGGTATGATGTTAATTTTGTTAATTTAATGAGAATTTGTTTCCATGCGCAATGAAATGAATAGATTGTAGGTAAATGAATAAATAATTGAAGTTGACGCTAAACATTTCACCATACCTTAGCTGTACTAAAATTTATTATCAATGATACAGTCCACGCTTATCACCTAATGATACAGTTTACGCTTATCACCTTCTAAAGTATGTTAAGATTTACAAACTCATTTTGATTCAGCGTAGCTAGGGATTTGTAGAGATTTGGGGGCCCGGGGGGCTTGGCTTCTTTAGGGGGGGGGGTGCCTGCATACATGGCGGTGGCGTATAATTTAATGTAAAAAGAATTTCGGACACTCCTTTGGGGGGTCCCCCTCAAGTGGGGGCCTGGGGGAACTTTCGAACTTGTACCCCCCTCCCCTAGCTACGCCACTGTTTAGATTTTACACAATATACACACGTTTAAAAGTCTTTAACTTGATTTTTTTTTAAATGAAATTTCGTCAGAATCTATTAAAAAAAATTCTGACAGTTTCAAGACCTTAGGGTCACTCGTGCTGGTCAGCCAAAGTTCAACAACTATTTCACGACTCTCAGTTATGGAACATGGCCTCAAACATACTCTGTGCGAAATAATGACGTTCAAATGTGACGCCCCGTTTGAAATAGTGATTTCATTTTAATACTGCTCTGAATAAGACTGCTACAGTTCAATAAGATACGCCTTGGTGGTTGTGAACTACTTCAATAAGATACGCCTTGGTGGCTGTGAACTACTTCAATAAGATACGCCTTGGTGGCTGTGAACTACTTCAATAAGATACGCCTTGGTGGCTGTGAACTACTTCAATAAGATACGCCTTGACGGCTGTGAACTACTTCAATAAGATACGCCTTGGTGGCTGTGAACTACTTCAATAAGATACGCCTTGGTGGCTGTGAACTACTTCAATAAGATACGCCTTGGTGGCTGTGAACCACTTTGTGTCCATACATTATACTGAATGTTTAACCTGCCCTTGAGGCTCCTGCTTTGATTTTCACATTTGCGATGTAGAATTTCCAAGTGTACGCCGCTTGACCCCATCACCGCCAAGTAGTCCCGGGATTATATAACTATAAACGTGGAGGTTAATGAGCTTTTCGAAATCCAGCAAGAGGCCTGAATTAGTGTGTTTGTGTGTGTGTGTTTGGAGTGTGTGTGTGTGTGTGTGGTGACAGATATGAAACACGCAAAAAATGAAGCACTGATGCCGAGGAGTCAAGATAAACTTGAGTCAAAGCTCGTGACAGATAGATGAAATAGGAGACAAGAGGCAACTAAAGTGGCCAGGATTTAAACACCTCACAAAGAGCAATCGTGTTTTTTCTAGGCTAAAAAAATGCAAGCCAGTTGAATTATGTCTAACACCGTGAGTTTAACACCAAGAGAAAAAAAAATTGATGGTGTTCGCGAAAAACAAATGGATGAGCCCATCTTTTTCACACGATGCAATACTCGCTAGATGAGGTTCCGCTATTGAGCTAGATGAGGTCCCAGCTATTGAGCTAGATGAGGTCCCAGCTATTGAGCTAGATGAGGTCCCAGCTATTGAGCTAGATGAGGTCCCAGCTATTGAGCTAGATGAGGTCCCAGCTATTGAGCTAGATGAGGTCCCAGCTATTGAGCTAGATGAGGTCCCAGCTATTGAGCTAGATGAGGTCCCAGCTATTCAGCTAGATGAGGTCCCAGCTATTCAGCTAGATGAGGTCCCAGCTATTGAGCTAGATGAGGTCCCAGCTATTGAGCTAGATGAGGTCCCAGCTATTGAGCTAGATGAGGTCCCAGCTATTGAGCTAGATGAGGTCCCAGCTATTGAGCTAGATGAGGTCCCAGCTATTGAGCTAGATGAGGTCCCAGCTATTGAGCTAGATGAGGTCCCAGCTATTGAGCTAGATGAGGTCCCAGCTATTGAGCTAGATGAGGTCCCAGCTATTGAGCTAGATGAGGTCCCAGCTATTGAGCTAGATGAGGTCCCAGCTATTGAGCTAGATGAAATCCAAGCTATTCAGCTAGATGAGGTCCCAGCTATTGAGCTAGATGAGGTCCCAGCTATTGAGCTAGATGAGGTCCCAGCTATTGAGCTAGATGAGGTCCCAGCTATTGAGCTAGATGAGGTCCCAGCTATTGAGCTAGATGAGGTCCCAGCTATTGAGCTAGATGAGGTCCCAGCTATTGAGCTAGATGAAATCCAAGCTATTCAGCTAGATGAGGTCCCAGCTATTCAGCTAGATGAGGTCCCGGCTATTCAGCCATATTCAGCCCTAACTATTTAACTAAATGTAACCCTTCACTGTTTGCTGAAATGAAGAAGAGCTGATTATGTGGCACGGTCTAAGCAACTAAATGTAGCTCTTTATTTTCTACTTTAAAAAACAAACGACAGTAAGGTTCTTGTTGACATTATCCGTTGGGTAAAAACGCGTTTCAATGATACAAAACATTGCGGCCAAAACAACATAAAACCAATTTTAATTAGAAACTTGGCCAACACGAATAAAACAAATGATAAGGTTGCCATTAAATGCAATTATCAACGACAGAATTGACAGTAACTGACGATAACAGTGACGCGATTGACATTATTGATATCATTTACGGAATCTAATTTTAGTTAACATCTAATGTGTTGTTCATTGTTTACATTCAATGGTCTGGTTGGTTACATCTTGGGATGCCAAAAATATTGAGTGTTTGTGAATTTTTTAAAAATCCATTGCAAAGTATTTGAGATGAGTTAGAACTAGAAGCTATGGATAATTGTGTGTACCACAGAGAACAGTGGTCAAAGAATAAAGGTGTCGTTTATAAAATCAGCTTTGTGGTGTGGAGATTTTCAGTATTACACTGTAAGTGTGTGTGTGTGTGTTTAATGTTGGGTGTTTAGTGAAACACCTAGAATCAACCTCTCCACCAATGTTCACTTTACGCTGCGCGGTGGCGTGGCCGCGCATATATCTGACCAACGCCGCGCAGCAGTTTTGAATTACCACGCAGTAAATTTAGGAAAATATTGCACACAAAATGGATGCTCTGCAACATTGCACATGGGTTGTTTTTTTTATACTTGGCACACCTACCATTGAACCTTAGAGGGAACATTTCTCTCCACCTAAGAATCAACTTCTCCACCTAAGAATCAACTTCTCCACCTAAGAATCAACTTCTCCACCTAAGAATCAACTTCTCCACCTAAAAATCAACTTCTCCACCTAAGAATCCACTTATCCACCTAAGAATCAACTTCTCCACCTAAGAATCAACTTCTCCACCTAAGAATCAACTTCTCCACCTAAAAATCAACTTCTCCACCTAAGAATCCACTTCTACACCTAAGAATCAACTTCTCCACCTAAGAATCAACTTCTCCACCTAAGAATCAACTTCTCCACCTAAGAATCCACTTATCCACCTAAGAACCGCGGCAGGTTATACGCCCTATAGTGACTATAGTGCTTTCTCTCCCCCCCCCGCACCCCACACATACACCTCCATACCACACACATACACTTCCACACCACACACAATACGTTTCACCGACAAATGGGCTCCGACATGACGCCCCCGGTCAAAACGGCCCTGGACTAATAGATGGACTAATAGTAAAAATTACAATCAAATATTATATTGGTAGCTTATGTGTAACGTACTGTCATTTATGTGGTTCTTATTATTAGAATGTTTATTTAATTATTATATGTATGTTATTATCTCCATGTTAAGCGCTGTGAGCCCGGCTCCTTGCTGGGATACTCACCGATTCAGTGTCAGGTTTAGTTCACAAAAAACAATAATAATGACATCACAAGAATGAATTTACATTGTAATAGCGTTTACTCAATATGGTACCAAGTCACGGTTGTTTGTTGACAAGAAATAATATAATAACATAACAAGAAATAATTTTACAATTTTCCCCCTTTTTTATGGTTATAAATTAACAAAAGCTTAAAATTAAAAAAAAAGTATTTTTTTTGTTTAAAAAATGTAAACCATATGTCTGTGGCCGCTTTGACCGGGGCCATTACGTCGGGCCGTTTTGTCCACGGCCGTTTTGACGGGTCACGCACAATACACCTCCACATCACACACATACACCTCCACGTCCACACCACTGGCGTCACCACTCACATAACCTCCACACCACATGCATACACCTCCACACCACACACACACGCACACACCACACACACACACACACACACACACACACACACACACACAAACACACACACACACACACACACACACACACACCACACTTGGAGAATCACAACGCACTCCAAACAGACGTTTCCGTATCTCCCCTCTTCCCATCAGTAAGGGCATCACACCTCTACAAGAACAATTTGGATCATACGCCCCTGACAGTCAAGGTCGAGTGCCCGCCACGCCCACGCAGAACAATTTTCAATAATTAACGGTCGGGTCGGAGTGGTGGGGGGGGGGTTGGTGGTGGAGGGAAGGTTGATGTTACAGAACGTTACGCCATGTTACCCCTCCAGCAGCTGCCCTCCCGCCACATCCCCCCCCCCGGTTCCACTTCATCCTGGACGCATTGCGTTAGTTTCTTTGTCGCGAGTCCAGGGGTCAAACAATCAAAGGCTTCATTTGGAACGTTTAAGGAAATTCAAGGGGCGTGTTTCCTGTTGGTGGGTACCGTCCCCCCTCCCCTCCCCCCACACACCTAATTACAGTGTCCCTTTCTTTCTTAGCGCTCGCTCTCGGGCACCGAGGCGAACAGAGGCGGATCAGACACGATCCGACACGCAATCTGTCATTGGATGGACAGTGCAAAGGTCACACCGCGATGTCGTGTCAATGGTGTTATTGAAATTATTGAGACTTCATGTTTGGTGTTAAGTCCGCGAGTCGGGTTAAAACGATTCGACTCCCCCCCCCCTGAGACCAGGTGGACCGTAACGAGGACAAAAATTCAAGGTCAAATGATTGCGTGATGATTGGGGGTTGATGCGAAGGTCACGCGCAACTGTCTGTTCGGTGTCAGGGCGCCTGCCCACCCCACCACCACCCGTTGTGAGTGTGTGTGTGGGGGGGGGGAGTGGGGTGATGATTTCATGACGCAATGAGTGACCTCAACTGTTCACTTGTATCTGTCCCAATATCACGCGTATTGAAGACTGTTATGAATGAACATAACTGTTGCTAGTTATCTTGGCCATGATTCAATCGTAAGGACATAATATAAAACACTCAGAAAACATTTATTTTAATACGACAAATAAACAAATTAGCGCTTACACAAATTAGTACATTCAGAAATGATTTTTTTTAAAAATCACTCCTAATCCTTTTTATATAAAAAAGGGCAAGTTTATGTACGTTCTGTCCGGTCATCGATAGCGATTGGTCCCTCAAACACATATGACTCCTACAGCCAATCATATTGAACACGTTTGTTTACGCGGACGTTCAAAACGAGTTATTTTTGGTGCAGTATTTCTTCCAAGACTTTATTTTGAGTTATGCGCGTTGGGATTTATAGTCAAAAGCTCTGTTTTTACGAGTTATTTATTTTAACTATAATGAATAGTATTTTTGACGTGATGCGCATGTATGCCGGTCGAGATGGCTGTTGGGGGGGGGGAGTTACGACAACATGCCACAGAACGGTGGCGGAACGTCCTTGGACGGGCTTTGTTGCTCGTCAATTATAACATACTATCTCATCTACTGGCACGAACAAAATATGGCCAAGACTGCAATCAGGCTTGTAGAAAAGTAGAAAGATGTCGTGCAAACAGGGTGAATTTATGAGTCACTATGAGCCTGACAAGACGTCATCTACTGGAAGGACGTTATTGACTTTCTTAGCATTTATCCATTTCAATATCACGTATCCTCTATAATCCAGTGGTGACGTGCATGGCGTGCAGAAGCGACTCGTAATCTGAGGCGCACGTGTAGCAGACGTAACGCACCTGTCACTTTTCGGCGTAACTGCGGCCACGCCTTCGTAGCTCGGTACAGTATGGCTTTGTCTGCGGGCGACTAGAGTAGTTTCCCCTGGAGGCATGGGTGAAAAGGTCAAGGTCGTGTTACCTTTAAGGAGATTGGTTTTGATTTTTTTTTAAAGAAAACTTTTTTTTCTCTCATTATTTTGACATTATTTTAAGGAAGTGTATATTGGTACTCAAGTACCAATAGCAGGTCCTACGGCAGAGAGCTATTGGTAGTTATCTAATCAGATGAAAGCAACACTTAATTGCTACTGATATAAGTTTTTAAAAGTTTCAATTTTATTTTATCAAAATTCGCTGGCCTCATGGTAGTTGTGCCTGGTATTTTTTTCCCCTTTCTTTTTTCTTTTCTTTCTATCGCATTCGTCTTTTCAAAATTTGTTTCAATAATCTTTAATTTTTAATTATGAGGTTAGGTTTAGTGTTTAGGAGTATGCTAAAATAGAAAAATGGTCCGCCAAATATACTCCACATAGAGAGTTTCAATATTTATACAAGTTACTACTGGTGACTGGTGCTTTACCTATTACTATTAACTAGCGTATAACCCGTCAAAAATGACGGAAGTTTTCAAAATAAATACTAAATACACATCAGATTAAAAAATAAGGTAATACAGAAGTTTCATTTATTTTATTTATTTTTATGTGATTCATTTATTATCACACTGAACAATTTTATGCGGAACGTTCGAAAAGTGTTATTTTTGGTGCAGTGCTATATATAAAACAAAATCGATCGCAGGGCCACCTAACAGCATTACAAATTTCGCGGCGCCACCTAGCTACATCCATACATACAGACAACGGGAATTATGTATATTGATATTACCATTACACCATATTGGTGTACAGCGTTCTTTTGACCAGTTGCATCGTGGTAGAAAGCTTAGTTAATTTTTGTGTAAATTTATGTAAATGAGATATCAATTTTCCAAATTGGAAGGTGTTAGGGTTAGGTTTATAATTTTTTTGTTGTTGTAAATTTAGGGTTAGGGTTAGTTTTAGTTATAGAATTTTAAAATTCCAAAATTTAAAAATGAAAAGCTATGATTATAACTAGTTAATAACTACTTAAAATAAATTAAATCGTGGTAAAAATAAAAACAAAACCCGACCAATGACCAACGCCACCAGTTTCAAATACTAATACGAGTTTTTAGTCCATGTTATTCAACATCAAACTCAGAATATCACCTAGTAGTCGTTTTACTAGCAATTAATGATAGTGGACTACCAATAGCCGACAACCGGAAATTGCTAATTTTAGAGACAGTAATTGTGGCCAGAGGTTTTGAATTGCATACAGAGGAAAGATTATTACAGGGGTGGCCAGACCTGTATTAACTGTAGTAACTATATCAGGGGTGGCCAGACCTGTATTAACTGAGAGCAATTTTAAAATATTTTTTTTTAAATATTGAGAGCCGCATTGAATCAATGTGGGTCATTATTTAACCTAGCCACGAAATCTTACAGAAATCTTTGTAACATATCTTTCATATATTGTACGCGAGCCGCAATGTGAACAAGAAGAGCCGCATGCGGCTCGCGAGACGCGGTTTAGCCACCGTTTGATTAAATATTTAGAGTTTTATTCATTTTCAATGATGTTTTTTTATTGTGCAGAGACTTTGAATTGTGTCATGATGTATAGCACTTTGAGATATTTTAAGATTTTAATTACTATTCAGCGAGTCGCTGACAGATTATTATTTAAATCTTTCTACTTCAAGCTTTCAAATTTTAATCTCTTAATTCTTATGTCCGCATCGTTCACCACCCTCAACCACCGTACTGTGTTGTCTGTCACTCAAACAAAAGATCAGGTGTCGCAACACTTGACAGCGACTAAGATGCAAGTTGAACAATGAATGAACTGATGAATTGAATCGTTATCTTGGGGCGCTTACGTCATATTCTCTCCAACATTTCAAGTTAACTTAATTATAAACAAAAGTAATAAAAATAGTAGACTGAAACATAACAATTAAAAGAAAATTTAAAAAAAACAACAATAATAATAAATCTTGCTCCGTCGTCATGATCCATTGTCGCACACCAGGTAAGGGGCCGTCCATAAATGACGTCACGCGATTTTTGACCCCCTCCCCCCTCGTCACGCGTCGTCACAAAAAGTTAGATGCCATCTAAAAGTACGTCACAAAGCTTTGACACACACACACACACACAAAGAAAAGACCCAAAAAAACACCTTATTTTCTATATTATTTATGAAAATAAGTATGTTTCAAATCATTTTTATTTTCATATAAGCATTTATTATTTATTTAGTGAAGGTCTACATTGTAATATTGTAACCCGCGTTTTTTAAAACGTTTAACCGGCCTTCAGAAAACGAACTGTGTTAACATCCTTAGATTACATTTTATTTTAATGCATACAAATTAAACATTGACTATTAATCATCACGGTTAACGTCTTTGCTTAGAAACAAAAAATATTTAAAAATAATAATTTTAAAATGTATTTCTTTAAAAATCCCTCAATTGACTGACGGGCAACCCGTAAGAAAGAGGTCGGCGAACAGGAGTAAATAACCTAATCTGGGGTCAAAAGGGAATTCTTGGGGGTAATGCAGACTCATTTGGGACATATAACATCCACTACAATCCACTAGATATATTAAAATACGTCATGTGTACGTGTACGCTTGAAACATATGCAAATTATTGAAACGGTTCCTTCCAGAAAATGCATTTTTTAAATTTTGACAACTATGTAGATTTCTTACCTACGTACTATATGAAGACACCTAAATCACCCTACTTTCATTTATATTGACACGAGTGACAATATGCCTAATCTTAATCCACATGACTTGACTGTATGAAGTATCCTTTCTGTGATATTTAAAAGTAATTCCTTAAAAACTGAGCTAAGAAGAAAAGTTGTTTTGTGCTCCTCTCGAATTGCGATGTCAAGAATTTGATGCATTCAATAAAGTTAATGAATACTTGACTAATTTTAAATAGGCTCATTTATCATTATATCTAGAATGGCCAGGGGCGTTTGACCACAAACCAATCGAACAATTATATCAAACTTAAAACGTTTATAACTCTATCAAATAGATCTTTTTTTTTAAAGAAAAATTATATTCCGTGTCGTTTTGACTTAAAATATCTACACATAATCCGATTCAGATCATTTTTAGACATTTGTCATGCTTGTAAAACTCACCAGTGACTCACCAGTAGCATTTTTGGGGGAGGGGGGGGGGCTAACGACGCTCCCCTAATCCAAGAGAATGTGAGCGGGACCTAGAGTCTCGGGGTTGGAGGGGGGTTGTATATTTTGGGGTAACGGGCAAAAAAGTCGCCTGCCGTGAGAGAACCAAGTGGAGCTGCGGTTACATCACAAATGCTTTGATGTCAACATCAAACGAAGCAGGGTAACAATTTCATACGTTATCCCGGGGGATCTCAAACTTAAGGATTATAATTAGATTTAATTTTCGTGTCTTGATAGCTTACGCCAATTAGCGTCTGATGGCCTACCGACTGGCACACTGAGAAGCACTGATTTAAAAAAAAAGAAAAAGAAAAAGAAGTAATTAAATAAATTGTAAGCAACCAAATATTTCAGTGGAAGTTTTATTTAAAGTTACCCTTTTGATGTGACGTCACATTTCTTCAACCCCCTTCCCTCCCCCTCCTCACGCATCGTCACAAAAGTGTGACCCCCCCTCTTAGGTGCGTGACGTCATTTATCGACGGCCCCTAAGTGTGACGTCATCCGGAATAGCACACTAGGTGAGAGTGACGTCAGGTTCCGGATGATATTCCCAACAATGCTGCTCCTCTGGCGGGTGGTTAACAAATTTTGTTTAGACTAACAATTGCCTTGGCACCCTTCAGACTAACAATGGCCTTGGCACCCTTCAGACTAACAATGGCCTTGACACCCTTCAGACTAACAATGGCCTTGGCACCCTTCAGACTAACAATGGCCTTGGCACCCTTCAGACTAACAATGGCCTTGGCACCCTTCAGACTAACAATCGCCTTGCCACTCTTCAAACGAGCATTGGCTTGGGAGGCCTTCAGACTAACAAACGGCCTTGGCACCCTTCAGACTAACAATGGCCTTGGCACCCTTCAGACTAACAACGGCCTTGGCACCCTTCAGACCAGCAATGGCTTGGGCGGCCTTCAGACTAACAAACGGCCTTGGCGCCCTTCAGACTAACAATGGCCTGGGGGCCGTTCAGACTAACAATGACCTGATTGAAGTTATTTTTTCGCCCGTTCATAGCGGCACCACCTGTGATTACGCCACTGTCGTTACTTTTCCACCTAACCCTAAACAACGCCTCCGCAAATTCCCACAACACCTGTCCCCACCCACCCCACAAAATAGAACCTTCTTCCCCCCCCCCACCAGGTCCCCTTTGTTTGCGATGCTCGTCCGATGCCTCATACGCTGTCACATATGACTATCAATAGGTAGCCTTATAGAAATCCCAACCTACGCCATCTATCTTAACGAGAGATTAATGTCTGTACGATTGTGTGCTACAATATTTCATTGTCACTGCATCTTCTTAAATATTCGTGCACAACAATGTATAACTAATCCATCGTTCGGTGATGGAAATACGTGATGGAGCGAACCTAATCAACCCATTGCAGGAGGGGGGGGGGTCAATCTATTTTCATTATTACTGAAAAATTAGTTTATAATGAAGATAAGATGGGGAAATATGTTTAATTAAGAAAATTGGAAACGGAAATGTTTGATACTGTTAATTTATCTGAATCTTTTGTTATCATTGTGCTAACTGTGAGAGTTTGTGGCAGACTGCGCAAAAGCTTCCTTTTAAAAGAGACAAAGTAAGTAACGTGAGATATCGGCTATCAATGAAAATATTCAGGAGGCGTGTTTGGTCTATTACACTGGGTTACAGGGGCGTCTGCGCAAGGCCCGCGGAGGAGGGCGTAAGTTGGCTCCTTTTAAGTTTTTCCATGTAAAAAATTGAGTGTAAATAAAAAAACAACACTTGTTTGTAAATTAAAGGAGGCTTTGTTAGAACTACGACAGTCAGGTTAATGTTATCATTATTATTTTAGCTGACACATTTTGGGACTGAGCCACTTATTGGGACATACCCACTTATTGGGGCAGGACCACTTATTGGGACGTGCACACTTATTGGGACGGACCTGCTTATTGGGGCTGGTCTACTTATTGGGACTGACCCACTTATTGGGACTGACCCACTTATCCATAAAGGCTTTCTTATAGTCTTGGGGCCAGAAGTACCCAGTTATCTGGGGCCAACATGTACAGAGTTGTCTGTGGCCCATATGTACCCAGTTGTTTGGGGCCCGCATATACCCAGTTGTCTGGGGCCCGCATATACCCAGTTGTCTGGGGCCCACATGTACCCAGTTGTGCTGGGTCCACATGTACCCAGTTGTGCTGGGCCCACATATACCCAGTTGTCTGGGGCCCACATGTACCCAGTTGTTTGGGGCCGGCATATACCCATTTGTCTGGGGCCCACATGTACCTAGTTGTCTGGGGCCCACATGTACGCAGTTGTGCTGGGCCCACATATACCCAGTTGTCTGGGGCCCACATATACCCAGTTGTCTGGGGCCCACATGTACCCAGTTGCCTGGGGCCCACATGTAACCAGTTGTGCTGGGCCCACATATACCCAGTTGTTTGGGGCCCGCATGTATCCAGTTGTGCTGGGCTTACATATACCCAGTTGTCTGGGGCCCACATGTACCCAGTTGTCTGGGGCCCACATGTACCCAGTTGTGCTGAGCCCACATGTACCCAGTTGTCTAGGGCCCACATGTACCCAGTTGTCTGCGTCCCACATATACCCAGTTGTCTGGGGCCCACATATACCCAGTTGTGCTGGGCCCACATATACCCAGTTGTCTGGAGCCCACATATACCCAGTTGTATGGGGCCCACATATACCCAGTTGTGCTGGGCCAACATGTACCCAGTTGTCTGGGGCCCACATGTACCCAGTTGTGATGGGCCCACATGTACCCATTTGTGCTGGGCCCACATATACCCAGTTGTCTGGGGCCCACATATACCCAGTTGTGCTGGGCCCACATATACCCAGTTGTCTGGAGCCCACATGTACCCATTTGTCTGCGGCCCACATATACCCAGTTGTGCTGGGCCCACATGTACCCAGTTGTCTGGGGCCCACATGTACCCAGTTGTGATGGGCCCACATGTACCCATTTGTGCTGGGCCCACATATACCCAGTTGTCTGGGGCCCACATGTACCCACCCAGTTGTCTGGGGCCCACATGTACCCACCCAGTTGTCTGGGGCCCACATGTACCCAGTTGTGCTGGGCGCACATATACTGGGTATATGTGGGCCCCAGACAACTGGGTATATGTGGGCCCCAGACAACTGGGTTGTCTAGGGCCCATATGTACCCATTTGTGCTGGGCCCACATGTACCCAGTTGTGCTGGGCCCACATGTACCCAGTTGTGCTGGGCCCACATATACCCAGTTGTCTGGGGCCCACATGTACCTAGTTGTTTGGGACCCGCATATACCCAGTTGTCTGGGGCCCAAATGTACGCAGTTGTCTGGGGCCCACATATACCCAGTTGTCTGGGGCCCACATGTGCCCAGTTGTCTGGGGCCCACATGTAACCAGTTGTGCTGGGCCCACATATACCCAGTTGTCTGGGGCCCACATGTACCCAGTTCTCTGGGGCCCACATGTACCCAGTTGTTTGGGGCCCGCATGTATCCAGTTGTGCTGGGCCCACATATACCCAGTTGTCTGGGGCCCACATGTACCCAGTTGTCTGGGGCCCACATATACCCAGTTGTGCTGGGCCCACATTTACCCAGTTGTCTGGGGCCCACATGTACCCAGTTGTGCTAAGCCCACATGTACCCAGTTGTCTAGGGCCCACATGTACCCAGTTGTCTGCGTCCCACATATACCCAGTTGTCTGGGGCCCACATATACCCAGTTGTGCTTGGCCCACATATACCCAGTTGTCTGGAGCCCACATGTACCCAGTTGTCTGGGGCCCACATATACCCAGTTGTGCTGGGCCCACATGTACCCAGTTGTGCTGGGCCCACATGTACCCAGTTGTGATGGGCCCACATGTACCCATTTGTGCTGGGCCCACATAAACCCAGTTGTCTGGGGCCCACATGTACCCACCCAGTTGTCTGGGGCCCACATGTACCCAGTTGTGCTGGGCGCACATATACTGGGTATATGTGGGCCCCAGACAACTGGGTATATGTAGGCCCCAGACAACTGGGTTGTCTAGGGCCCATATGTACCCATTTGTGCTGGGCCCACATATACCCAGTTGTCTGGGGCCACCATGTACCCAGTTGTGCTGGGCCCACATGTACCCAGTTGTGCTGGGCCCACATGTACCCAGTTGTGCTGGGCCCACATGAACCCAGTTGTGCTGGGCCCACATGTACCCAGTTGTGCTGTGCCCACATGTACCTAGTTTGTTCTGGGCCCACATGTACCCAGTTGTCTGGGGCCTACATGTACCCAGTTGTGCTGGGCCCACATGTACCCAGTTGTGCTGGGCCCACATATACCCAGTTGTGGTCGGCCCACATGTACCCAGTTGTCTGGGGCCCAGATGTACCCAGTTGTCTGGGGCCCACATGTACCCAGTTGTCTGGGGCCCACATGTACCCAGTTGCCTGGGGCCCACATGTACCCAGTTGTCTGGGACTCAAGTACTTTTTGCACTAAAAATTCTATGACTTGATCAAAAACTAATTTTCTTAACACGTGCAAAGTGACCAGACAATTGTCTTTGATCCAACATTTTAAAAATGTGTTATTTAAGTCTTGATAATCTACGATGAAATGCACGCCATTCGTTCTTTCTTTTCTTTAGCGTCCATGCTATCTGATATCACTGTTGACAACCAAAAAAAACAACAAAACAAAGCACGATAAGCCATCTCTGTAAACAAAACCTTCAACATCGTGACAATACGGGAATTAAGCTGCCTTGAAGAAGTCTGGTGACGTCACGAACAAGGACACACAGACACATAAACATACGGAAACATACACACACTCACGAAGACAATCGGTAAGCAACCGGGAACAGTTGCTTGAGTTTAGCGTTACCAGAAATTAAATTTCGAATCTCCGTGAAGGCAGGGGTTTGTTGCCGGGGCTAAGGCAAGGGAATTGTTGTCACACGTAACCATTGCTTTAGTCTGGGGCCCACGTGTACACAGTTGTCTGAGGCCCACGTGTACACAGTTGTCTGAGGCCCACGTGTACACAGTTGTCTGAGGCCTACGTGTACACAGTTAACTGGGGCCCACAAGTACAAAGTTGTCTGAGGCCCACGTGTACACAGTTGTCTGAGGCCCACGTGTACACAGTTGTCTGAGGCCCACGTGTACACAGTTAACTGGGGCCCACAAATACAAAGTTGTCTGGGGCCCACAAGTACAAAGTTGTCTGGGGCACACCAGTACACAGTTGTGTTCGGACAACATCTACCCAGTTGTGTTGGGCCCACTTATACACAGCTGTGTGTGTTGGGCCCTATATACTCAGTTATGTTGGGCCCACATATACACAGTTGTGTGTGTTGGGCCATATATACTCAGTTATGTTTGGCCCACATATACACAGTTGTGTGTGTTGGGCCATATATAATCAGTTATGTTGGGCCCACATATACACAGTTAGTTGGGCCCACATATACCCAGTTGTGTTGGGCCCACTTATACACAGTTGTGTGTGTTGGGCCCACATATACACAGTTGTGTTGGGCCTACATATACCCAGTTGCAGGGCCGGCTTTAGGGAATTGGAGGCCCTAGGCAAAGTAATTTTGGTGGCCCTAAAGATAATAGAAAAATAAAATAATAAATACGGAAAGAATAAAATTTCACAATTAATTAAAAACTACCTGTATTTATTTCTAAATTAACAAATAACTGAAATTTATACAAACATATTCGTGTAGATGCCATAAACCTTCAACAAAAATCAACCTTTCGTGCTTTGATGGCAGCAAATTCCGCAATAAATTATGAATAATCCAGAGACTGGACTATATCTCGTTCGATAGATATCATTGCCAGACTGTTCAGGCGTTCTTGCTTCAAAGTCGTTCTCAAATAAATTTTTATTAATTTCAACTTGGAAAAACTTCTTTACCCCGATGCAACAGTAATCAGAATTGTCAATGCTATACGAGGGTCTAAAGCGACATTTGGAACAGCAATATTCAAACCATGATCATAATTAAAACGTAAAGCATCAAGAGAAGACGAAACAGTATCTGAAAAAACGTTGGAAAATATTTGCAATTCCCTGCATAAATCCTGCTGATCAATATCTGAACCAGATGCATCAGTGAGCGCAATATTTCGAATCCATGCACCATTTCATCAAATCGTTTTGGTAGAATTCTCCAATTTTTTTGAGTTGTGCGGAAAACCAAAAAGACCAAAATAACGTTCCATTTGCTCAAAACGTGCAAGCAATGACATAACTGCTTGATATAACAAAACATAAAAAATTCCACTCGATATTTTTCCTTTGAATCTGTCAACGATTCATCTATGCTTTCATAGTAATCATAGTCGAACTGTTTGTGCACTTTCTGTCTTCTCAAGCTTGCTTCCGCGAGACCTAAACCAGAGCTGTCGTCGACAGCCATGAATCCCACAAAATATTCATTGATTTCTACTGGCGTACTCACAATGTTGCATATTCCCAAAATCATAGTTATTTGTTCTTGGTGACCAGCATCAGGTAAGCAGTCCAAAATGATGGCATAATATTTCGAATTTTGAACATTATTTATAATTTTTTCAAGGCGGCATCACCGATCAGATTAACTACCTCATTTTTGAATTATTTTGCCCAAGTAATGATCATGAATTTCTTTGTTTTTTTATACGTCTTAAAAGATCTTCTAGGCATGAATCGTACATTCCTAACAATTCAACCAATCCCAAAAAAATTCCATTGTCTGGTTGAAACAATCGATCCACAGTGCCACGAAGTGGTAAATTCCGTTCTGCAAGAAACTGCACAATTGAAATGATTCTTTGTAAAACATTGTTCCAGTGCTGAGTCTCTTTTTGCATAAGTTTTTGTGTTTCCTTGTCAATTGTCTTTCCTTCCTTCAACTGATTTTCCAGTTCAATCCAAGCTCCGATAGCACGAATGTGCTTCATGGACAATTCATAGACGCGAATTAACCTTTTTCCAGTCACTCCTTTATTCTTGTCTTGTTCATTTTTGGTACTTTCAAGATTCACTTAATCCCGTGTGGAATGCACCATGGAAAAGAATGTGTGTCCGTTTTCGTAGCTGTGCGGAACACGCGTTCTGAAATGTCACCCACAGAATAATAACCCAAACGCTTTGGAAAATGTTACTGAGGGAGGTTGGAAGTCAAAAAATCTTAGATTTAAGGAGATCTAAAATACAATTAGTCTTATGGAATTTGACCGAGACCTAACAATTAATTCGATAAAGGGAGGTTTTCGTCTTAGAGAAGTTCGACTTAGCGAGGTCCCGTTGTATTTTCCAAATTAATTATAATTACTAGGTTTTTAACCTATAGGTTTTTCATTCTGTCCCATCGAAGTATGTTGTGCAGAATGAAAATGCTTAAAAGCATCGATTAATTGCATTTTTAAATGAACTTTTCAATGCAATAGGCTCAAGGTCTAAGTCGATGATAAACGACTTATTTCATAAATTTTCAGTATTGGAGAGATGATAAAAACCGAACATATCAAAATAAAATATAAAAAAATTAGCCATGCCAGACTACTAAAATAATCTTTTATTATATTTTTGTTTAGCTATTGTCGTTGCTAATCTCTGAAAACAAAAAAAATTTAATACTTTGAGAAATCAGTGAAGTTTCAGCTTAATTTCGTCAAATAATTTTATTGACACCAAATTTCTACATCCAAACCCAATGCTTAGAGACGTTTTTATATTTTGTTACTTACAACAGCATTTAACTTTTAAATATTAAATGTTTAATACTTAAAACATTTCATATTCAACATCAGTTGTATATTTAGCGTAAATTTAGGTTACACGTTTGTCAATCTTCTGAAAATGTGTCTTGACAGATGAATTTAAATTTAAAAATATTACAATTCAAAACATGCACTATTTAAAAATAATCAGCGGGTAAAGGTTGTCGTAGACTCGTAGTTCGACTCTTTAAATATATTTTTTTTCATATGAGTCCTTTGCGAGGCCCCCACTAATCGGAGGCCCTAGGCGGCCGCCTAGTTTGCCTATGCCTAAAGCCGGCCCTGCCAGTTGTGAAGTATCGAAGAGGGAGTCAGCTGGTACATATGTTCCCGGACGCCAAAGTACAGGAGCACCAACATGATGGCTTGGATGTCACATGATAAGAGGAAGGGGGAAAGACGTTTATGAAACGGAAAGGGGTAAGGGTGCAACCTTTATAGTCTGTCCACGGGCGAATATGACCTAGTTGCGCATCTGAGGCCTTGTATGTAATTAAAGGAACATGATATGACATTGAGATTCAACAGTAAGACTTATGACATTGAGATACAACAGTAAGACTTATGACATTGAGTTCAACAGTAAGACTTATGACATTGAATTCAATAGTAAGACTTATGACATTGAGATACAACAGTAAGACTTATGACATTGAGTTCAACAGTAAGACTTATGACATTGAGTTCAACAGTAGGACTTATGACATTGAGATACAACAGTAAGACTTATGACATTGAGTTCAACAGTAAGACTTATGACATTGAGTTCAACTGTAAAACTTATGACATTGAGTTCAACAGTAAGACTTATGACATTGAGATACAACAGTAAGACGTATGACATTGAGTTCAACAGTAAGACTTATGACATTGAGTTCAACAGTAAGACTTATGACATTGAGATACAATAGTAAGACTTATGACATTGAGGTCAACTGTAAGACTTATGACATTGAGTTCAACAGTAAGACTTATGACATTGAGATACAACAGTAAGACTTATGACATTGAGGTCAACTGTAAGACTTATGACATTGAGATTCAACAGTAAGACTTATGACATTGAGTTCAACAGTAAGACTTATGACATTGAGATACAACAGTAAGACTTATGACATTAAGTTCAACAGTAAGACTTATGACATTGAGTACAACAGTAAGACTTATGACATTGAGTTCAACAGTAAGACTTATGACATTGAGATACAACAGTAAGACTTATGACATTAAGTTCAACAATAAGACTTATGACATTAAGTTCAACAGTAAGACTTATGACATTGAGTTCAACAGTAAGACTTATGACATTGAGTTCAACAGTAAGACTTATGACATTGAGATACAACAGTAAGACTTATGACATTAAGTTCAACAGTAAGACTTATGACATTAAGTTCAACAGTAAGACTTATGACATTGAATTCAATAGTAAGACTTATGACATTGAGATACAACAGTAAGACTTATGACATTAAGTTCAACAGTAAGACTTATGACATTAAGTTCAACAGTAAGACTTATGACATTGAATTCAACAGTAAGACTTATGACATTGAGTTCAACAGTAAGACTTATGACATTGAGATACAACAGTAAGACTTATCACATTGAATTCAATAGTAAGACTTATGACATTGAGTTCAACAGTAAGACTTATGACATTGAGTTCAACAGTAAGACTTATGACATTGAGATACAACAGTAAGACTTATGACATTGAGTTCAACAGTAAGACTTATGACATTGAGATACAACAGTAAGACTTATGACATTAAGTTCAACAGTAAGACTTATGACATTAAGTTCAACAGTAAGACTTATGACATTGAATTCAATAGTAAGACTTATGACATTGAGATACAACAGTAAGACTTATGACATTAAGTTCAACAGTAAGACTTATGACATTAAGTTCAACAGTAAGACTTATGACATTGATTCAACAGTAAGACTTATGACATTGAGTTCAACAGTAAGACTTATGACATTGAGATACAACAGTAAGACTTATCACATTGAATTCAATGGTAAGACTTATGACATTGAGATACAACAGTAAGACTTATCACATTGAATTCAACAGTAAGACTTATGACATTAAGTTCAACAGTAAGACTTATGACATTGAGATACAACAGTAAGACTTATGACATTAAGTTCAACAGTAAGACTTATGACATTAAGTTCAACAGTAAGACTTATGACATTGAATTCAATAGTAAGACTTATGACATTGAGATACAACAGTAAGACTTATGACATTAAGTTCAACAGTAAGACTTATGACATTAAGTTCAACAGTAAGACTTATGACATTGAATTCAACAGTAAGACTTATGACATTGAGTTCAACAGTAATACTTATGACATTGAGATACAACAGTAAGACTTATCACATTGAATTCAATAGTAAGACTTATGACATTGAGTTCAACAGTAAGACTTATGACATTGAGTTCAACAGTAAGACTTATGACATTGAGATACAACAGTAAGACTTATGACATTAAGTTCAACAGTAAGACTTATGACATTGAGATACAACAGTAAGACTTATGACATTGAGTTCAACAGTAAGACTTATGACATTGAGATACAACAGTAAGACTTATCACATTGAATTCAATAGTAAGACTTATGACATTGAGTTCAACAGTAAGACTTATGACATTGAGTTCAACAGTAGGACTTATGACATTGAGATACAACAGTAAGACTTATGACATTGAGTTCAACAGTAAGACTTATGACATTGAGTTCAACAGTAGGACTTATGACATTGAGATACAACAGTAAGACTTATGACATTGAGATACAACAGTAAGACTTATGACATTGAGTTCAACAGTAAGACTTATGACATTGAGTACAACAGTAAGACTTATGACATTGAGTTCAACAGTAAGACTTATGACATTGAGTTCAACAGTAAGACTTATGACATTGAGTTCAACAGTAAGACTTATGACATTGAGTTCAACAGTAAGACTTATGACATTGAGTTCAACAGTAAGACTTATGACATTGAGTTCACCAGTAAGACTTATGACATTGAGTTCAACAGTAAGACTTATGACATTGAGATACAACAGTAAGACTTATGACATTAAGTTCAACAGTAAGACTTATGACATTAAGTTCAACAGTAAGACTTATGACATTGATTCAACAGTAAGACTTATGACATTGAGTTCAACAGTAAGACTTATGACATTGAGATACAACAGTAAGACTTATCACATTGAATTCAATGGTAAGACTTATGACATTGAGATACAACAGTAAGACTTATCACATTGAATTCAACAGTAAGACTTATGACATTAAGTTCAACAGTAAGACTTATGACATTGAGATACAACAGTAAGACTTATGACATTAAGTTCAACAGTAAGACTTATGACATTAAGTTCAACAGTAAGACTTATGACATTGAATTCAATAGTAAGACTTATGACATTGAGATACAACAGTAAGACTTATGACATTAAGTTCAACAGTAAGACTTATGACATTAAGTTCAACAGTAAGACTTATGACATTGAATTCAACAGTAAGACTTATGACATTGAGTTCAACAGTAATACTTATGACATTGAGATACAACAGTAAGACTTATCACATTGAATTCAATAGTAAGACTTATGACATTGAGTTCAACAGTAAGACTTATGACATTGAGTTCAACAGTAAGACTTATGACATTGAGATACAACAGTAAGACTTATGACATTAAGTTCAACAGTAAGACTTATGACATTGAGATACAACAGTAAGACTTATGACATTGAGTTCAACAGTAAGACTTATGACATTGAGATACAACAGTAAGACTTATCACATTGAATTCAATAGTAAGACTTATGACATTGAGTTCAACAGTAAGACTTATGACATTGAGTTCAACAGTAGGACTTATGACATTGAGATACAACAGTAAGACTTATGACATTGAGTTCAACAGTAAGACTTATGACATTGAGTTCAACAGTAGGACTTATGACATTGAGATACAACAGTAAGACTTATGACATTGAGATACAACAGTAAGACTTATGACATTGAGTTCAACAGTAAGACTTATGACATTGAGTACAACAGTAAGACTTATGACATTGAGTTCAACAGTAAGACTTATGACATTGAGTTCAACAGTAAGACTTATGACATTGAGTTCAACAGTAAGACTTATGACATTGAGTTCAACAGTAAGACTTATGACATTGAGTTCAACAGTAAGACTTATGACATTGAGTTCACCAGTAAGACTTATGACATTGAGTTCAACAGTAAGACTTATGACATTGAGTTCAACAGTAAGACTTATGACACTGAGATTCAGATGTTAAACATGATTTTTTTTATTCATATAACAATAATAAACTCCTTTCCAGTCCATGACGGACTATGGGGCAAGTGAAGTAGTGTTCACAAGTTTTATTTAGCCACCACTAACGAGCAAGGGGTGTGTGGCCAGCACAATGCCCCGGGGGCCATGCCAGCACCGAGATTCAGTAGTAAGACAAGAATTTGAAATTCAGAACTAAGTATTGGTATAAAATTCAAGTTTTTGTCGTTCATAAACAGTTAGTTGAAATAGCGGGGTGCGTCGTAACAAATAAAGAACCGTTGAAACCAACAAGCTGATCAACAGTCATATACATTTTTTAAACTAACCACAAACGGAATATGTGCGAATTAGATCATTTAAATTATGATAATAATATGCTAAATTTGTTAATATTCCTATAAATTATGCATTATATATATATATATATATATATATATATATTACTTTAATAAGTTTTGTTAATTTTCTTGGAAATCGCCATGTTAATAGACACCATACTACAAATATCGGTCAGTTGACATAAACATAATTTGTTACATAGCCTTATTAACATTTTCTTTGTAAAACTATAAATAGACGTGACCTAAAGCAACATCACCAGGTATAGGTGGGCGTGTAGGGGCGGTATCTGTGACAGTTCAACGCCACTTCAGTTAGATATTTTATACGGAGTCACGACACCGAAGTGTGGCGGCGTAAGTCGTGCGTCCCAATTACTCAGGGTGCTAGCTAGCACTGTTAGGTAAGAATTCCTGGCTTGACCTCCGCCTGGGGGTCACCCGGCAGTGACCTTGAGAGTGGTGCGTGTTATCTGACGTCGTGCGTGGAATTCAAGGGCCAAGAACTCCTTGATTATCGGAGACAGGGGCAACACTTGTAGATAACACAGCGGGGTGCACTAGGTCAGTCCGTGCAGAGGTCACTTTGTGTACTGACATGAAGCACTGGCCCAGTGCAGCACTAGATCAGACCTTGCTGAGGTCACTATGTGTACTGACATGAAGTACCGGCCCAGTGCACTAGGCCAGACCTTGCTGAAGTCACTATGTGTACTGACTTGAAGCACTGACCCGGTGCACTGGTTAGTGCAGACGGCTTGGAACAGACCAGGGTTAAGGCTGGGGAGGAGGATGTCCCCCTGTATCAGTTTGTACGCTGCCGCCATGTCTGTGTTGGAAGCAGAGTAGCGTTCAATATCATATGCTGTCCCGAGTGGGCAAAGGGGGGTTATATAATATAACAAATGTTATACAATTTGACGTTCAGTTGGTTTTTTTCCTAATGCTTTATATGCCTTTTAAAAACACAATACATTCGTAGATACAAGAAATGTTCCCTTTAACCTGCGCGGCTGCGCGGCCGTGCAGATATCTGAGCGACGCCGCGAAGCAGTTTAGAATTACCGCGCAGCCAATTTTTTTAAAATATTGAGGGGGAAAATGGATGCTGCGCAACTTTGCACACGAGTTTTTTTTTACTTTGCACACGGACAAATGAACCTTAGAGGGAACATTGGATACAAGAACTATTTTAATTTTATTCTTTATTGTTAGGTACAGGAAGAGTTTCGCGAAGATTTTTGTATTATCAAGAAATACCTCTAATAATATTAATGTACGATGTCATAAACACAGAACTATACTAACTGCTTATCTTGATTATAGGGCAATTTCAAGGCAAGGAAATTTTACATTATAGGACTTATTGCAAGCGAGGACCTATTAAATGATAAAACCTATTCAATGCTAGTATCTATTCCATTATAGTTATAGTACATATTTTATAACTCTATGATAGTACATATTCCATGTTATGACCTATTACATGTTATGACCTATTCCATGTTATGACATATTCCATGTTATGACCTATTCCATGTTATGACCTATTCCATGTTTGCACCTATTCCATGTTTGCACCTATTCCATGTTTGCACCTATTCCATGTTTGGCACCTATTCCATGTTTGGCACCTATTCCATGTTTGCACCTATTCCATGTTTGCACCTATTCCATGTTTGCACCTATTCCATGTATGCACCTATTCCATGTTTGCACCTATTCCATGTTATGGCCTATTCCATGTTTGCACCTATTCCATGTTTGGCACCTATTCCATGTTTGGCACCTATTCCATGTTTGGCACCTATTCCATGTTTGCACCTATTCCATGTTTGCACCTATTCCATGTTTGCACCTATTCAATATTTGCACCTATTCCATGTTTGCACCTATTCCATGTTTGCACCTATTCCATGTTTGCACCTATTCCATGTTTGCACCTATTCCATGTTTGCACCTATTCCATGTTTGGCACCTATTCCATGTTTGCACCTATTCCATGTTTGCACCTATTCCATGTTTGCACCTATTCCATGTTTGCACCTATTCCATGTTTGCACCTACTAAATGTATTATGTTGCGATATCTATGCAAACTTTATATTTATCTATATCTGTATTGTACATACATCTATATCTGTATTGTACATACATCTATGTCTGTATTGTACATACATCTATATCTGTATTGTACATACATCTATATCTGTATTGTACATACATCTATGTCTGTATTGTACATACATCTATATCTGTATTGTACATACATCTATGTCTAAATTGTACATACATCTATATTGTACTAATCTATGTGTATTGTACATACATCTATATCTGTATTGTACATACATCTATATCTGTATTGTACATACATCTATATCTGTATTGTACATACATCTATATCTGTATTGTACATACATCTATATCTGTATTGTACATACATCTATCTGTATTGTACATACATCTATATCTGTATTGTATATACATCTATATCTGTATTGTACATACATCTATACCTGTATTGTACATACATCTATATCTGTATTGTACATCTATATCTGTATTGTACATACATCTATATCTGCATTGTACATACATCTATATCTGTATTGTACATCTATATCTGTATTGTACATACATCTATATCTGTATTGTACATACATCTATATCTGTATTGTACATACATCTATATCTGTATTGTACATACATCTATATCTGTATTGTACATACATCTATGTCTGTATTGTACATACATCTATATCTGTATTGTACATACATCTATGTCTGTATTGTACATACATCTATATCTGTATTGTACATACATCTATATCTGTATTGTACATACATCTATATCTGTATTGTACATACATCTATATCTGTATTGTACATACATCTATGTCTGTATTGTACATACATCTATATCTGTATTGTACATACATCTATATCTGTATTGTACATACATCTATATTTGTATTGTACATACATCTATGTCTGTATTGTACATACATCTATATCTGTATTGTACATACATCTATATCTGTATTGTACATACATCTATATCTGTATTGTACATACATCTATATCTGTATTGTACATACATCTATATCTGTATTGTACATACATCTATGTCTAAATTGTACATACATCTATATCTGTATTGTACATACATCTATGTCTGTATTGTACATACATCTATATCTGTATTGTACATACATCTATGTCTAAATTGTACATACATCTATATCTGTATTGTACATACATCTATATCTGTATTGTACATACATCTATATCTGTATTGTACATACATCTATATATGTATTGTATATACATCTATATCTGTATTGTACATACATCTATATCTGTATTGTACATACATTTATGTCTAAATTGTACATACATCTATGTCTGTATTGTACATACATCTATATCTGTATTGTACATACATCTATATCTGTATTGTACATACATCTATATCTGTATTGTATATACATATATATCTGTATTGTACATACATCTATATCTGTATTGTACATACATCTATATCTGTATTGTACATCTGTGTCTGTATTATTCATACATCTATATCTGTATTGTACATACATCTATATCTGTATTGTACATACATCTATATCTGTATTGTATATACATCTATATCGGTATTGCTATTTATTTCCGAGACATTGCAGAACGAAGCCAATGGTAACAATTCCTCGTATAAATAAACAAGGTTACATAACCCAAGTGTGATTTGTGCCAGTGGCATGCGCACTCCACAGTTCCGGGGCTGTTCTGTCCTTATAAGGCAACGCGATACGCCCTAGATAAGCGGTAAGTCTATGTAAGCCGCGGTTCAATGACGTAGACGCAGCACGCATGACTTGACTGAAATATCTGAATGACGACAACCTCTTGTGTACCCCAGTCGCCTGTGTCAGACTGACCTTGAGCGGGACACAGACCCACTTCACCAGGTAACACGAACTTCATGGCCACACCTGACTGTTGACTTACCTGTGAGTTCGCGATGAACAAAACATCATTGTGATACCCGATAGATCTGCAGGCGTGAAATTATTTTTGCAACAAGGTCAGAGAGCACAATGTCATTTGTGCCGTTGATGACACTATGTCATTTCTAGCGCTGAGAATACATTGTCATATTTTCATTAAGAACATGTCACATGTGTCATTGATGACACAATGTCATTTCTGGCGCTAAAAAGTACATTTTAATATTTTCATTAAGAACATGTCACCTGTGTCATTGAAACTCCCGGGTCCCGTGTCTCGCTGGACACAATAAAACCACGGACTTACGGTGCCGGGGTCGTTTCCTTTTGGAACGACTCTACTCTCTAAAGTAGTACGACTCACCGCTGACCCTATGATTAGGTCGTAGGTCAACGTTCATGACACTAGTTTCTGATAGCCATTATCGTTTTACGATCATGGCGGATCGGAGGAAGTGAAACATGTGTCTCTTGCTATCTCAGTGGTTCTCACGCTATTTCATAGTTTACTACCCACAATTATAAAAGGGGAAAACGTCTTGTCCAAAAAGTGTTTAGGGTAAAAATGATCATGTCACCCCACTCTCTGCCCACCCCAGGCCCCCCTCCTCCTCATTCATACACACACACACACAGACAAGCTGTTGACAGAGAAGTAATCAATGTTTGACACGATCTTTATTTTCTCATTTATCAAAATTGATTTCTAGTTTGTTCACCTGTCCTGAACACACTGAAGTAGTTAGGAATAAGTTCTGACATTAGCTTGGGTTTCTTTTGTAGTGTGTAAATATAGCAGTGGAGCTGTTAAACCTTTCACTTCTTGCTGCGACTGCCCGAATTAAATAATTTGTCAAATGGCTCTTCAGTGGTACAAGCCATTTTCGGGAGCCAGGGCCACGCAAGATGAAATGACCCCCACATACATCGCGTACATTCCTCATCCCCGCACATCTCTCTCATTCCTATACCCCATCCCCGCACATCTCTCTCATTCCTATACCCCATCCCCGCACATCTTTCTCATTCCTATTCCCCATCCCCGCACATCTCTCTCATTCCTATACCCCATCCCCGCACATCTCTCTCATTCCTATACCCCATCCCCGCACATCTCTCTCATTCCTATACCCCATCCCCGCACATGTCTCTCATTCCTATACCCCATCCCCGCACATCTCTCTCATTCCTATACCCCATCCCCGCACATCTCTCTCATTCCTATTCCCCATCCCCGCACATCTCTCTCATTCCTATACCCCATCCCCGCACATCTCTCTCATTCCTATACCCCATCCCCGCACATCTCTCTCATTCCTATACCCCATCCCCGCACATCTCTCTCATTCCTATACCCCATCCCCGCACATCTCTCTCATTCCTATACCCCATCCCCGCACATCTCTCTCATTCCTATACCCCATCCCCGCACATCTCTCTCATTCCTATACCCCATCCCCGCACATCTCTCTCATTCCTATACCCCATCCCCGCACATCTCTCTCATTCCTATACCCCATCCCCAGCACAAATAAAAATAAAATAATACAGTGATACCTTGAGATACGAGTTTATTTCGTTCCGTAACATTGCTCGTATCTCAAAGCAACTTTCCCCATTGCAATTTATTGAAATGCCATTACCCCTAATTGTTTTTGCTGCGTGTTTTTCAATAAGAAAAATGTATTTATGAATGACAAATATTGTATAAAAACATAATAAAAGAATGTTAAGCCAAAAAAAAACAACAACTGGTTTTATAAAGTGTACATACATATTTGTATTGTCGTCACTTAAATGTAACTTACACACAACTTAAATGCTGCTGTGTGCTTAATTTTAGTCACTGCTTTTCTCTTCACTGGTCTTTGCCTTAACTGGCGTTATACACTTTATCGAAGTTTAAGCAAAGTGCATATCGTTGAGGTACTACGCCCGTACTGCCTCGCGAAGTCAGCTACTCGCACACCTTGCTCATTTTTAACGCAATTTCCCTTGGAAAAATTGCGTTTATAGATTCGAAATATCTGTAACGCTTGCACATGCAACTCCTCCTAAATCATACCAGATAGAGGGTTCGATTCTTTTGCAAATGTGCTAAGGAGGTCCCAAGGATGTGCAACGGCCCAAAAAATACCGAAAAGGTTTACTGGATTTCCTGGAAAATAAAAATAACCCGAGAAAATATCATTATTTTGTTAATATCTCGCCAACCATAACATCTATCGGATTGAAACAAACGTCAAACAATAGCTAATAATATTTAGAACATTGTTGGAGAAGGACTTTTGTAGAAAACTAATTTCGTTCCACTCCCGTAATTTTAGAAGCAATTTTTTAAAGCAATTGTTTTGTTTAGTTAAATAAATTAATGATATAAAATGACTTTTAATGTAATCTAGAAGGATAGTTAATGGGGTTTTCCCGCTTTGTGAATGCTAATGTTAGATTGTTGCGTGGTGCGCATTATATTGACACATTATTGGTGTGATGTAGCGTGAGGGGATATGACGTCATATTGTGTTTTGTTTCAGAATAATTACTAATCTATTATGATTTCCCTTAATAAAAAAATGGAAATTCCTTGTTGGAAATTGCGTTTAAATACACATTCGTGTTTTTATTTCTTGTTTTCTACGATTCCACGCTTTAATTCAATAGACATCATCTTCTTCTGAGCACTGACCTTTCCACTCACTTTCTTTGGACCCATGGTTGTAGAAATTTTTTTGATAAAGTATTTAAATGCACAAAAAGCGCAAATCCCTAGCTAAACTTAGTAAAGATGCTGCGACAGCGAGGTAAACAAGCACACTGGGAGAATACGTGGGATGATGCACGAGGCGCAGTAAACTGGGTGGCCGTATGCAGCGTCGCAGCTGGCCGTTCCTCGAATCTCAAATGTCGCTCGTATTTCAAAAACAAAACTTCGCTCACTCTACCGCTCGTAAATCAAATAACTCGCATGTTAGGGCACTCGTATCTCAAGGTACCACTGTACCAACATGTCTGGTCGCTTCCATTGTCATATGATAAAGATGCATGTGGGGTGAAATTGCAATCAGGCTGGGTAGAACAAAAGTTGATTATGATATAAAGGTGAAGTCTCTCTGGTTGATGGGTTTCTGGCCACAACGCTGCAGCTAAGTTTTATGTTATTTTCTTACAGCTTTTAGCTTTTGTTTGTTCGCTGACGAAGGCTTTTTGCCGTCACGTTCGCTGTGAAGTGACGTCCGGTCAGGCTCACGCATATCCTTTGCATTTATAGTTAGCTTTTTTCCCCCATTTAAAAACACCGTTAAAAATGTGTTAAAATATAAACATTTCCATGAATAATTGACAGCGTTCCTTTCAATAGAAATAACGATCTTCAATAACCGATCATATGCTCAGTGTAAGTGTCTCATTGGCATGTCTACCTATTGGAACGCTATCAAAGAGAGCAGACCGATCAATCAGTCAAGAATTTTGGAGAAAGAAAAAAAAAGAGAGAAGAGAAAGAAAGTTACATAAAATGAAGGCAAGTGTAGCCCACTTGATATTTCCTCGAAATCTGGCAGGAAATACTCTCTTTTTCCAGGAATCGCTACGATAAATTTTATCTTGCCAGTGAGGCAATAGTTATATGCTGCCAGTTAGGCTATAGCGTTATTTTGCCAGGAACATGATAGTTTTATGTGGCCAGGAACACGCTGCTTGAATGTTGCTGGAAACACGATAGTTTTATGTTAAAACGAACATAGAGTTATGTTAACAGATAGGCTATAGTTTTATGCTAAAACGAACATAGAGTTATGTTACCAGATAGGCTACAGTTTTATGTTGCCACGAACAAGATGGTTATATGTTGCCACGAACAAGATGGTTATATGTTGCCATTTGAACGATATGTCGGTGGAGTAGTAATGATGCATATAACTTCTTATATATTACACAGTTCAAAGGTATTAAATTCCTAGAGTTAAAAGTTAAAAAGAAAATCTTTTGTGTGTTGTTGTTCGTCCGTCGTGGTCGACGATGACCACTCTCATCATTATATTTGCTGGGCCGCCACATGTGTCCTCTGGTGGCTTATTAACCCTTTTTTGGCACGAAAAAGGCGTCGCATGTCGCACAAGAGATGGATGCAGTCCCTTCAGGAGGGTTTTGGATACGTTCCTTTCTGGCTTGACGTTTTAACTTGGCAGCCTGTTGTCTATTAGCCTCACAGACAGCTGCGCCATTCCGTATCGTAGAGCGCCAGTGGGCTCGGTTACTGGCTGCTGCTTCCCAGGAGTCATGTCCGATGTCGAAGGCCTTCAGAGCAGTTTTAAGTGCATACTTGTAGCGCTTACGTGGACCTCCGCGTGCTCTATGCCCTTCTGTAAGCTCACCCTAGAAGAGCCTCTTGGGGAGGCGATGGTCGGGCATGCGCACTAGATGCCCCGCCCAGCGTAGTTGGCTTTGCATGAGGCTAGTGTGGATGCTGGGGAGTCCTGACCAGGCTAATATTTTGGTGTCTGGAACGTTATCCTGCCATTTTATATTGAGAATTTTTCTAAGGCTTTTGGTGTGGAAGTGGTTCAGCAACCTCGCATGGCGTTGGTATACAATCCAAGTTTCACATGCATATAATAAGGTGGGGAGCACTACAGCTCTCTATACTTTTAGTTTTGTTTGGGTGCTGATTCCCCTTCTATTCCAGACACTGTCATGCAATCTACCGAATGCTGCGCTGGCCTTTGAGATTCTCGAGTTCACCTCGTCATCAATATTGGCCTTCTGAGACAGTGTGCTGCCAAGGTAAGTAAAGCGGCTCACTGTGTTTATTTTGTTGCCGTTGATGAATATATCAGGCTCAACATAAGATTTGCCTGGGGCCGGCTAGTATAAGACTTCTGTCTTCTTTGTGCTGATGGTAAGCCCAAAGCTAGTGCACGCACTGGAAAATTTATCAGCACTTATAGTTGCAGTTGCGCTTCAGAGCCCGCGTTAAGGGGCACAATCATCAAGCAAATAGAAGGTCCAGGATGCTGTCTGATTTGACCTTTGTCTTAGCTTTAAGCCTCCTGAGGTTGAACAGACGACCATCAGTGCGATACCTAAAGTCCATGCCTACATTGCTATTCCTGAAGGCCTCTGTAAGCATGGCTGAGAACATGAGGCTGAACAATGTTGGGGCCAGAACACAGCCTTGCTTAACGCATGATGAAGTGAAATCCAGGTTTTACGAGGACCTTCACTCTATCATCGCCAACATTCCTTCCACTGATAAGCTTGTCATACTTGGTGACTTTAATGCAAGAGTGGGCTGCGACGACGTTCTTTGGGACGGTGCGATAGGAAAACATGGAGTGGGCCGGTGTAATAGCAATGTTGCTATTGCTGTTGCTTCAGACGTGTGTTGAACATGACTTGCTGATTACTAACACAGTATTCAGTCTTCCCACAAGAAACAGGACCTCATGGATGCACCCTCGCTCCAAGCACTGGCACCTAATAGACTGCGTCATCACAAGGAAGAAAGATAGACAAGACGTTCGTGTGACCAACTCACTCTGGGGTGCTGAATGCTGGACAGACCATCGTCTCATCATCTCCAAACTTAATATATGCATTCAGCCCAAAAGACGGCCCCAAGGAAGGAAAACCCTAAAACGGCTAAACATCACAAAGCTAAACTGTGCGAGTACTAAACAATCTCTGGAGACAGCCCTGGAGGGCAAACTGAGATCCACCACTCTAAACAATACGAACATTGAGACTGTTTGGACGAACTTTAGAGATCTAATCTACAGCACAGCCTCCCAAATCCTTGGACCCGCGACGAGAAAGCACCAAGACTGATTCGATGACAATTGCGACGAAATCAAGCAAATGTTGGCAGAGAAACATCAACTCCACAAAAGACACATCAGCAATCCCAGGTCTTCAACCGTAACGGACTAGGTAAAAGTCAAAGACCCACAGACCAGTGTTGTGACAAGGAGAGGATGGTCTTCCAAAGGACCCACAAGTTGGATTATTGTCATATGATCTAAGAAACAGAGACAGAGCAACTGTTACAACTAGCGCACACCATGTTTAATTGTTTCTCAATATTATCTGTGCTGGTGGTGACTTTCATTTTAAATTCAACAAACCTTAAAATTAGTCACCCTCTAAAATCTAAATTAAAGACCATTAATAAAGAAATTAGGCTAATTATAATAAGCACACTTGAAAATGAACACTTATATAAACATAATATATTGCAAGACATGAGAATTGGACTCATTGAAGGGGAAAACATCAAACCAAGATCGATTTTGTCAGTACATGTTCAGTAAAGTTCAACTATTATATGATTTTTTTTTGGCGCACAGTTGCCTCACTTGTGTGTGTTCCGAGAGAAAAAAAGGGGGGGGGCGTATCTTTTTTACCCTGTTGGAGGATACTGACAGGGGCCAACCTTGAGGGCTCTGTAATAAACAACCCTTTTTATTTTTTAATTATTTTTTTTGTGTGTGTGTGGCAAATACAGTTCTCAAGTGCTTCAAGGGCAGATTTGAATTAAAATTAAGTTAAGTATTGTTGATTCATATTAAATCCATTACAAATTGGAAATTATACATTCGTTTTTTAAATTATAATTTTTTTTTAAATGAAATGTTTGACGTGCCATTAATACAAGCTTCAACCTGAGTTTTTAAAATATATAAATATAATAGAATAAAATTAATTTTTGACGGTTTCAAACAAACTACTTTAGTATTGCACATTCAAATCCACCTTTTTCAGATTTAAAAAAAAATAGTATTGAAATTAAAATTTATAAAGAATTTTCTGATTGTACTTTGTACTTTATGACTAGTGATTATAAAGAAACATTAAGATTTAAATTAATACAATATGTCAATAAATTCATTAGCTCATCCCTTTTAAAATGACATTTTTTTCTCTGCCTTGAAAATTCTTTCTTTAATTTTAAATTTATTTCAAATACTGTTGCCTCATCCACTGTTGCCACTCATCCACTGTTGCCTCATCAGTTGTTGCCCCTCATGGGCAGGAAGCTAGGTTATCGGGGTGGGAGTTCAGGACGGCACACATTGCCTAAACTGTTACATCACTTGGCCAAATCTCCAACCAGCATTCATCTCATGACCTTGTCCCCGATTTGTCGCTGACGCAGGTAACAAGACAAGTTCTTGTGCCCCCCCCCCACGTGACTCAACGATTCTCTGGCCCTGGCTGGCAGAGAGGCCCTTGTTCTAGCACCCCGCCATGGTGGTTGCGTCAGACTCGAGCCGCCTGTAAGGGTTGCCAGATTGGCCTTTTTAACGCCAAATTATCAAAATTTGGCTTTTTTAGATGGTTTGGCTTCAAATATTGTTTTGGCTTTTGGCCTTTTTAAACCCTTTTTTTCTTTAAAAAAATAAAAATATATAAAGTGTTTATATATGTATATATATAATATATATATATATATATATATATTTTTTTAATATATTTATATATATATATATATATATATATATATATATATATATATATTTATATATATATATTTATATACAAAAGTTATCTTTATCACACAAAAAATAAATAAAATAAAACAAAAATAAAGCCATAAGTCTGTTACAGTCAGGACTGAGCTTTTACTCACTAATAAATACTGTAAGGACTTCGTCGTGTCACCAAGACTGCTTGATGACTTGACATCTGATAAAGTTTATAATACTGCAAATAGCAGTCTATAGGAAAAGGATGACTCGGTGCTTCTCTTTCAAACGTGTATGTTAGTATCATAGTCTATTTATTTTGTGAGTACAACCATACATAAAAACATTGGCATTTACACATTTATCAACCCTATTCTCCTGGTTCAACCTTAATTTTCAGCCGTTATGGGCCGTCCATAAATGACGCCATGCGATTTTGGCAGATTTTTCACTGTATTTTCACCCCTCTTCACACGTAATAAAGACCTAGACCACCCTCCAATATGACACCACAAAGCACCACCCCCATAAAAGTGGTAACATGTGTCAAGCCATTTAAAACGTCATTAGATAAATGTACGCAATAAGGTTGATCATTTCTAAGACAGGAAAACGTCATATACCATTCGGTCATTGGGCTATTTTTAGATTCAGGTCAAACATTTCAGAAACGTCCATTACAACAGTGTATTTTGATACATTGATCTCACTAAAAACGATATTCTAGGTGCAATTTTATGTACAAAAAATATTTCTTTACACTTATTTTTACAGCCGAAAAAATTATTAAAATGTCGAAGACTTAAAACTTTAATAAATAAGCCTTAACATATTTTTAATTATTTAAAGATGAGTGTAAGCGTTCGTTCGATAGTCGTAAACACTAGTCCTAGCGTAGTCAATTATTAACATATATGTATTTTAATATCGTTTTCCTTGGTCCTTGCCTTGTAAAAATATATGCCTTGGTATTTATTAGTAATAAACTTACACTAAGATTATGACTTTAATTATAATTACATCATAGTATGAAAGAATAAACTTCATGGACGAACGAGCAACTAGAACTAGTTACTACTAACTTATTACTAGACTAGAGCCTCAGTCAGAGCAGATGCAGAGTCACTAATTCATTTACATAATTCATGCTCGCAAGGACGTTCCATTTCGCATAATATAATATTACATAATGTAACCATCTATTGATATTTTAATTTAAATAAATAAGCCTAAGCATTTATTTAAGATGAGAGAAAGTGTAAGCGGTCGTTCAATAGTCGGAGCCGGCTGTCGCCACCACTAGTACTAGTGACTAGCGCTAACAAACTTATATTTAATATAAATTGTTTTCGTTGGTTCATATAAATTATATATGCCTTAGTATTTATTAGTAATAAACTTACACTAAGATTATGACTTTAATTATAATTACATCATTGTTTTTAGAAGTAAATAGTATGAATGAATAAAATTCTCGGGCGAATGAACTAAAAATAAAAAAGTATAGTCTGTATATTTACATATTAATATTAAATTCACTCTCGGAAGGAAGCTCTATTTCGCATTATATAATATATCAAATAATATGACCTTATATTTTTCTTTAAAATTCTATAAAATCAAGGTTTTGAACAAGTTTTAGATAATTTCAATGAGCGCATTCCCTCTAATAGTTATGAATAAATATTAACTATTTGTCCTTACGGCACCTCAGGCGGTGACCTAGTTATAGATCAAGTCTATTATTAGACTTCCGGTAAATAATGACCAACCCTATACAATATTTAAGTGGAGCTTTTATTTATAATTGCACGTTTTGATGTGACGTCAGAGTTTTTAAAGCCCCCTCCCCCTCGTCATACATCATGTCTAATCTGCGACCCCCTCTCGCCCCCTAGGTGCGTGACGTCATTTTTATCGACATTTTTCATATAACATAAGTTTGGCTTTTTTTTGGCCGACATTTTGGCTTTTTTTACCCAAATTATAATCTGGTAACTCTGCCGCCTGTTGTGTGTGCCCTGGTCTCTGGATACACAACTCTTCATTGACGTACGTAAAGGACTGGGAATGTTCTAGTTTGTTTGCGTCTTGCACTTACCACGTGTTACTGTTCCGGAGTCACTCGTCAGCGATGCCGTGAATTTGGTGAGGGATCACTGTGACCTTGGCGACGCTGCATAATACACAGATGGTATTAACAAATCCAGGGCAATTAAGGCAGCGGATCTCAAACTGCCAGACAAGACAGATTGTTGTGTCGTTTCGATAAAAATCGCCGTACGACCGCATCACAGCTTGTCCCTGATAATTGAGGCATTCAGTTATGAGTTAGTGAGGCTATCAGTCAGTGAGGCTTTTAGTCATTCAGTGTGGATTTTAGTCAGTCAGTGAGGCTTACAGTCAGTGATCCTTACAGTTAGTGAGGCTTTTAGTCAGTGAGGCTTTTAGTCAATAAGTGAGATTTTTAGTCAGCCAGTTAGGCTTTTTGGCAGTAATTGAGGATTTTATTCAGAAGAAAGAAAGAAAGAAAAAAATATTTCCTTATCGTTTAGTTTTAAAAAAAATAAAAAAATTTCCAGAACCCGCTCCCGTTGTTTTTGATGGGCGGCGCCCGTGGTGAGTGTTGATAAAACTCATCAAGAAAACTGGGGGGGGGGCGAACTGGGTTTTTTAACAGCCAAATGAAGATACAAAAGTGATTGGTTAATTCAGGAATCAAAGAAGCAAGAAATAAAATGTGACAAGGTGATTTTTTAATGTCTGGGTTTTAAATAATATATTTTAACCCTGCACATTGTACATGTCATTGGGCCAGGGAATTCAAGTTAGTCGCGCCTACTTACTTCTACTAGGATATCTCTGAAAACTATTCCGAGAAGTTGAAGTCGATTTCTAAAGAGTCCGGATTTCCCTGTTGGTCTGCCTCCAGTCGATCTGAAGGGAAACTTCTGACTAGGCGTTATTGTACCACCCCCACCATCACAAACAACACCACCACAACCAACACCAACAAACAAATAACAGTGAACATGTCATTGAAGCATGGCCATGGTCATTGTCACCTATTAACAAGAAGTTTAGTTTGCAAAAGTCGGTAGCGCTCGATATCTTCCGCCATTTTCTTTTTAAGCACATACGGCTTGCTTAAGACTGACAGAGGCGCTATTTTTGGCCAAGGTCAAGCTAGACTCGGGCCAGGAAGGACAACATAAGGAGAGGCGGTGAGAAGGTAGGGGTGTAGGGGGGCTGTCTGGCTGTCGACGGTCCTAAACCATTTAGGACAAATAATGCCCATGTACAATGTGTGACAATTTGGACGAGTCGAGATTTACAAGAGACTTTGACATGGTGTAGCGCATCGACTCAAGAACACTGACAAAAATATACACCACAAGACACTGTGACAAGACGTACACCACAAGACACTGTGACAAGATGTACACCACAAGACACTATGACAAGATGTACACCACAAGACACTGTGACAAGATGTACACCACAAGACACTGTGACAAGATGTACACCACAAGACACTGTGACAAGATGTACACCTCAAGACACTGACAAGATGTACACCACAAGACACTATGACAAGATGTACACCACAAGACACTGTGACAAGATGTACACCACAAGACACTATGACAAGATGTACTGTACAAGACACTGTGACAGGATGTACACCACAAGACACTTGACAAGATGTACACCACAAGACACTATGACAAGATGTACACCACAAGACACTGTGACAAGATGTACACCACAAGACACTGTGACAAGATGTACACCACAAGACACTGTGACAAGACGTACACCACAAGACACTGTGGCAAGATGTACACCACAAGACACTATGACAAGATGTACACACGAAGACACTTTGACAAGATGTACACCACAAGACATTGTGACAAGATGTACACCACAAGACACTATGACATGATGTACACCACAAGACACTATGACATGATGTACACCACAAGACACTATGATATGATGTGCACCACAAGACACTGTGACAGGATGTACACCACAAGACACTGTGACAAGATGTACACCACAAGACACTATGACAAGATGTACACCACAAGACACTGTGACAAGATGTACACCACAAGACACTATGACAAGATGTACACCACAAGACACTGTGACAAGATTTACACCACAAGACACTGTGACAAGATGTACACCACAAGACACTATGACAGGATGTACACCACAAGACACTATGACAAGATGTACACCACAAGACACTGACAAGATGTACACCACAAGACACTGTGACAAGATGTACACCACAAAACACTGTGACATGATGTACACCACAAGACACTGTGACAAGATGTACACCACAAGACAATGTGACCAGATGTACACCACAAGACACTGTGACATGATGTACACCACAAGACACTGTGACATGATGTACACCACAAGACACTGTGACAAGATGTACACCACAAGACAATGTGTCAAGATGTACACCACAAGACACTGTGACAAGATGTACACCACAAGACACTGTGACAATGTTGTCGCTAGTTACTGGACATGGTGACTAGAGCACAAACCCCAAACAAAATTCAAAAGATGGTTCCTCATTTCAAAACATTGCCTTTCCCACATTACATAGCAAAAAATCATCACGAAAAGAATCTTATCTGTTACAGGCACTCCTTCTATTTAGAAGATTTCTGCGTCCTACGCTACTCCATGGTTTGTGTCTGTTCCTGCATTCTTATTAGAATTTTAAATGATGATAAAGTGTTGGTTGTCCCGGTTTCTTCAGGCAACCCATTCCACGCCCGAATTCCGGACGGGAAAAATGAAAATTCGTGTGCGTTTGCATACGGGATAAGAAAAATGTTTTCATTTTCATCCTTATGTCTATCTGAGGGTTGTATTAAGTTATCTTGTCTATCTGAGGGTTGTATTAAGTTATCTTGTCTATCTGAGGGTTGTATTAAGTTATCTGAAAGTGGATCTTAGTTCAGCGCCGAAGACTTCAGTAACATTTTGAACTCCTGGTTCCGGTGAACCGATAAACCAGGCTCACGTGTTTTTGCATTAAGCTAGGAGGAAAAAATCCCTCATTCAAGGCTACCAATGGTTTGAAGTCAAACAGACGAAGTGAGGTAATTAACAGTCTCTGCTGTCGTTTGAGAATCCTCTAATTTCGCTATGTGGTTGTATCCTTTCTTCAGCAGACCAAACCGTGTATCATATGTCCCTCGGGGCAAGATCCTCTCCACTACTTTAAATAACACATATTGACCTCCAGACAGATTTTCGCGTCATCCCCCCCCCCGAACGTTAACATGCAATAGACATGCGCGAACACACGCACCGAAATCTATTCTTGTGCCCAGAGGCAGAGGCGTCACTACTGTAGGTGTCAACCAGTGCTGGAAACTCATGGTGTCGCACCCCCCCCCCTTTTTAAACACAATTTTGTTCCTCCTCTTCATCTGTAACGTGTAATATAGTAATGTTTTTGTTTGTACAGTCTTTAAATGCTCAAGGGAAACAAGGCAGTACCTTACAGGAAAATGTGAACTTCGAGTGAGTAAGTAAGTAGTTAAGCAACAGCAACAAAAAAAAATATTTTTTTTTCTTTCTATAAAATTGAAACATTCGTGGTAGCAAGTCCAACGTCCTTTCCTTGCCTTCAAAGTTGCAAGCCTGTCAGCCAGATTATCCAAGTTCTCGTCTAACCGTAAGAGTAAGACTTTCATCTCCAACTTTCCTAGACCTGTAAGACGGGACTGTGCGTTAAACGTTAGATCAGCAGTTTTATTGTGTTCAAAGCTTTTCTCACACGTAGCCGCTGATGGCGAGTGATGCTAATAGGCAGAGATACTAGGAAGTTCTAACAGGTAATGTATTATGTTAAGCCCTTCAGTAAAGACCGATTTACGGCTTCGTCACATGGACCAGAGGACATTGGGGGAAAAAAGATGGAATATAAACAATGATGGGGATCATTACAAGTACACAAAACAGCAACAGTGGCGAGACCTTCGACTAATGCTACAATATGAGACTGTACAGAGTTGTTGTACTTGCTGACCCCTTCCATACACATAATGCCGTGGCGAGAATATCAGACGTTAAATTTGGGCCAATGTCATAGACCAGGGGTGGCCATACCTGTAGTAATGGAGAGCCACTAGACCAGGGGTGACCAGACCTGTAGTAACGGAGAGCCACTAGACCAGGGGTGGCCAGACCTGTAGTAACGGAGAGCCACTAGACCAGGGGTGGCCAGACCTGTAGTAACGGAGAGCCACTAGACCAGGGGTGACCAGACCTGTAGTAACGGAGAGCCACTAGACCAGGGGTGGCCAGACCTGTAGTAACGGAGAGCCACTAGACCAGGGGTGGCCAGACCTGTAGTAACGGAGAGCCACTAGACCAGGGGTGGCCAGACCTGTAGTAACGGAGAGCCACTAGACCAGGGGTGGCCAGACCTGTAGTAACGGAGAGCCACTAGACCAGGGGTGGCCAGACCTGTAGTAACGGAGAGCCACTAGACCAGGGGTGGCCAGACCTGTAGTAACGGAGAGCCACTAGACTAGGGGTGGCCAGACCTGTAGTAACGGAGAGCCACTAGACCAGGGGTGGCCAGACCTGTAGTAACGGAGAGCAATTTTTTTAATATATATAAAACAATTTTGAGAGCTTCATTAAAGCACTATGGGTCGTTAAACCTAGCTTGGAAATCTTCGAGTAATCCTTGTAATAATTTTTTTTTAAATACATATCTTTCATAAATTGTACGCGAGCCGCACTGTTAACACAGAAGAGCCGCATGCGGCTCGAGAGCCGTGGTTAGGCCACCGTTGTCATATGTTATGTCATTATAGAGACAAGTCACAGCCAGAGAAACTAATTGTATCTTGTCAGTGTCTACTGTGGTCACTTCAAAGATTAGTCAAGGAATTTATAAAGTTGAATGGACAACTCTGGGTGTCATGTGTGGGTGCCACCTCTCTGTGTGGGTGTCACCTCTCTGTGCGAGTGTCACCTCTCTGTGCAAGTGTCACTTCTCAGTGTGGGTGCCACCTCTCTGTGTTTGTACCACCTCTCTGTGATGGTGTCAACACACTGTGTCACCATCCAGTGATATCATTAACTCTGCCGTGCATCTTTTACCTTCCCTATTGATGATCAGAGAATCCACATTTTTTAGAACTCCTGAAGAGCCCCCCTCCCCCCACCACCACCAACACACACACACACACACACACACACACACACACCCGTGACATGAAAAAATGCGGTAGCCATAACTACGAAAATAGCTCGTTGCATAACCTTGAAAGCCCCACCCGCCCCTTGGTTGTCTTGGCTCTAACATTGCGACACGATGTGCTAGGCACAGATTTTTGTGTTTAAAGAGGGAAAGGGGGATGTTGGGGAGTTGGGGGGGGGGTAATTGCGTCGGTTAAGTTCCACTGGGTTTTCCCACGGTTTATTTTTTACTTGGATAAGGAAAGGGGGGGGGGAGACAAATGGATGGAAAAGGGCGGATGACGTCACGCACGTGGAGGGCTCAAGGTGGCTCAACAATCGGGCTAAAGTACTGTGACACAGTGCAACGTGCACTCCTGCTGGAGCACGTCAGTAAGTCATATGTCATGTCACACGGTGTGTGTGCACTTCTGCCACCTTGACAGTCCACCAGTCCAATTATGTGTCATGTAAAAATGTGTTAAGTCAGACTGTGTTGTATCAGTGTATTATGTCAGTGTGTTATGTCAGACTGTGTTATGGCAATGTGTCTATGTCAGTGTGTTATGTCAGTGTTATGTCAGTGTGTTATGAAAGACTGTGATATTGCTGTGTGTTATGTTAGAGTGTGTTATGTGAGTGTGTTATTTCAGAGTGTGTTAAGTCAGACTGTGTAATGTCAGATTTTGTTATGTCAGACTCTGTTATTTCATTAAGTTATGTCAGACTGTGTTATGTCAGTGTGTTATGTCAGACTGTGTTATGTCAGTGTGTTATGAAAGACTGTGATATGGCAGCGTGTTATGTCAGAGTGTGTTATGTCAGTGTGTTATTTCAGAGTGTGTTAAGTCAGACTGTGTAATGTCATATTTTGTTATGTCAGACTCTGTTATTTCATTAAGTTATGTCAGACTGTGTTATGTCAGTGTGTTATGTCAGACTGTGTTATGTCAGTGTGTTATGAAAGACTGTGATATGGCAGCGTGTTATGTCAGAGTGTGTTATGTCAGTGTGTTATTTCAGAGTGTGTTAAGTCAGACTGTGTAATGTCATATTTTGTTATGTCAGACTCTGTTATTTCATTAAGTTATGTCAGACTGTGTTATGTCAGTGTGTTATGTCAGACTGTGTTATGTCAGTGTGTTATGAAAGACTGTGATATGGCAGCGTGTTATGTCAGAGTGTGTTATGTCAGTGTGTTATTTCAGAGTGTTTTTAAGTCAGACTGTGTTAAGTCAGACTGTGTTATGTTAGTGTGCTATGTCAGACTGTGTTATGTCAGTGTGTTATGTCAGACTGTGTTATGTCAGTGTGTTATGAAATACTGTGATATGGCAGTGTGTTATGTCAGAGTGTGTTATGTCAGTGTGTTATTTCAGAGTGTGTTAAGTCAGACTGTGTTATGTCAGACTGTGTTATATCAGTGTGTTATTTCAGTGTGTTATGTCAGACTGTGTTATGTCAGAGTGTGTGTAATGTTAGTGTATAAGTTATGCCAGTGTGTGTTTTTCATGCCACTGTGTTTTATGTCATTGTGTGTGTTATGTCAGTGTGTGTATTATGTCTGTATATGTTTTATTTAAACGTGTGATATGTCAGTTTGTGTCATGTCAAAAAAATACCATATTACTCCGCTTCTTTATTCACATCATTGACTCCCTATACCAGCACGAATTGATTACAAACTGGCCGTTCTCTGTCACAACTTCTTTTCTGACTCATGTACTTCCTACCTTACCGAACTTCTGTATGTCGTCTATGTCTACTCACCCACTCGTCAGCTGCGCTCTTCTGCAGACACACGTATTCTCTCTGTCTACTCACCCACTCGTCAGCTGCGCTCTTCTGCAGACACACGTATTCTCTCTGTTCCCAAGATACGCACTAAAACATTAGGTGAAAGGTCTTTCTATAAATTAAAGTTTTATTAATTGAAAAATATAAAAGTAGACGTTTCGGCTGATCCTCCATCACTACAAATAACCTACACAAGTGTTCAATTAAATTTATTTATAAGTGGAAAAATAATAATTATGTAAAAAAATAATACCAAAAAAAAATGCAGAGTCACGTGATATAAGAAAAGGAAGGAAGTATCAAATGTTACTGTAAGCATTTCAAACCACTACGGGAAGAAGAAAAAAATATTCCTCGGTTATACAAAATTGTGGATACGGTTTAATCCACATGGAGCCAACGTTCCAATCCTTTTATAAATTAAATCTATTTCCATGTCATGTAATGTTATCACATCATGTATGGTGCTTCATTTTGTGTCCTTTTTTTTAATATTGCTCTTTGTTATTTTAGTGTGTGATATGTCAGCTTTTGTGTTGTCACACAAAAAACAACAACAAAAAACAATTTTAAAAAAAAACCCGTAAAAACAATGTTTTTGACTATAAATCCCTTATATATGAGACATAACTAAAAGTATTGATTATGTTCAAATGTGACAAACATTTACAGACTGAAACCGAAATTATCTCCCCTGGCTTTAAAACTGGGGGAAGGAGGGGTGTGGACATGGACGGGTGGCGTCAACGCGTTAACTCAACTCCAGGTGGTTTACCTGGTTAAAACACGAGATGTGTTCACCTAAGGCTGGGGTGAAGTCAAGTGACCCGTAAAATGTAAACAATAACGACCGCTACATATAGTTTATATAGATAAACTAAAAATGCATTAATTTAATAACTGTACGTTCGATCGATCTGAATTTTTGATACGATGCATTGTTAGGTGACACGCGTCTATGTGCCAAATTTCAGCTCGATGGCATGACGGGAAGTGGGTCATATTTTACTTCTGTTTTTCCGCGTTGCCCGCCCAAGACAGAGAGACAGAGACGGCGGTGAAGTTAATATAAGGGATTTAATAAAACAAACCCGTAAAAACAAAGTTTTTGACTATAAATCCCTTATATATTAGACATAAATAAAAGTATTGATTATGTTCAAACGCAACAAATACTTACAGACTGAATCTGTCTTTACTCCCCTTTGCTTTTAACCCGGGGGGGGGGATGGGAGAGGGGAAAGGTCTTGTCACCGATCGCTGGACCGAGCTCAGCGTGACACGCAAAATGTAAACAAAAGCACGCCGGTACACCTGGTTAAAACACGAGATGTGTTCACCTATGGCTGGGGTGAAGTCAAGTGACCCGTAAAATGTAAACGATAGCGACCGCTACATATAGTTTATATAGATAAACTAAAAATGCGTTAATTTAATAACTGTACGTTCGATCGATCTGAATTTTTGATACGATGCATTGTTAGGTGACACGGGTCCGTGTCCCAAATTTCAGCTCGATGCCTTTACGGGAAGTGGGTCATTTTTTACTTTTGTTTTTCCGCGGTGCCCGCCCAAGACAGAGAGACAGAGACGGCGGTGAAGTAAATATAAGGGATTTAATAAAACAACCCCGTAAAAACAAAGTTTTTGACTATAAATCTCTTACATATGAGACAGAACTAAAAGTATTGATTATGTTCCAACGCGACAAACATTTACAGACTGACACCGAGTGATGTCCCCTGTCTTTAATAACGGGAGATGGGACGTGAGGGGGTGTCGGCACGACGATTGACGTCAACGCGTCAACTCAAACTCTCACGTGGAAGAAAAAACAATAACAAACCGTGAATCTGAATTACATACGTTATATAAGGATAAACTAAATATATAAGGATAACTTAATACAACCCTCAGATAGACATAAGGATAAAAACACCTTTCTTATTCCGTATGCAAGAACAAACACATACAAGTTCTCCTTCTTCCCGTCCGGAATTCGGGCGTGGAATGGGTTGCCTGAAGAATCCAGGAAAACCAACACTTTATCAAAATTTAAATCTCTAATAAAAATGCAGGACTAAACACAAACCATAGATAAGCGTAGGACGCAATAATCTTCTGTATAGAAGGAGCGTCTGTAAACAGATAAGATAAGATAAGATAAGATAAACTAAAAATGCTTTAATTTTATTACGATACGTTCGATCGATCTGAAATTTTGATACGATGCATTGTTAGGTGAGATGGGTCCATGTGCCAAATTTCAGCTTGATCGAATCACGGGAAGTGGGTCATTTTTTACTTCTGTTTTTTCCGCGGTGCCCGCCCAAGACAGAGAGACAGAGACGGCGGTGAAGTTAATATAAGGGATTTTAAAATATTTGCATTCTTGTTTTGTAATATGTTAGAATAAGAGTAATAGTTTGCAAAAAGTGGACAATACTATCTCGATTTTTAGACTTTATAAATTTTTTTTATTCCATCATTATAAATTACTAAAATTGGATAAATAATGGCGAACTTAGAGAATAAAATAATATCAATTTCTATGTCAACCGTATAATAAATAAAATGTGTTGAAATGTAACTAGAACGGAAATTTTGTGTAAAAAATGGTGATGAAAAAACTGATTTAATCATTTAAGTACATTTATTTTATTTTCCGAGTATCATGTAAAAACTTTTCCAAGTTGGCAAAAATAAACAATACAATGTCACCGATTTTGTTATAGAACGTCATCGAATTTTGTACACATACCAACTCATAAATTCGTCGGCTTTTTAAAATCAATACCTTAGGGGCCGTCCTTAATGATAAATGACGTCACGCGATTCTTCAATCCGCTCACTCGTCACGTGTCGTCACACAAACTTAGACCCCCCCCCAAATATGACGCCACAAAGCTACCCCCCCCCTTAAAATCTGTATTTCCTATTTGCAAAAGAGCATGTTTCAAATCACGCTTTTGTCATTTAAGTATGTGTTTAGTGTAGGGTTGCGCTCTAATATCGTAACACGAGTGAAGTCATGTACAACGTCACAAAATAAATTGTAGGAAATCAAATATTTAAGTGGCAACTTTCATTTAAAGTTGCGTGTTTTGATGTGACGTCACATTTCTCAAACCCCCTCCCCCCTCGTCACACATCGTCACAAATGTGTGGAACCCCCCCTCCCCCTTTTTTAAATTTTATTTTTAAGGTGTGTGACGTCATCTATGAAAGGCCCCCCCTATTACTAAAATTTGGCCCGCGGGCCGGACTTTGGAACCCTTGTCTTGGGGATGATTGTCTGAGATGGTTGTTGTGCGGTATGATAGTATCTCTAATTTATGATTCAGTGTAGCACTATCTGACATAATCAATGAATGGTTTCATTTCTCTTCGTTTACCACGTTCAGGACTGCATCTTTCATCTTAATCTTTAATCTTATACTCAACACTTTTTATTTTTATTTTTAAACAGTCAAGTGTGTGGATTATAACTCAAATTTCAGTAATGACGTAATCAAACTGGATAGATCCAAAAGATGACAACTTTATTTTGTTAGAATCAAAGCAGGCAGTCATGACCTGGACCCACTGACCTGCAATTATTTCTTTTAACCACCGGATTGTTTTGTTTTTTTGTTTTTATATATATTTTATTTAAAGGTTTGCTCAATTGCGCACTACAAACCTGACACAGTAAACATGTTATTTAGTCTGTCCGGCATCCTTGTTGTATTTCCCCTTTATATTTCTATGGTTCTCAAATTAATGGTAGATCTATCTTTAAATCTTTCCCTCTGCCCGACCTGTACCTGGACAGCCATAAATACCTGCAAGGGCTTCTGAATGCCGAGCGGCCCACGAGAACAAGACCGCCATTTCAGACATTTAAAATGTGCACACTTATTGGAAGACTTTTAGAGCGTATAGAAATATCACGTGACATCATCTTCCGACTCACGATATACTTGTTGCTATTCGCCCCCCCCCCTGCCCGCGAGCACTCCAGTTTCACATGCAGATCTCGCGTGAGACGGAAGGACGACGAGGGCTGAAAGCCGTGACACCGGGTCAGCCGGGGTTGTCTGACCCCTGAAGTTTTTGTTGGTTTTTTTGGGTGGGGGGAGGGGGTAAAAACTCCCCTAGGTTGCTGTGAGGGGGGATGGGGTAAAAACTCCCCTAGGTCGCTGTGACACAGCCGACAGTGAGCGGTGTAGAGTAAACTGGCGGCTGGGTGGGGGGGGGGTGGATGGGGGTGGGGTGTGGAGAGCGTTGGCTACTTACCTCCAAGTTTTATCAAAAGTCGATGAGGGAAACAATGGGGGCGGGGAGATGTGATCTACGACGAGAGGTGTGTGGGAGGGGGATGGGTGGTAGATAATTGATACCCAGACGGCATCCTGCCATGGAGCAAGGTCGCTCATCACTCCCAGACAGCAAGGAATTTGTGGCAGAGTTCTGCTGACGTCATTGAGCGAGAGATCGCCTAGTGTATTGGGGGGAGGGGGGTATTTTTTTAAAACATGTACTATGACTGCGCTTCCTGCATTAAATGACATTGAATTACAGTTACCTTTTTAGAATTAACAATAATTAATCAAATTTTTTCCCTCCAAAATAATTACTACCCGCTTGGACAGTTGTACAATGCATGTTGAATAGTCCCAAATATTTAGGTTAATAAGGGGCCGTCCATAAATTACGTCACGCTATTTTTTACCATTTTTAAATCCCCCCTCCCCCTGTCACACATCTCGCCCCCCTCCCTCCCCCAAGTACGTCACACTTTCGAACAAAAATATTGTTTTAATTAACAAAATAATTAAAATTTAATATAAAACACCGTGACGTCACGCATGGCCTGACCCCCCTCCCCTCTGTCACAAACGGTCACACTTTCTTACACCCCCTCCCCTCTGGAGCGTGACGTACTTTATGGACATCCCCTAATTGTAATATATTACAATTATTTAATGGAGTCAAGGATGGAACAACAACTTTAATTCTTACTCTGAGATCACTACATACAGTAGAATGACTATCATGTAATTATTGTAATAGAAGAAGAAGGGGAAAAACCTACTAATAAAAGTGTTCCAAAATTGTATGATTGATTTCACTGACACTCCTACTCCTAACGAAGTCTACTACCCGACTACCCGACACCCGACTACCCGACTGTATGTAAGAGAGATTTAGCAGGCACAAAAAAAAATAATAATAATAGTATTAATAAAATAATTTTAAAATAAAAATGGCTTGCAATTTTGAACTTGTCATGCTCCTCAATGGGTAAAGACTGGTGACAATATGATTCGTGTCTGTGTGTGGGAAAATATATATAGGCTAGCATACCCACGTCCTTTAAGCATTTCGATTTCATCTCATCAACAAAAATTATGTACCTCAAATTCGACTTTTTAGGCAAACACCACATGCATTATTAAATGATAAATTATAGATGATTTGAAAGATTATGATATTTGAAGGAATACAAGTGAAGTTTATTCAAAATTTGTTTATTAATTTTAATATTAAATTTCAATTTTTAAAATTAATAATAACTAATGATTATTTAAGGCTGAATCATTTTTAATTTTTTAAAATTTTGCTGTCAAACAAACGAATTTAAAATTTAATGTGAATTCGTAGTATGTGATAGAAAATATACTTATGTTTATATCTAGGACTAGGATTTAAATTTGCTGGGGTCGAACATATACATAAAGGCATAAAGATAGCAATAACTATTGTTATTAAACATGTACAAATTCCGTGATTAATAAACTCAAAAAAATCACACATTTTTAAAATAATTTAAATAACTAGACAATATATATAACCGATGATATTAAGAAATGAATGGCATTCAGAAAGATCTAGTCTACATCAATTTAACATCGAAATAGGGGCTCACGAAAATGTATTTAAAGTTTAAAGTCATGGTATGATAAAAATTGGGGGTAACAAAAAAAAATTTTTACGTAAAAAAAAATATACTTAAGTAGGATTATCAAGCAAAATCGCCCACATTCATAGTGAAAGAAAAACAACTGTAATAAAATAAAAATTCCAATGTTATAACGTTGTTCCCTCCCCTTGTAAAATAAAACTGCACGTACTGAACTTGAGATGATTTATATTTCAGTTTTCTTACTTATCTTTTTTCCCTAACTCACATTTTAAAAAATTACAATTTTAATTATTCTCAAAACCTAAGCTTAACTTTTATTGCATTCTATTGGTATTATATTTTTTTTAAAAATATTTATTTCTTTATATCATTATTTTAAAAGAAATTTCCTGTATGATTTTTAAAACAACTGTAACGCAGCAACAATTCTGTTTAAAGATGGCGTCTTTTTTCCCAACGGATTGAATATTTCATTTTAAAAGAATGCCAGGCAAAATGAAAGGGAAAAAGAAAGGAAAGAAGCACGGAAAACACTCTTCCAAAAAAGCTGCAAAGACAAGTTCTTCCAGTGCATCTACCACCGCAATTTTATACAGGCCTCCCGTGTTGAGACCGGGAGAAAAGGTTTGAGTTTCATCACTTTGTGAAGTTTGTCTTGCGACTTGTGAAATGTGTTGTTTTTACAAAATAAAATAATTTGTTGTCTTTAATTAAGTTTTTAAAGTCTTAAAATAAAATTAGTATAGTATATGGCGAGGTCTATTAGTTACTTAAATCATGAAAAAATGAAAAAGACTTAAGAAGATTAAAGTTTTCCAACTTCCAGGGTGTAAGTTCACTAAGTCACTAAGTGTAATTCAAAAATATTATTATTAATTATGAGCTAATTACTAACGTGGCTAATACTAGTACTAATAATAAATTAATAAAGTATAAATTAAAATTAGTTTAGATAGCAATGTTTTCTAATTTTATTTTAAAACTGTAATACAAATGCAAGACTAGACTAGGTACTTTGACAAGATATTTAAATATTGTCATATCATGTTAAAACATATATTCATATAATTCATATATCATTTGAAAGGGCAAGCTAGTTTTTCCGTAAATTTTCTACATGCGCAGAACGATGCGCAAATGAGTATCGAAGTGCCTAACTAGACATAAACCATGGACAAGCGTAGGACATAAATGATGTGACACGATTTTTCACCCCTCCCCCCTCATCACACATCATCACAAAAAGTTAGATCTTCCCTCCCATTTGCCATATGATGTCACAAAGCTCCCCCCCCCCAATTTAAGCAGTATTTCCCATTTGAAAATGAGCACATTTTAAAACACTTCTTTGTTATTTAAGTATGTGGGCCTATTTAGTGTATGGCTGCACTCCAATATAGTAACATGAGTGAAGCCATTGAAAACGTCATTAATTAAATTGAAAGCAATCAAATATTTAAGTAGAACATTTATTTAAAGTTTCGCGTTTTCATGTGACGTCACAGTTCTTAAACACCCCCTTTCCCCTCATCACGCATCATCACAAAATTGTGACCGCCATCACCATTGAACTTAGTAAAAGATTTTTAAAAATAATCTAGCATTGAGCTATTCTTAAAGCTAAATACCTCATGAAACTTTGCTGAAAATTTGACTCAAAGGGTTAAAAATTGAAGAGATTGTATTACATAGAGTCTATTTTCTGTCACATATTTTGGAAAAATATAAACAAGGAAAAATACAGATGATAAAAATGGTAGGGGTGTACCAGATTCAAATTTTTGAAATCCGCCCGGAGCTTGATTTATGAAGCTGGATTTTTTAAAATGGCTTGATTCTGGATTGGCCGGCACCAAAATCCAGTACACCCCTAAAAAATACAATAACCTTTTTGTAATAGAATTTGCAGGTCAAGTAACATGAATTTAACATGCTGTGGTCTGGTTAACAACTGTCTTTAATCACTCTATACAATCCACTGCAATCTACTGTACAATCCATAACCTTGGTTGCCTCTTGAACCGTCTATTTATCTGGTCAGCTATCCTCCCAGTCCTTGACCACGCACGCTTACAGTTCACATCACAAACCAAGCGTTTCATGCTAGGTCAAGTCCTTGCAGAGGCGTCACTAGGGTTGGTGTCACCCGGGGCGGTAGCTCATGGTGTCACCCCTTCACGACTGAAGGGGCCGTCCATAAATGACTTCACGTGAGGTTGCCGAATTTTACCCCACCCTCCCCCAGCGTCATACTTTGTCACAAAAAATTAGACCCCCATTCCCCTTCTTTTACGATATGACGTCACAAAGCTTTGACACCAACCAAGCCGTATTTTCTCAACAAAAATAAGTATGTTGCTAATTATTTAGTGGAAAAAGTGCAGCATGTTGTCCTGCTGCAGTCAGATTTTTTTGTCTTCTGCAAAATCTTTTTACCCGGCTTGTTGCATCTACTCATCGTTGACAAGTACTTCAAAAACACATGAAATTGATACATGTTAACAAAGCCTTGTCTGACACACGATGGTTAGCCTGCCGTGATGCTGTAGGGTCTGTTAATAACTCATACCATGAGAATATCGCAGCACTAGAAGAATTAGCAACAAACGAAAATCAGCCACGTGACTGTTGACTTGAAGCAGAAGGCTTTCTAAAGGAACTTGAACAATTGGAAGTCGCTATTTTACTTAAAATTTTGGAAACAATTTTAGAAAGAAAGACTCTCATTGAGTTTGTTACTGCATTCCTAATTTGATTCCTATGAAGACAAAGGAAAGGACAAGTCCGTGGTAAAAAAAGAGTATAAACAATCTTCAATGGTATAAAAAAATATTTTTAAAAAAGAAAGCGTCAGACAAAAATTCAAGGTGTTGAGGTATTTCTGGTAATCATTGAACAACTTTCTTAAGCCCTATAACATCGGTTAGGTGCATATAAAGACATCCATGAGAAATTTGGCTTTGTTACAAACCTAACTGAGCTCAGCAATTTCGCCATCCGATGGGCAGCAGCAAAGATAATGGACGAATATTCAAGCGATTTTGAAGATTGCTTACCTTCAGAATTAGTCCAATTTTCAGAACTCTTAAAAAAGTTATTGTCCAGACCCAGGCTCAGAGTAAGGAAAAGGATGTAGCTTAATTCGAAACTAAAAACACGTGCACTGAGCTTAACATTTTGCTGCTTTTGAAGGAGGTAAATTTCACACGGTTCGTTACAAATGTACACATCGCACTTCGCATCAATCTTTCAATGATGACATCAAACTGCAGCTGAGAGCGATCCTTTTCAAAGTTGAAAAGAATATAAAATGAGTAAAAATGTGCATGGGACAACAAAGACTGAATATGCTCTCTATAATGAGCATTGAAAAGGAACTTGTAGGCTTACTTAGATTTACTGACTTGTTTGAAAACTTCGCCATGAGAAAAAAATCGCAAACGAAAGTTGTAGGTTGAAATAATAATAAGAAATATTTTTCAATAAATTTTGTATTTCAAATAGAGAAAACAATGTGTTACCCCGTGAAAAAAGTTTTTAAAATATATATTTAAAAATACGGAATAACTCTTAATATTTTTTTAATCAGGCTCATTCATAACCACTAAACAGCGTAAGTCGGGATGGTACCGTCGTAACCGGAGGACTACCTGTATATATGTATATAAACATGCATATCTATGCTTTCACGCCTTTAATAAATATATATAAGACAAAATATTAACTCATATTTAAATATTAAGACATTGAATTCATAATTTTCCTCTAGAAAAACATCAACTAAGAAAACCCATCCTTTGATTTAAAAAAAAATTAATGGTAAAAATCGTATTCCCTCAGCCCCAACCCCACTGTGGTGGAGGGAGTTGTGAGGTGGGATTCGTCCATGCTGTCGGTGTGTCCAAGCCCAAATGGCTTTATATCTTTTAAAACATAAGACACTGCCGATTTCATGTCCAGCCTTTTTTATAGATCTCTCTGCTGCGACTGTTTCTTTTCTTTTTTTCCTAATTTGTTTTAATGTTGTTTGTGTTGCAACTGTTTTATTATTGCAAGTTAACTGATATTTTTAAATAAAAGTTTTCGCGTTTAACGTATTTCATTGTATTTCTTAATTTATTTCTAGATGAAAAAAAGTGTCTTCTTATTTTCTGACATAAAATCGTACACAGTAAAATTTTAAGCTCGGGTGTCACCCCCCTGATGGGTGTCACCCGGGGCGGCCCGCCCCCCTCGCCCCCCCCCCTAGTGAAGCCACTGAGTCCTTGCATGCCCATACAATGTAAACACAACAACACGTCTCTCACACTTTTTAGTACTTGACATTAGGCATACAAACTTTATAGAATATTTATGAGACCTCTGTCCTTTATATAAACTTTTGGTCTTTTTCAGCTGCTAGATTTTTTAACAACTCACCCGGTAAATGAGAAAGAAGTTGTTCATGGAGTCAAAGTCAGCACAAGAGTTCTTGAACAGTTAACTCCACAAGAAATACGGGATCTCCATTTAGTATTTGAGCTTTTTGACAAAAATTCAGATGGGTAAAGAAATGAAGATTTATGACTTTGAAAAAACAAAACATTTTTAATAAGAATTATAATTAGCAAGGAAGATAAACAATATTTTTATTTTAGTGTCTATTTGTTATTTGATTGTTGATGAATTTTTATGTAAAAAAACAATCAATCTTTAAAAATTTGATAAATGGCCATTACCAGTATTACCAAGTCAATTCTACATTTGCCAGGTTTACTGAAAACTGGAATTCAATAATAAATTCAATTTTTAAAAAAAAACTATTAAGTTTTTAATAATAAATAATTTTATTCCTGAGACTTTTTAACTTGTGTTATCTTAGCTTCATTGGTTCAACTGATTTAAGAGGAGCACTAAGAACACTTGGCTTCAAACTGAACAAGGAAGATTCCATGAGAATGATGAAAGAAGCCAATATAAAATCTAAGAAGTTAGTTTTTTAGTTTTTATCAATATACTTTGAGCCATAATATTCACTATTTTAAATTTATTATATTTTCAATGACTAAAAAATGATCCAAAAGTGAATTTTTTAACTCACACAAGTCTGACTGATGAGAGAATAAGCCATTCAGGACCACAGTATCTTAACTCCTTTGGCATCATCTTGTTGAACAATTGTTTTGAACTTTTTAAAATTATGCTTTTGTATCGGTTAAAGCTGTGGAAAAGTCAGTTATGCACTTCAAAAATACGAGACCAATCAGTATAAGCTCTGTAACCATGCAATTTTTCTGTTGGAGTACCCATATGAATGGTGTCACCTGGTGCAGTCCACAACACCAACAGCCATCTAGCCACGCAACTGTTTATAATTAAATGGATTTAAAAATGTTTAAAGATAATAATCTTGAAATTTCTCTTATTTCCAGTGAAGTGGATTTCAATGAGTTTCTGGAAATAATTATTGACCGACAAGGAGATACTAGAGACACCTATGATGAAATTATAAAAGGGTTTCAAATGTTTGACTTTGGTAAGTTTTTTCTTATGATTAAGTTACCAATCCATCCCTAACAATTCACACTATTCAGCAGCTTCCCCATTTTCTATCCACACCTGCACAGATAGCCACTAACGTCCGAGGATGGTATATTATAAGGATTCTGCTTGTTGAGAGACTTCCATAAGTGCCATTACTGTTAATTAAGTTTCCTCCCATTATCTTCCTTAAAATCATAATAGTTTTCTATATCGAAGGATTTTTCTGCTTGTTTAGAGACCACCATTAGGGCCATTACTATTAAGTTTACTGCCGCTATCTTCTTAACAATCTTAATAATCTTCTATGTAGAAGGAGCGTCTGTAATATATAAGATAAGAAGAAGATAAGGTTATTACAATTACCCTTCATTATGACCTAACACTAACACCCTAGTACACCACACATTATAAAAATTGGCCTTGTTGGTAATGTCTTTTCCAGATGGAGAAGGAAGTATTACACTGGACAAATTAAAGCGGGCGTGTACACTGGCAGAAATAAAATTTACACAAAAGGAACTGGAAGAAATGATTGAAGAGGCTGACTTGGATGGCAATGGATGTGTAGATCAGTCTGAGTTTATTCAGATTATGCTGCAAACAAATCTATTTTAAGAAATGAAACATTAATATGATTGTGACTAGTTAATGAGTCCAGTGAATAAGGAGATGTTTTTTGACATGCCATCCCATTTAAGTTTTTTGCCTCCATACTCATGAAATATCATTAATATCAAAATATTGTTCAAAAATGGGGGGGGGGAATTCCTATTGGTTTATTGGTTATCAAATGATTTGATATGCCCTGGTGTACACCAGTAATGTTTACTGCACCAAAAATAACTCTTTTCTAACGTTCCATTGAAAAACTAAAATCATAATTTTACTTAACTGCAGATTCTTGTTCCCGTTGTGGTTTTTACTGTAACTTTGGATACTTCCCCCTTTTTCCTATATCCTGTGTCCATGTTTTTGTTTCCTTTCTTTTTATTTAACATAAATATTTTAAAATACAATATGTTTTAAGAATGTTATTATTACTTATGTAAGTATTGTAAAAATGTATTTTATGTTGTACTGATGAAGGCATTAGCCGAAACGTTAACTGTCGTGTCAGTCTAAAAATAAAGCTCAAATTTATTGTTTTCATTGCACAATTTGTTTGTGTATTTTGTATTTTACTGGTGGAAGGCTTTATTTAAATGGTAAGTTTTAATTTATCTGAGCTTTCAGTAGTTATTGTTAAAATATTCAGTTGGTCCTCATGCATAAATTAAGTGCGGCAGCATTTCTCTGAAAGAAATTACATAAAAAAGATACAAAGAAGACTCAAATATACCCTGCAAATAGAACAAAAAACGTTTCAACAAGAAGGCTTCCTCAGCAAACAAGCAGTCATATAAAAACAAAAATAGAAACATAACAGTAGTATTAATATCCAAATATCCAAAAGGACAGCCATCAAAAAGTGACATACTTCCTGAAATAAGGACTATACAAACCCAGAAGAAACAGGACAACGATTTCCCAATGTCACAGGGCAATGAAAATATTTATTTACTAGTGTATTATACGTCAAAAATTACGGAAGTTTTTAAAAAAAATACATTTCAGTTGAAATCTATTTATTTTGAAAAAATACACATTTATTTTCATATTGCACAATTTTATGTGGAACGTTAGAAAAGAGTTATTTTTGGTGCAGTAATTTGGTGCGCTGCTTTCTAAAATTAGTAGCGTCACGGACAGACAGACATGACATGCATTGCAAATTATGTATGCTGATAGCTTTTCAAATTTTTAACAAAACATTTTCAAAACTGTGATTTTGATTTAATTGGTGGTAAGTTAGGATCATTCAAAATCTTACAATGTTAGAATTATTGACAAAATGGCTTTCATTTTATAAGTACGATGCACGAAAGATTGCTAAATATGAATGAACAAACTTCTCTAAGACTGAATGTAAGACTGTGTGTGAGGTACAAAGCTAAAAAAAATTAATTTCATCCTCATATGTGAGGGGCTGAAGTTTTGAACTCTTGCTAATGTTTTATTTATGTACTGTATTTAGTTTCAGGTTTCCATTGTATTTGTATGTACACATTCAGTTAAGCCCATTAACCACATTCTATATGTTTTTAACAAAAACATCTTGAGGATGGAAAACAAATATTTTGACCATTGTATGCTGTTTTTTTACAACTAATTTGTCTAGACTCCATTCTTGCTAATTTTGTAGTTTATATCTCTACTGGACATTAATAATGTCAGAAAATTGCTAGTTAAATTATGCACTAATTATCTGTGGGCAGTGGGAGGGTATTGGGTGGTTAGGAGAGGAAGCGGTCTTGAAAAATGCATTTGTTAATGAATTTGTTCTGTCATCAGAGAAATCTTGACTTGCACTCTACATCAACAAGATAATCTCTGTGACATAGTTTATCTATTTTTTTAAATAGAGGGGATGTTTGGGGGAGGGGAAGAATCACTGTCCTTACACTTACACTGGGAGATGGTCCCACAATACTTTTAAAAAAAACTATGAAAATATATGTGCCAGCACAAATTTAACTGTCGTGTCTGTTTTGAAATAAAAGACATTGAAAACAGAAAATATTGAAATTAAGAAAAAATTCGCCCAACATTAAATTTTATTTCAGATGAAAGTTCAATTAAATTTATGCTCAAGGTCAGATTTCTTTTTTGGTCTCTGGTAGCCTTGGGTGGCCAGATTAAAGACCCAGCTCATGGCGCAATATTGCCCGCATTTCAAATATTGAGCTCCCCAACTCTATGCCATTTTGCAAGTGTGTCAAATATCTGTCAATAATCATATCCTCTTTAATAATAAAAGCAAGTTAATACTAAAAATCGTTGTTTTTGTTTGTACAAATTTATTGCATCATCATGTAAATATAACAATAAAGTGTGTACAGTACATGTCAATATGGCATTCAACTATACAAGAAGGTGTGTTCAGTACATGTCTATATGGCATTCAACTATACAAGAAGTAACACTTTCAAAGTTGATCATTAATTAAAAGAATGATCCTTTACTTTATAAATTTTTTTCTCCTTAAGGATGTAAAGATAAATTAAATTAGCATTAGCATAGCCATCTATAGTTTTCATCTATTATTAATTAGATACATACATGTATATATTGTCAACTCCAGTAGTTATGATTTTAAAACAATAATTGAACAAACGTTATTGCTGCAAGACTATAAACTAACAAACTAAGCCAACAGAATAGGTCTATGTCACCAAAATTCAGAACCCTGCTCAAAGTCCCAGTGTGTGTAGGTGGTGTCATTAATATTAATAGTTGTCCACAACAGTAAAAAAGAAATGTTTCAAAACTATTTATTAGCTTATTATTATTGTAAAGCATAAATAAAGCAGCTCTAGCATTTTGAAGCAAGGAACAAGCTGTTTAATAACCACCACAAGGGTACTTAAATAATATTATGTCCAAAATGAAAGGTTGAGAAGTGTGCACTACAAGTTCTTCAATTATTCAACAAATGCTTTGGTAATATTAAAATCAGGGACTGTAAGTGTAAGTAAAGGTTTCAAGGATTCTGGGATACATGCAGCTGTGTTCCCTACAAGTAGTTTGTCTTTATATTTTTATCCAAAAGTTAACTACTTTGAGAGACTTGAATATGAAATTAACTCTTAACTATAATGTGTGTTTTGATGGTAACTAAAGACCACAAAATTGTTTTTTTAAACTGATATTCTTCATTTTAGAAAATTTAATCCGTCTGTTAAATTTAATAAGAAATATAAGATTTAAGCAGGAATGCAAATAATTTGTGCCAATTTCAAAATGGTGAATTACAGCCTGTGGTAAAAAAAACTTCAACAAATTCAAAATAAATTCACTCTTAGAAAACCAAATAAATGTGATATTTAATTAGCAGACTGATCATGGCAAATATTTTATATAAACTCTTGTGTATTCCTTTCACTTTTATTAATTTGAAAGTTATAAATGATACATCAAAATAAATAAATAACAATAACACTTCAATGTTGCTCTCATGCAATCTGTTATTTTTAACAGAGTGAGGAATTTGAGAAAAGTTCAAAAAAAGAATATCTCTGAAAGTACATTATCCTCACATATCAACAGTGTGGTACAAACTTTGTGTAGTTGTTTCCAGGGATCCTCACATATCAACAGTGTGGTACAAACTTTGTGTAGTTGTTTCCAGGGATCCTCACATTATCAACAGTGTGGTACAAACTTTGTGCAGTTGTTTCAGCAAAATGATGTTTAAACACAAGCAGACGGCTATTTGTTCTGCTCTTAGCTTTTAAATATTTTATTGAAACTTGTGTCAACCCCCACCCTTGGGCCATCAGTTCTTTTCATTTATGAAATTGTTCAGAAAAAACATCACAGCTTGGAACAAAATTACAGAATTAATAAAAAGACCTTCATTTTTAAACATAGTGAAATGATACAACAATTAGATCATAAACATCTACAATTTGAAGAAAAGAATTTAAAAAAAAACTTTTGCTTTTGCAAGGCCTTTTAATAGCTTCTTCTTCTTCGTTCTCAATTTGAGTATTGCGTGCCGACGAGTTTTGCGCCAAATGGCCCGTGGTCTCCGACTTCAGCCTGCTGTTTTTTCTGGATGTGCTTCCACAGCCTTTGGTCAGCCAAGACCATCTGCAAGGCAGCAGTTGATTTTGGCAAGTGATGCAGCGTTCACATGCCACGGCTATAAGGGTTCCACGCATTACCCAGCCGCCTTTTATTTTCCCTAACTATGCGTTAGGTACCCACTCGAAGCTGGGTGGACTCGGGGACGCCCTAGGCCCCGGGAGCAAATCCATGGCTTCCCAGGGATTCGAACCCGTGACCGTCGGTACGCCAGTCGAGCGCGCTGCCACTTCGACCACCGTATCCCCTTTTAATAGCTGAATATGATCAATTATTTTAAAGCAACCTTTAAAGACTTTGCTTTGAAAAACACATTGGTAGTTTAATAAGCTTCAGAAGATGAGAATCAAGTGATCACCTGGTTCAAAAAGTAAATTTGTGTATCGTTGAATGATCTGCTCTACCACCAGCAATAGGCGGTGGGTACACAGCACAAAATGAGAATGAGGTCCCCAATCATGATTTACATGAGTTGTAGTTACACAACTAATTGGTGTCTTCAATCTTTTACAAATGATTGAAAATAGTCAGAAAACTTGTAGACAAGCAGAAAGAATCTGGCTATAAGTTAAGGAATAGAGTGATAACTAGCTACTGCTTTCATGACGGAATTCTAAATAAAATATGTTTTAAAAATGGCTAATATTATTTATAAAAAAATAAAAAGGGATTGTTTAGGAACATTCTAAGTGTAAACATATTGTGAATTTATGAAACAAATCAAATGGAGACTTGGGGAAAGTTAAAAGAAATATTTCAACATCAAGACTGTAATGGTTGAATGGGTAAATAACTGATGGGACTCTCGGGATCTTATTTTATTATCTTGGTTTATATACATTGTCTAATTAATGATCAATTAGTCATTAACACATACATGCTGTATATTGGGACACTACTGCAGTGGAAGGATACAAGATGTGATCAATTCTGTGATCTATCCCGTCACTTCAACAACTGGAGATCTTGAGAACATTCTGTAGCCATAAAATCAGTTTGTATCGTAGGAAAAAAGTTTGATATTTGAACATTCACAGTTATAATTCTGTGATTAATTCATCTGTATGAATGTGTCCCTAAGTATGTATGTATAGCTATCCCAGTGTATAGCTATCCCAGTGTATAGCTATCCCAGTGTATAGCTATCCCAGTGTATAGCTATCCCAGTGTATAGCTATCCCAGTGTATAGCTATCCCAGTGTATAGCTATCCCAGTGTATAGCTATCCCAGTGTATAGCTATCCCAGTGTATAGCTATCCCAGTGTATAGCTATCCCAGTGTATAGCTATCCCAGTGTATAGCTATCCCAGTGTATAGCTATCCCAGTGCATAGCTATCCCAGTGTATAGCTATCCCAGTGTATAGCTATCCCAGTGTATAGCTATCCCAGTGTATAGCTATCCCAGTTATTACATGCAAGCATGGAGAGCCCCATCCATGTATTTATATAGTCAAATTTCAGTCACAATCCATAGCAGCTCCAGAAGATTACATTTAGAAGGACAAAACCATCAGTACAAGTAAATATTATGACCAAGCGCTGGTCACACAGCTGAAAACTTTTATTAGAAGACTTGAATGAGTTGAGATCCAGCGTTACAAACAGTAATAACAATTGCATGCATTCTTCAAATAAACTTCAGCATAATCTTAGCAATGTTTCTCTGTCTCTCCTTCTTTACAAAATATATCTATGTATATAATTCACCAGAAATTAGGACAAGCACAAGACGCGAGCAAATAAGCATGACGAATGACCCTTGCTAGGGTCGATCAATCACAGGTTATGGTTGGCAAGCCAGGGTGATGTAGGATGGGGGGGGTAACAACAAACGCAGTATGCATGTCTTGAGACCAACAATGCGTCGGCGCCCCCCCCCCTACGTTCAATTGCGATGTTCTCATTTATTCGTGCTTCTGTTTGTGTCAGTTCTATCCCCCCCCCCTTCTTTGCACTATCTATGAGCAAGTCCGCGGCATACGCTACGCCGTGGGTCGTATCTGGTACATGTATCTTTAGTCGGGTCATCCCTTCAATCAGCAATTAAAAATAACATAGCATTAATTTGACATCAAATAACAAGAAATTATAACAGAGCTTGGAGGGTAAGAGAGGAGACAACAGAATGTACAAGTAGCATTGATGAGACAGTATAACATTCATTGTTTAATCCAAGGAGGTAGAAGGTAACAGCAGATTCTCTTGTTTAACTAATAAGGGAGAGCACCAAGACAGCATGCATGAAGTGCCCTTCATGACAAGAACACTCAATTTATAAACTGAGCAGTATATTAATAGCATTTTAAACATTATCACGTGAATGGTATTGAGTTGCTTGCACTGTTTTTTAAAAAGAAATAATGCTTACAATAGACTATATAATGCATACTTCAAGTAGTGAATTACTTTTGTCAAAATTCGTAATTTACAAAGCTCAAAAAGAATTTAAATGTAATTAAATTTATCAATTTAGCCGTCTATTTCAACTATCAGCACGATCACACTTGTTATTTTTGAACAACAGAAACTTAAACATGAAAAAAGTTAGTTCTTTCTTTTTTTTCTTCTTCTAAAACAAAATCCCAATGCAATATAACCAACTGCATGCAACCTGTCAAACTAAACAATATTATATCAGCAACATCACCATGTCAGGAACATCATCAATTAATTAGTGTGATACATTCTTTAAAACTGATTCTTATGTTTACTATTATTCCCTTCTATAGTTACAAAAAAAAATCTATTAGTTTTCAGACTTCACTGCTAAAAGAAACATTTTCAATAATAGTTTCACACACAAAAAACAAAAACAACAACAACAAAAAAAACTGTTGTAACACACATTATTCCCTCAGTATCAGTGTGCAACAGAAACATTCACATTGTTCAATACTGGAGATTTACTCCTGTTAGTTATGCTAATCCTCTTGATTACCCATAGCCATTTATTTTTTAATGCTAATATTGATTTATTTAGCATTGGCAATAGAGTTTTTCTTTTATGATTCAATTACCAGGGTAACAGAGCTTGACCATGACATAATAGAAAAGCTTGTCTCTAGAATTAATATTCTTTCTATAACTTTTGAAATGTCCATTCAACAACAGGTTTTCTTCAAATGTTGAGTCTGTGTGTTTAAGTGATGATAAAGAAACACATTTTCAAAATACAACTGTGGAGTGTGCTATTTGGCAACATGTGATTTACATCTAGCAGTTGTTGAAAAAAATCAGCATATGGCAGCTAGCCCTCACTTTATATTCCATCTGTTCAATGTACCAGCCCAAGGGAATCAATTTGAAGTAATGGGACTACTTGGATTTCACCGCAGCTAAGTGTTTTTTTATTATTATTTCGTTTCATTTGTGTACTATTTGTCCGTTGAGGAAGGCTCTTTGCCGAAACGTTCACTGTTGTGTTACGTCCTGTCAGGCCTACTAATACCCTGTTTTTATATTATACATTTACCTGAATCAATTTGAGAAGTCCTGGGACTTTAATGACCCCGTTAGACACTTTGGCAATCGACGATAATTTACACCTACTTTTCCTTCTTTAAGGTATTCACTGATCTCTTCATTTCAGCTTTTGCAGTTTTTTTTGTAAACTCTTTATAGACATCTGATATGTGCTTCGACATATATTTGTAATCGATGATTTCAAAAAATGAAACTTTGACCCAAGAAAATTTCCCAGAAATGATATTGCTGCTTAACTTATCTATCATTTCTCTTAAGTTTTAATTTGAAATTTATGTGCAGCAAATTTGTCACCGGTTTGCATTATTATAGATAAATAAACAAAAGTTTTTTTTATCTGGCACATCTGAAACAAAAGTTTATAAAACAAGAAATGACTTTATGTTAACCTTTTCTTTGATTGTTTAAAATGTCAGAAATTTTGCCCAAGTAAAGCAACACAAGGTGGAGGTGTGAAGCTGTTGAAATTATGATTCAAATAACATGGTGTGTCCTAGGGGCCGGTGGGACATCATGATTCAAATAACATGCTGTGTCCTAGGGGCTGGCGGGACATCATGATTCAAATAACATGGTGTGTCCTAGGGGCTGGCGGGCAATCATCACTGTAGTTGTTGTTGGGAAGAGAGTTGAAAAATACTCTAGAAATGTGGAAGAGGTTAGTGCATTAAGAGGAATGATGAGGGCCATCACCTCATTCGGTTGTGAATCTAACAGAAGATCAAGTATTGACAAGTCACTGTTTCCTGGAATGCTTCAATTATCATTTCATCAGACCACAGCTTCGGCCAACAGCTTTAGATTGAAGTCATCTTGTCAGTAGCTGACGTTGGTAATATATTATTATAATAATCCATTTCTCACTGACACAACTCTATAATCCATTTCTCACTGACACAGCCAATAATCCATTGTCCCCCAACACCAGATAACAGTTCCTTTATATTCTAGTTAATCTCCCGTCGTACATCGACACGACTGTCACATCCCTGACATCGCTGGCTTGTGGGAAATGATAATTAGAGTGTCCCTGTGACATGATTTTCTCTCTGTGCCTCTCCTCTGCTCGTCTTTTTTTCTCCATCTTTTTCGCATCCTTCAACTTCCTCGTTGTCAACTGAAGAGAGAAAGATAAATACATATACTTAAACATTAGAATTGTTCTCTAAAACATACATTGGTTTACAGATACATCTTTAACCAGCCTTACCTCTTTATACATAGTTATATGAACAAAACTGGGCTGTAAAATCAAATTTCGTGATAAGATTTCTTTTTTTAAAAATAAAACAACAATCATGTCCATAGTTATGAACATAAAACAACAATCATGTCCATAGTTATGAACATAAAACAACAATCATGTCCATAGTTATGAACATAAAACAACAATCATGTCCATAGTTATGAACATAAAACAACAATCATGTCCATAGTTATGAACATAAAACAACAATCATGTCCATAGTTATGAACATAAAACAACAATCATGTCCATAGTTATGAACATAAAACAACAATCATGTCCATAGTTATGAACATAAAACAACAATCATGTCCAGTTATGAAAATACACAAAGCATAAGAGTGAGTGTTAAATAATTTGCTCTAAGACTAAGAGGAAAATCAATTATTTACTTTTGTAGCACATAGATTTGATTTTTGTACTTATGGGCTGCGTCATGTTTGTAACTTATTATAGTTTTATTGCTATTAATACTTTTGTTGGGTTGTTAGTACAAGGATCATGTGCTTGTCAGTTTCTTGACATTTGAGTTAACAAGATGATATGGTGCAAAGCACATAAAACATTCTATAGATTTGAAGATAGTGAATATGGAAAACTATGGTGTGGGGGAGGGGGAGGCTAATTAGTGCTCAAAGTTGTATGCATACAAACCTGGTTATAATTAAAGGGAGTTAAGACATTCAGCTGGATCATAAATTAAAGGGAGTTAAGGTACTCATTGACAGAACAGATAAGCAAAAAATTATGAAAAGTAAAAAGAAAAATTACCCCCACCTGTGGGCCAACAATAACTTTCGGTCTGGCTCCGCCTCCCTTGTTGCTATTCAAAGATCCGTAACCAGAGCTTCCACCAAAACTGTCTTCCCTGAAATGTACTTTGTGACCTTTACCATTGACCGGGCCATTCCCATTCTTCAGGGCACTGCCCATGATGTGGCCAATGTTGGTGCCCGGACTGCATCCGTTGCTGCTTGGCGGGGAGCCGTTGTAAATGCCACTGTCTGTGGTGGATGTCAGCTGAGATGTCAAGGAGGTGTTATCATCTGTCATAGCAACCAAAATATTGACATTTAATTTTAAGGGGTTTAGTAGTTCAACAAAATTTATTAAATAAGACCCTTAAATCATCAGCAACAAAGAAGTCACTAATAAAACTATCAGTTTCTCCAGTGGCCAGTGGACGAAAAACATTTTTAAAAAATCAAAATTCTGTTAGTATAAAATTATCCAGCGTGACCCTTTAGCAGAGACATCAGTTGAAATCACTAACAGTTATTTATTTATTTTGAAAAAAAACTAAATAATATTTTTCACTCAGTAATACATTTTCTTTTTTCAAGCTCTAGATTTGCCATTTCTACATAAAAGGTGTTATTTCATTAATAGAAGTCAGTGCCCTGTTGTACCTTGTGTTTCCTCTGAGTTTAACTCAAGTTGTTGTAATAAATAAGCTATGGCTGCGTCCACATCATAGTCACATTCCAGCAGGCTCTGTCTCACCCGCTCTACATCCTAAATGAAAGGAAATTAGTGATAGCTGAACAGATGTAGATCAAAACATAGTAACTACAGTCGAACCCACTTTACTCGAGCTCGGTTAACTCGACCACCCTACTAACTCGACGTTTTTTATTGGAACCACCAAATTCTCTCTTTGTCTTAGTATTTTTCTCATCGGTTAATTTGATTTTTTTAAGTCGCCGAAACCTAATACCTCGAGCACAAAAGAGGGCCAAATTTGCAACTTAACGTTGGTTAGCTCGATCCTCGAATGTTCGCCTAGCAATGCACTTGGCATTTTTAGTTCAAAACAGTGTTGACATCTCGCTTTCTTCGAGACTTCCGGCTATTGTGTGATTCTACGAGATTTCAATAAAAATTACCGGATGTTATTATCTTCTTTCACTTTCGATCCATGTGTGAATTAGATGTATTCACCCGAGGTGCCCGTAAATCGCGTTAGCGGTTAATTTAGCGGTCTTTAATCCGTCATTACTTCGCAGTGCATGTTATATTATTATTAAACTTAATTCATTTTCTGCTGCATTAATCATTTTATTTTTTAAGATAAACGAATATCTATAGAAATGAAAATAAAGGTTTGTATCGAGAATCGACGGTGGTTTTTATTTAAATTAAATAAAAAAATTATTATTCTTTTAAAAGTTTGTTGTTGCTTTGTTACCAGTAAGATACGTGACTGTGACTAACACACGCGTGACGGTGAAATCAAATCATTTTCTTAATATTCCAGTATATATATAATATACACATCATCACTTTTGTAGGTCGAATTCTGATAAGGAATGATATTTTTAAAAATTCGCTTAGACTTAGTTGCCGGCCCAGGTCTAACACACAGCGTGCTGTGATCAACGGTCAAGGCCGCAATAGTTTTATTTATATTACAAGTTTGATTGACTGAGGAAATTCGAGAGCGGTCTGATAGTGACAGATATCCTGCACGTCAAAAGCATTAAACTTAAAATTACCATTTAGATATGTTTATTTATTTTTTTTAAATTCGCTGATTCGACGAATATTGCAAACGCGAGCGGCTGTGACAATAGTGACATGCCACGCCACACTCGCCATGGCGAGGTGAAAATTTTGACCTTTTAACGCACGCGCAGACGATTATAAACTGGTAACTTTTATTTTATTATTTTAATAAATGGAATCGAAACATGACCACAGAGACGTAATCAAAGTCCTTTACTTCAGCATAAATATATATATATATATAAAAATTCCCGACTAGTCATAACTTTTCCCGACTTTGAAGGCAGAGAAATTTTTTTTAAGAATTCCCGACTTTTTCCCATTTTCCTGAGTGGGAACCATGGTTATATTTAAACGGTCCTTAAAAACGAATGGTCATTACAACCTTAGGAAAGAGTGAAGAAATATTAGGGTTCTGATACGATTCCGATTAATCGTCCCATCACTAATTAACGCACATCATGTACATAAAGAAATTTCAAGCACATGTTAATATTTTGCCACCATATTGGTTTTCATTTTAACTCGATCATCGGTTATCTCGACGCCATTTTTCATACCCCAACGCCGTCGACTTAACCGGTTTCACCTGTGATACATTTACTGAGCTCAGTGGTACAGACATCCTGGCATAACCCAGCGGTCAAGAAACTAATGATCCCATGTATCAAGAAAGGTGAGATAAGGGGCCATCCATATATTAGGTACGCAAAAAAAAGTCGTATTTTTGTAACGTTGCACCTTGTACATTGTCGGGATCACTCCCCTATACGTACATACAAATTCACTCATACACCAGTCCCCTTTGAAAATATTAATTTTAAGCCAGATTCAAAATAAGGGGGGGGGGAGGGGGTCACGCATTTTTGACGATGTGTGACGAGGGGGGGGGGTGTTAAAGAAATGTGACGCCACATTAAAATGCGCACAAATAGATTTATTGCTTGCAATTTATTTAATGACGTTCTCAATGGATTCACACGTGTTACGATATTAGAGTGCAGCCTTACACTTAATACATACTCAAACTTAAATGACAACAAAGTCATTTGCAACATACATTGGGGCCGTCCATTAATGACGTCACACAATTATGGCCGATTTTCACCCACCCCCCTCATCACGCATCGTCACAAAAAGTTAGCCCCCCCCCCTTTAAATCCCTTATATTAACTTCAAAATCTTGTCTCTCTGTCTGTCGTCATCTCTTCGTACGTCCATACGTCGGGCAGAAAAAACAAACGTCAAAATGACACACTTCCCGTGATGCCATCGAACTGAAATTTGGCACATGACTCGTGTCTTCTTCTTATCTATGCAGACGCTCCTTCTATGCAGAAGATAGTTGCGTCCACAGACCATGACAGATGATCTGTTGGCAAGTGATGCAGCAATCACAGGCCACGGCTTTGTGGGTTCCACGCATTACCCAGCCGCCTAACTACATGTAGTGTTAGGTACCCATTCGGAGCGGGGTGACTCAGGGACGCCCTAGGCCCCGGGAACAAACCCTTGCCTTCACACGGATTCGAACCCGTGACCATCGGTACGACAGTCCAGTGCGCTGCCACTCGACCACCGCGTCCCCTAACCTAACAATGCATCGTATCCAAATTTCAGATCGATCGAACGTACCGCAATTAAATTAATGCATTTTTAGTTTATCTATATAAAACTATATGTAGAAGTCGCTATTGTTTACATTTTACGGGTCACTTGACTTCACGCCAGCCACCGGTGAACACATCTCGTGTTTTAACCAGGTGGAATTGACTCAGTTTCAGGCTGTAAATGTTTGTCGCGATGGAAAATAATTTCTGTCTCCTATATAAGGGATTTATAGTCAAAAACTTTGTTTTTACAGGTTTCTTAAATTTCCAATATGACGTCACAAACATGCCTCTCCCCCCATAAAAGACATTTTTAATTTGAAAATTAGCATGTTTCAAATCACTTTGTTGTCATTTAAGTTTAAGTATGTATTTAGTGTAAGGCTGCACTCTAATATCGTAACACGCTTGAAGCCCATGTAAAACGTCATTAAATAATTGTAAACAATCAAATATTTAAGTGCGACTTTTATTTTAAGTTATGCGTTTAGATGTGACGTCACATTTCTTCAACACCTCCCTCCCCTTCGTCACAAATGGTCGACCCCCCTCCCCCTCTAGGTAAATGTTGTCATTTATGGACGGCCGCTTTGTGACGTAATACTGGAGGGGGTTCTAAGTTTTTGTAATGAAGTGGGACGAGGGGGGGTGGGGTAAAAATCAGCCAAAATCGTGTGACGTCATTCACGTTTGGTCTGAATCAAATGTTAATTACTTCCAAGTAATTAAAAGTTCAGGATTTCGTTTGCATTAAATTATAAAACATTATTGCATATCAGTCTTGACTCAGTCGGTCTTGAATGCTGTTTGCAGCCGGAGCGGTTTACGTTACGAGGCTTAGTATTAAGCAAATTAAATTTGTTGTGCGTACATACACATTCAGTCAAGACCCCCCCCACTCCCTCGAACACATCCATATGCAAAATGCCGTTAATTTAAGACCCCCCTCCTTGCGTACGTAATATATAGATGGCCCCTAAGGAGGGGGGATGCGTGCTCGGCTGGCATACTGAGATTCATGGGTTCAAATATCTGTGAAGGAAGGGGTTTGTTCCCGTAGCTATGGGTGTCCCTGAGTCCACCCAGCTCCGAATGGGTCCCTGACACTAATTAGGGAAAAAAAACACAGATGACCAGTCACATATATCCTCGCATAACACAGATGACCAGTGTTCCATTTAAGCTGCGCGGCCAGCAGACATCTGACCCACGCCGCACAGCATTTTAGAATTACCGCGCAGCAAATTTTTAAAAATATTGAACAAAACATGGATGCTGTGCAACTTTGCGCACAAGTTTTTTTTATTTGCACACGGACGAACGAACCTTAGAGGGAACATTGCCAGTGACCAGTCACATATATCCCAACACAACACAGATGACCAATCAATAAACTCACTTGACAGTTTGTTGCGGTCTGGACCTCTGTCTCTATGTCTTCTAAACCTCTTTTAGCACTGACCACTCCACCACCTGCACCCTGACTGGTCAGTTTGGTTCTCTGATTTGTCCCCTTGTCTAAATGTTCCTGAAAAATAGAAAGAAGTGAATTCTAAATGTGGAAAGTTCTCAATTTCTTCTTTCAGCTAAATCTTTCAACGCCTTCATTCAGCTTGGAATCATGAAAAAAAAATATCACTAAAATGTCCACATATAATCAAACATAATATCAAAAGATTTTTTGTTGTTTCTAAGTATGCTAGAAAAAACACTTGAGATAGTACCATGTATAGGCCACACCTGTAAACATGTGGGCATGTCCCTCATATAGGCCACACCTGTAACCGTTTGTGGGTATGTCTCTTATATTGACCAACCATATGTGGGCATGTCCCTCATATAGACCAACCTGTAATAGTATGTGGGTTTGTCTCTCATAAAGACCAACCCTTAACACTATGTAGGCATGTCTCAAATAGACCAACCTGTAACCGTATGTGAGCCGGTGACTCTGTGTTGTCGTCCAGTTTTCTAACACTGCTGTAGTGGTCCCCATTATGGTACGCTATGTGGAGTTGGGATGTCTGTTCAGTGCTGGTGGTAGGTCCCTGGATCTGTAGAAAACACATATAACAGCTTATGTCAATTGTGACAACACACACACACGAGCTGCGCACTCACGCATGCATGCACACGCACACACTGCATACAATGAATCAATGCTGCCGATGGGAAAAATTATGTAATTTACCAAAAAGAACTGTCTAATAAAGAGGTCTTTAAGACAAAGAAAGATGTTGAGCTCTGATTTTTCTTTTAAAGCTTAATAATAGACTGTTATTAGACTAAGTATGTTTGAAAGCTTAAAATCTATTGAACTGTTAATAAACAAAGAATCTCATATTGATATTTTTCTCACCATGAGAGGTTTTCCATTCAACTGATGTATGATGACATTGACATTGTGCAGCTTAGCAAACGCTACAATAGCATCGTTCCCAGCATGGGTCCCCAGCTTCTGGAGGTTTTTGACTGAAATGAAAACAATGATGAGCAGCTAAGCCAGAGGTATCCCCAAATATAAATCTCGACTCAATGCATCAGTTACTCACTGACTTTCGGGGTGCACTTCCAGCAGTTGTTGACTCATATCTCTGCAACTATCAGAACAGCAACGGTAACTGGCTGCCACTCTCAACACACATTGTCATTCAATGTAACACATTCACCCAGCTTTAAACTTTCTTTCTGGGTCCGAGTACAAAACATTAGCTCACTACTGCATTTAACACCAAAGTTTGACTGATTCAAGCTTCCCTTGGACAGCCAACCGTTATCTTAGATTCACTCTTATTTCAGATGTCCCCTGGGTGTTAAGCTGAAAGGACTTTCAGTAAGGTAACAAGTTGTGTGTGGTCAAGTCAACAGTTTATTTAGAAAAAATTACTTTTTCCTTTACTTAAAAAAACAACCAACCATTTCTGAAACTGAAGAAAAAAATCCAACTTTGATCAACGAATAGACTGTCCCCTCAGAAGATATCAACTCTAACATCAGAAGATTGACAGCAGCCAGATGAAGTTCAGAATAGACATTTCCACCCTCAATTTTTTGATAATCATTGCATGAATTAGTAAAAGTTATGAGAAAGCCTTTGAAACGAATTAAGAAATCTAAAGAACACTCAACAATAAGTTATAAAAGAACTTTTTTTGTTCCATTCACAAATACAAATCCTTCTTCTTCCAAACTGGCATTCAGGCGTGGAATGGGTTGCCTGAACAAGCCAGGAAAACCAACACACTATCAACATTCAAATCTCTAATAAAAATGCAAGACTAACCATAGACCATTGATGTGTAGGATGCGATAATCTTCTTTATAGCAGGAGTTTCCGTAAAATATAAGATAAGATAACAATTTATAAAGCTTTGTGAGGAATCAGTGTGTCAACAACTCACCGTGCTCATCAAAGGGGAGATCATCCTCAACAAAAGGCTCAAAGTCATAGCGATGAGTCCTCATGAAATCGACCACATCTTTCCTATGTCGGAAGTGATGGCGACAATGTCCCTCCAGTTGGTCTCCCAGGGCGCGGAACAGACAATTTCTGAGAATAAAAATATTTTAAATTGAAAAAAAACAAAAAAACCTTTCATGTGATTGCTATGTCCCCACCAACTTCAGTCATGAAAAACTACCAAAGAATCTTCAGGTGTGACGAGATGAAAACAGCTGATCTGAGAAATAATTAGATATGTCTATTATATTTTTCGATGACGACTTTCTACCTAAACACAGGAAATCAGGGAGAGAACGCTCCAAGATAAACTTAGAGCTCGATCCTTTGAACATTGGAACATAAAAATCACATTCGTTAATGGACATTTCTTTTATGAAATATTGATTTCTTAAGTCCTGGAAATCTTCAAATCTGTACCACGGTGTGTAGCAAAGCATTTGACAAACCAATGAGCATTTAGGTTGTTGAGTCGGCATTGGAATGTGAACACCGGCATTGGAATGTGAACACCGGCATTGGAATGTGAACACCGGCATTGGAATGTGAACACCGGCATTGGAATGTGAACACCGGCATTGGAATGTGAATACCGGCATTGGAATGTGAACACCGGCATTGGAATGTGAACACCGATTGGTCTCGTTGATAAAATAGCTGTTTGTTCTATCCCAAGAACTTGGATGATGGTCATTTATGCGGTCTGCTTGCATTTGGTGGTAGTTTTGTTTGAGGTTGTCAGGACGAAACTAGAGGCCGGAGGGAGAAGAAAGCATGGTGTCGAAAGGCTATTCAATGAATTATTATTCAGAAGCTTGAGGATGCCGCATTGTTTTGTTTTGTGTTTCATTTTGGATTTACAGAATAATGGAGGGACGGAATGCTACATAAATCTTGTTTTAAATTATGAATACTAAGCTTAGCCCACATAACTGAAAAGGGTGCGGCATTTTGACATTCTTCTAAGAACATCCAACATCACATGATGGATGGTGTCACAGCCATTCTTTAATTAAAAACAACCGACACACTTGTGTGCAAATGTCTAGACGCCTAATGCTGGATTATTTTTTTCTCCACCTGTGAAATACATGAAGCGCCGTAAAAAATTAGGGGGAGGGGTGGGTGGAGTACATGGATAGGACTGCGATGCATATGTGTATCCAAATACAAGATTAGAGTTACAAGAGCCCAGCGATTAGGAACGACAGAATGAAGGATGGATGACATTCTAAACTGAAAATCATGTCCACAAAGTGCAAAGGGAGACTATGAAAATCTGACTACTCAGAAATTGGTTCGTTTTGGACAACTTTACTTCACAGTAAGGGAATACTGTAGAATGCCACCTCCCCCCCCCCTCTAAAACTGCTCAGTTTCTTATGTCCACTTGATTTTATTTTAAAATATGGACATATTGCAAACCATGGCTGTTCTAAAATTTCAACGTGTATGTCCACAGTTTACCATTTGACACCTAGGAAATTTTTCTTTCACACATCGCAGCTTTGAGATGATGTCTTCAAAACCATTGCACCACACACAAACATGCCGATGTAACGCCACTCATATCACATCAACACTGACCACTAGCCCAAACACAAACATGCCGATGTAACGCCACTCATATCACATCAACACTGACCACTAGCCCAAACACAAACATGCCGATGTAACGCCACTCATATCACATCAACACTGTCCACTAGCCCAAACACAAACATGCCGATGTAACGCCATTCATATCACATCAACACTGACCACTAGCCCACACACAAACATGTCGATGTAACGCCACTCATATCACATCAACACTGACCACTAGCCCACACACAAACATGTCTACCATGCACATCTAAACGATGACCACTAGCCCACACGCAAACATACCTACAACATCCACACTGACCACTAGCCCACACACAAACATGCCGATATAACGCCACTCCTATCACATCAACACTGACCACTAGCCCACACATAAACATGCCTACCACATCCACACTGACCACTAGCCACACACAAACATGCCTACAACATCAACACTGACCACTAGCCACACACAAACATGCCTACAATATCAACACTGACCACTAGTCACACACAAACATGCCTACAACATCAACACTGACCACTTCCCCACACACACGTAACCCCACTCCGACCACATCAACACGGTCACAAACCCCTCATTGCTGACGTAAGACCATCTTTAGCAGCATTTAAACTGAATCTTAATCACAACCTGGTACATTCACGGCCCCCTTACCACCCTAATCCCCCACATTTTCTACATTAAACAAATTACATTAAACAAAATTAGTATCATACAAGTGTATACAACTGTCAAAGTAAAGTAATTTCAAAGGCGGAGCCTGGATTTTTAAAAAATCTCCTAGTGACGGTCCCAAACAATGCGTGATGACAACAAAGTCGAGGTCACCATTTCCCCGGACCACTAAAGCCGCGAGTACAAACTGCCGTTATCGAATAAATGAGCTGTCACAGACCGCTGGCAGGTGGACCTACTCTAATGAGACAATCATTCTTATTAACGGTGTGGACACACGCCTCGGCAGTATCAACATGCGCTGACCCGAGACAAACCCATGATGCATCACCTCCCGGGGATGTGGGTTGTCAGGGAAATATTAAAGTTATAGGTTAATGGGGTTTTTCAATATTGTGAATGTCTATACTAGTCTTTTGCGCGGTGCGCATTGTATTGAACACTATGACGTAACATGAGAATATATGACGCGATATGGTGAACGTGACGTGGGTCGGTTGTGAGTCGATTGTCAGTTAGGGGATTGCTGTTGTTGCGTGTGTGTGAAGACATTGTTGGGTGATGTTAAACTTATGAGTGTTCTGATGGTGTTGGTGCGTGTGTGATGTTAAACTTATGAGTGTTCTGATGGTGTTGGGGTTACATTGAGTTGTTAGCCTGTCCTCGTTGGTCATACAATTACCCAGAACACAGAACGTAACATGGGTCTCTTCAGTGATTGATGGGCGGCAACTCAAACTGTCCAACAGGGTACCCGCCTAAGAGGCCGACACTGTCAAAACACAGCATTCATCTACTGTTACAATTTTTGTCTGGGCTTTGGGCACCAAGTCACGGAGATCTTTAAGCCTTTAACGGGGCATCTTTGGAAAGTGTACGTTTTAGGGCATCAGGGAGGCGGCTTGTCAAAACTAAATGTCTATCAGCTATATCAAGATGAAGACTATCAAAACTAAATGACCATCAGCTATATCAAGATGAAGACTATCAAAACTAAATGACCATCAGCTATATCAAGATGAAGACTATCAAAACTAAATGACCATCAGCTATATCAAGATGAAGACTATCAAAACTAAATGACCATCAGCTATATCAAGATGAAGACTATCAAAACTAAATGACCATCAGCTATATCAAGATGAAGACTATCAAAACTAAATGACCATCAGCTATATCAAGATGAAAACTGTCAAAACTAAATGACCATCAGCTATATCAAGATGAAGACTATCAAAACTAAATGACCATCAGCTATATCAAGATGAAGACTGTCAAAACTAAATGACCATCAGCTATATCAAGATGAAAACTGTCAAAACTAAATGACCATCAGCTATATCAAGATGAAGACTATCAAAACTAAATGACCATCAGCTATATCAAGATGAAAACTGTCAAAACTAAATGACCATCAGCTATATCAAGATGAAGACTATCAAAACTAAATGACCATCAGCTATATCAAGATGAAGACTATCAAAACTAAATGACCATCAGCTATATCAAGATGAAAACTGTCAAAACTAAATGACCATCAGCTATATCAAGATGAAGACTATCAAAACTAAATGACCATCAGCTATATCAAGATGAAGACTATCAAAACTAAATGACCATCAGCTATATCAAGATGAAGACTATCAAAACTAAATGACCATCAGCTATATCAAGATGAAGACTATCAAAACTAAATGACCATCAGCTATATCAAGATGAAGACTATCAAAACTAAATGACCATCAGCTATATCAAGATGAAGACTATCAAAACTAAATGACCATCAGCTATATCAAGATGAAGACTATCAAAACTAAATGACCATCAGCTATATCAAGATGAAGACTATCAAAACTAAATGACCATCAGCTATATCAAGATGAAGACTATCAAAACTAAATGACCATCAGCTATATCAAGATGAAGACTATCAAAACTAAATGACCATCAGCTATATCAAGATGAAGACTATCAAAACTAAATGACCATCAGCTATATCAAGATGAAGACTATCAAAACTAAATGACCATCAGCTATATCAAGATGAAGACTATCAAAACTAAATGACCATCAGCTATATCAAGATGAAGACTATCAAAACTAAATGACCATCAGCTATATCAAGATGAAGACTATCAAAACTAAATGACCATCAGCTATATCAAGATGAAGACTATCAAAACTAAATGACCATCAGCTATATCAAGATGAAGACTATCAAAACTAAATGACCATCAGCTATATCAAGATGAAGACTATCAAAACTAAATGACCATCAGCTATATCAAGATGAAGACTAACAAAACTAAATGACCATCAGCTATATCAAGATGAAGACTATCAAAACTAAATGACCATCAGCTATATCAAGATGAAGACTATCAAAACTAAATGACCATCAGCTATATCAAGATGAAGACTATCAAAACTAAATGACCATCAGCTATATCAAGATGAAGACTATCAAAACTAAATGACCATCAGCTATATCAAGATGAAGACTATCAAAACTAAATGACCATCAGGTCAGTGAGAACTAAACAAGTCCAATCTCCCTGGTCATGTACTCGACTAGCCCCAAACGAAGCACGTACGCCGTTTTATTGACGTACCTGACGTTAGTCTCCGGTCGTCCATGACCTCACCTACATCTTATCTAAAGCCCCAGCATAGACTGAAGGGGTGAACCCCTTGCTTGAACGACCCGTACCGCTTTAGTGTATACACACACATCTACCGACGTACCGCTATAGTGTACACACACACACACATCTACCGACGTACCGCTATAGTGTACACACACACACATCTACTGACGTACCGCTTTAGTGTACACACACACACACACATCTACCGACGGGCGTGAGTTCAGTGTCAACACGCTGTTATGGACAGCTGGTCGGCGTGACTTGGGTTCCCAAACGTGCGGCAAATCAAAGGGTGGCCACACACCTTTAGGACATTGACACAAATAGACACTTTGGTAACACCGATAAAAACCTGCACCTAAACAGCTCCCTATAGGTTGGCCTACATCAGTTCATTACACTCAGAGGTGAACCAAACGTATATTTATATGTGGAGGAGTGCGGTACGCCCCTGGCAACAAATAGTTTTCTAGAGCTGAGGGGCAACATTTTTGGCCGCATGGTCACTTCTCGTCGAAGGGGTGATAAAAAGCCTGAACCGGACCGTGCGGGGTTAACTCTGGCTACTCCACTAAATATATTCCTGTTGTATACTTCCTTCACTGTATCAGTGACTTTTTATGTTCTGTACTTCCTTCAACACATCCATGTCTTTTATATATATTCTATACTTCCTTCAATATATCCGTCTAATACAAATTCTACACTTCCTTCAATATATCTGTGTCTTATTATATATTTCTGTACTTACTTCAATATAGCAGTGTCTTATGTACGTTCTATACTACCCCCAATATATGCAAGTCTTATGTAAGCTCTATTCTACCTCCAATATATTACTGTATTACATCTGTTGTATACTAACTAGGGGTGTACCGGATTTCGACTCCTGCTCCGGCGAATCCGGAATCCGGCCATTTTTACAAATCCGACCGGATTTCAAAAATTTGAATCCGGTACAGCCATAACACTAACTCTATTACATTCTGTCATAAATATTTCTGGCTCGTAATTGTGTATTTTAAATACCATTTTAAAAATCATATCATCTTTTTCTTTCCTTCTTTGACTTGAGCACAATGCCATACACAGTTAATCCCGATTCGTCCATACATCCTAAAACCGAAGCTTACCGCAGCAAAGTGTAGATTAGGTCCTTAAGAATAGACGATGGTGAGGCTGTTAAGAGGGACGGGGAGGGGCTAGAGGTCACTGCAGACCATCATAACTCTTGGAAACTGATAAACATTTATCGTTGCGGGCATGTCTTCTGCTATAGGTTAAGGGTTCCCTGATTATAAATTTAAACCCCCTAATACACAACGTTTGCAAGATAAATAACGATAACTGATTACACTATTGACAAGGAAAAGTTGATTCCCCCCGCAGCTGGCGATATTACATTACATGTATATCAGCTAGAAGTTATGTATTTTCAAGGGAGATAAACATGACATGTGGAGGGAGATAAGCGTGTTAATTTGAGATTATCTGTGCTGTGTTACACCATCGCACGCACACAAACACACACATAAATTTACATAATATAAATATAATTAAAAGTGCTATAATGGAAAACTTTGTGAAAGTTAATTAACATCAAACCAATATTTTTTATATATTGAACAAAGTTTCTGAACATTTGCGACATTCTTCTCTACAGCATCCAATCCTCTCGTTTACTTCCGTAAAACTTGTGAAACAAAGACATCTTTATAGACTCATTCTAAACACCCATCACCATCTTGTAAAAGACAGGAAGTATTATAAACAAATAAATGAATATTTATAAACATTAACATTTCAGACAATAGCAACACACGGTATAGAATCTTAATAAATCTGGATTTTTAAATTTGTGCGCGAGGTGCTGGTGTTTAATATCAAATTTTCTGCAATGAGCAGTCTTTTGTCTCCACCGTCAAAATGTCTCCACCGACAGCTGCAGTCACGTGACACCTGAGCTTGACATAGAATGGCGCTTGACCTGGGTCAGATTTGTCTTACCGGCATCACCAAGTCTGCACTCTCTCTGCACTTGTGATCACATGACGTGCGCACCTCAATACCCCCCCCCCGCCCCACCCGTTGGCATCACGTGCTAGTCAAACAGAAGGTAGGACAACAACGTATTTTGTTTCACCACACCACGGTCCGACGGGATAGTCCCTCCCTCTGCCATCAGTGGCTAGCAGTTCTCAAAACAATTTGGGTTCGGATACATTCTTAATGCAAGGTCTACAAACGAAGAGTAGTAGGGTTGGTTGGGGGGGGGGTATTTTTAGTTTGAGATAAGCATCACAAAAGTCTAGCTGGCTTTACGTCGGTAGCATTTAGTTTTATTTTATTAAAATAAATGGCTTTAATAAATGACAATGTCAGTATGTCAGGCCATGATAGAAAACAGTGTAAGAGAGGCACACGCTGAGTTCAACAGAGTTGCATACGGTATACGATAGAGAGGTTCAACGTCAATATGAGAGCGGGAAGCCACATATGGCACAGTGGTGTATGAGAGCGGGAAGCCACATATGGCACAGTGGTATACATGTACACCCTACGACAGTAATCTACAGTCTACGACAGTAATCTACAGTCTACGACAGTAATCTACAGTCTACGACAGTAATCTACAGTCTACGACAGTAATCTACAGTCTACGACAGTAATCTACAGTCTACGACAGAGTTTAAAAAAAATAGGGGAAAGAAACTAATGACATAAGTTTAACAAAATCTTCCTAACATTGCTTCAGTCATTTGACACAGGGGCACTGTAAATAGAGACAGGCCCCAGGGGCGAACCCAAGAAGTTTGGATTTAAAAGTTGTGGTGGCACCAAGGGCAGAGATTTAAATATATTATGGAAAAAATGTTTGTTTGTTTGTTGTTTTTTATATAATGTTATTTTACTTTGGTTTTATGCTCCCTATACAAGAGTTCTATCTTCGCAAACTTCCGTTTCCCTTGATCCGCCCCTGGGTCTGGCGATGTTTATAAAACATAAACTCCAAGCACTGTCGAGATGATAAACCAGCCAGACCACTTTCACACCATCAGTTTTTATGATAGACTTTCCAATGTATACTTTCTTCCGTTTTATTTCGGCAGGCGCACTAACCGGTCTCGGAGGTCTATAGGAGCACCCCAAACAGCGCATCAACAAAATGTCAACATAGATACCGCGTGTTTCATAAGCCACCCACTTCTCTCCTCTCAATGAATGCTCCAGTAGTCCTCAAACTGAACAGCTCTACGGGTTCAAATGATGAGCGCGTGCTGCTGTTTGTGTACATGGAGGTGGTCGGTAGGTTCAAAATGTGAGAATGTTCTAGTAGACGTTGTTCACATTTCCTCTGTTGTTTGTGTACATGGAGGTGGTCGGTGGGTTCAAAATGTGAGAATGTTCTAGTAGACGTTGTTCACATTTCCTCTGTTGTTTGTGTACATGGAGGTGGTCGGTGGGTTCAAAATGTGAGAATGTTCTAGTAGACGTTGTTCACATTTCCTCTGTTGTTTGTGTACATGGAGGTGGTCGGTGGGTTCAAAATGTGAGAATGTTCTAGTAGACGTTGTTCACATTTCCTCTGTTGTTTGTGTACATGGAGGTGGTCGGTGACAAACATTTACAGACTGAACGTGACTGAACTCCCCTTGATTTGGTCATCGATGGCTGGAGTGAACTCCAGTGACACGTGGAGGTCAACTATAGCAGACGGCTACATAGAGATACATAGAGATAAACTAAAAATTCATTATTTTAATTACGTTACATTCGATCGATCTGAAATTTTGATACAGTGCATTGTTAGGTGACACGAGTCTATGTGCACAATTTCAGCTCGATAGGATCACGGGATAGGGTCATTTTTTACTTATGTTTTTTTTCCGTCCGACTGACCACGACAGACAAGACGGTGAAGTCAATAATATAAAGGATTTTTTTTTAAAATAGAACGATAGCAGGAGAGCTAGAAAGACTAAAGGAAGAAACAGCGCGTGTGTGAAAGAGCGTACGGGAAGGTGAGTGAGTGATAGAGAAACAAAGACAGGAAGGGAGAGTAGCCCCACGTTTGGTATAATCGTCATTCATGGTACATCTAGTCCCCGACCCCCGGTGGTCAATGGTTTGTACCGAGTCAACTTGAGCTACTCAGAGTTGGGATGGGGTGGGTGGGGTGTGTGCAAAGACGTGATGGGGCGGGTGGGCAAGGTTAGGTACCTAGTTTTAAGCGAGGGCATTATGTTGTTTACACCCAGCGAGGTTCAGTCTATGGGGGTCACCAGGCTCGAGAGATCGCACGGCCATGTTCGTTATATCGTGTGGCCTGAGTCGTCAATGGTAAAACTTATTCGTCATCTTCAAACCACAAAGATGTCAGAAGACAATGAAAAGTAATAAAATGATGGGGCGTAAATGAAATATACAAAACGTTATGAAATCATTAAGGCCGTTTTCAATGTTATATTGGGATAACTAAACGGGCCAACAACACGTTACAATTTCGAGAAAACCTTTCCCAGCACTCTAGTGTTAACACAGGTATAATGCGAAATTCTCCTGGAAAAAACACGTCAGAAGACACTCTTTAGATAAGTTCATCTGGTTTGTTTTTCTTAAGGGCTCAAATCCAATTTTCGACCCCTAAAGTTGTGTGTCTGTGTGCGTGTAATTGCGCAGGAAAGACCCAATGAAGTACACAGGTGAAGAGTAGTTGGGTGCGACCAGGCCTATTGATGAGCTATTGACTATTGAAGACCTCTCTGCTATTTAAAGGCTATGGGTCTACGATGTTTTACAGAGGTGTGCTCAGGTTCTCGTAGGATGAATGGCTTGGATGATTCATTTCTATGGTTACACTAATCACGTGCTCATGACATAACGGTATACGTTTACCCATTCTCCTAACTTGTTCAAATCGCTCAATTCTCCCAATGTCTTAACTTGTTCAAATCCCTCAATGTATCCAATGTCTTAACTTGTTCAAATCCATCAATGTATCCAATGTCTTAACTTGTTCAAATCCATCAATTCATCCAATGCCTTAGCTTGTTCAAATCCATCAATTCCCCCAATGTCTTAACTTGTTCAAATCCATCAATTCTCCCAATTTCTTAACTTGTTCAAATCCATCAATTCACCCAATGCCTTAACTTGTTAAAATCTATCAATTCACCCAATGTCTTAACTTGTTCAAATCCATCAATTCACACAATGTCTTAACTTGTTCAAATCCATCAATTCACCCAATGCCTTAACTTGTTCAAATCCATCAATTCACCCAATGCCTTAACTTGTTCAAATCCATCAATTCACCCAATGCCTTAACTTGTTCAAATCCATCAATTCACCCAATGCCTTAACTTGTTCAAATCCATCAATTCACCCAATGCCTTAACTTGTTCAAATCCCTCAATTCTCCCAATTTCTTAACTTGTTCAAATCCATCAATTCACCCAATGCCTTAACTTGTTCAAATCCCTCAATTCTCCCAATTTCTTAACTTGTTCAAATCCATCAATTCACCCAATGCCTTAACTTGTTCAAATCCCTCAATTCTCCCAATTTCTTAACTTGTTCAAATCCATCAATTCACCCAATGCCTTAACTTGTTCAAATCCCTCAATTCTCCCAATTTCTTAACTTGTTCAAATCCATCAATTCACCCAATGCCTTAACTTGTTCAAATCCCTCAATTCTCCCAATTTCTTAACTTGTTCAAATCCATCAATTCACCCTATCTCTTTACACATGTGTCAACATGTTCAACGTTGTAAGGGGAAAAAAAATAACACGTCCCTATATTATCACGTGGACACTATAGCGTGGAGCTAGGACAGGGGTCGGGAAAGCATGGCTCGTGAGCCAGATGTGGCTCTATTGATGGCTGCATCTGGCTCTCAGACAAATGTTCGTTTATAAAAAAATTAATTTAAAAAATAATAAAAAAATAAACGTTTATGTAGAATTCAGACTCATTTGATCTACATATTAATTGCATATAAAAAGACAGCATAACAATGTTATTAAAAATAATTCAGAGACATAATTAATTTACTTTTAGTGATGAAATTACACAAAATGCACGCGTTTAATTGAATTTTTAGTTTTAAACACAATGTATGGCTCTCGCAGTATTACTTTTCAAAATATGTGGTGTTTGCGGCTCTCTCAGACAAAAAGTTTCCCGACCACTGAGCCAGGTGATCCAAACATGAAGATGTCCCTTTAACAAACTCATTCAAAGAACCATCCCTGAGAGGTCGTAGCTCATGTGACGATGCGTGATGACTTCACCCGTGAGTGGTTCCGTCGAAATGACGTCATACCATGCCGTGCGGTCATATACAGGGAGACAACTCTATAGGGCCATTATTGAAGGCGGGAGATCAAAAATATTAATAGCTCTAAAGAAAAGTACCTTTGAAGAGTCGCTGAGGTGGTGTGGTATTACAGCGTCGAATCTTTATTGGTCCCACGCCATAAACTTTGACCAAAGCGCAAGACCCCTTAGCTCTGGTGATATAACCTTGCCGAAACTCAGTCTTAACACGACGCTCCTGTACACCGTGACCATATACACCGTGACACCACACGAAAGCCTATCAGTGTAAATATGTCACTTTGTACCGGTACTTAACATACAACCAGTAGGGCAGGGGTGTCCAAACTTTTTGCATGGTGGGCCAAATTCCCTGAAATGAAGACCCTCGCGGGACAAATTCCTTGAAATGAAGACCCTCGCGGGCCATATTCCTTGAAATGAAGACCCTCGCGGGCCATATTCCCTGAAATGAAGACCCTCGCGGGCCATATTCCCTGAAATGAAGACCCTCGCGGGCCATATTCCTTGAAATGAAGACCCTCGCGGGCCATATTCCTTGAAATGAAGACCCTCGCGGGCCATATTCCCTGAAATGAAGACCCCCGCGGGCCATATTCCTTGAAATGAAGACCCTCGCGGGCCATATTCCTTGAAATGAAGACCCTCGCGGGCCATATTCCTTGAAATGAAGACCCTCGCGGGCCATATTCCTTGAAATGAAGACCCTCGCGGGCCATATTCCTTGAAATGAAGACCCTCGCGGGCCATATTCCTTGAAATGAAGACCCTCGCGGGCCATATTCCTTGAAATGAAGACCCTCGCGGGCCATATTCCCTGAAATGAAGACCCTCGCGGGCCATATTCCTTGAAATGAAGACCCTCGCGGGCCATATTCCTTGAAATGAAGACCCTCGCGGGCCATATTCCCTGAAATGAAGACCCTCGCGGGCCATATTCCTTGAAATGAAGACCCTCGCGGGCCATATTCCCTGAAATGAAGACCCTCGCGGGCCATATTCCTTGAAATGAAGACCCTCGCGGGCCATATTCCTTGAAATGAAGACCCTCGCGGGCCATATTCCTTGAAATGAAGACCCTCGCGGGCCATATTCCTTGAAATGAAGACCCTCGCGGGCCATATTCCCTGAAATGAAGACCCTCGCGGGCCATATTCCTTGAAATGAAGACCCTCGCGGGCCATATTCCCTGAAATGAAGACCCTCGCGGGCCATATTCCTTGAAATGAAGACCCTCGCGGGCCATATTCCTTGAAATGAAGACCCTCGCGGGCCATATTCCTTGAAATGAAGACCCTCGCGGGCCATATTCCTTGAAATGAAGACCCTCGCGGGCCATATTCCTTGAAATGAAGACCCTCGCGGGCCATATTCCTTGAAATGAAGACCCTCGCGGGCCATATTCCTTGAAATGAAGACCCTCGCGGGCCATATTCCTTGAAATGAAGACCCTCGCGGGCCATATTCCTTGAAATGAAGACCCTCGCGGGCCATATTCCTTGAAATGAAGACCCTCGCGGGCCATATTCCTTGAAATGAAGACCCTCGCGGGCCATATTCCTTGAAATGAAGACCCTCGCGGGCCATATTCCTTGAAATGAAGACCCTCGCGGGCCATATTCCTTGAAATGAAGACCCTCGCGGGCCATATTCCTTGAAATGAAGACCCTCGCGGGCCATATTCCCTGAAATGAAGACCCTCGCGGGCCATATTCCTTGAAATGAAGACCCTCGCGGGCCATATTCCTTGAAATGAAGACCCTCGCGGGCCATATTCCTTGAAATGAAGACCCTCGCGGGCCATATTCCTTGAAATGAAGACCCTCGCGGGCCATATTCCTTGAAATGAAGACCCTCGCTGGCCATATTCCTTGAAATGAAGACCCTCGCGGGCCATATTCCTTGAAATGAAGACCCTCGCTGGCCATATTCCTTGAAATGAAGACCCTCGCTGGCCATATTCCTTGAAATGAAGACCCTCGCGGGCCATATTCCTTGAAATGAAGACCCTCGCGGGCCATATTCCTTGAAATGAAGACCCTCGCGGGCCATATTCCTTGAAATGAAGACCCTCGCGGGCCATATTCCCTGAAATGAAGACCCTCGCGGGCCATATTCCTTGAAATGAAGACCCTCGCTGGGCCATATTCCCTGAAATGAAGACCCTCGCGGGCCATATTCCCTGAAATGAAGACCCTCGCGGGCCATATTCCCTGAAATGAAGACCCTCGCGGGCCATATTCCCTGAAATGAAGACCCTCGCGGGCCATATTCCTTGAAATGAAGACCCTCGCGGGCCATATTCCTTGAAATGAAGACCCTCGCGGGCCATATTCCTTGAAATGAAGACCCTCGTGGGCCATATTCCTTGAAATGAAGACCCTCGCGGGCCATATTCCTTGAAATGAAGACCCTCGCGGGCCATATTCCTTGAAATGAAGACCCTCGCGGGCCATATTCCCTGAAATGAAGACCCTCGCGGGCCATATTCCTTGAAATGAAGACCCTCGCGGGCCATATTCCCTGAAATGAAGACCCTCGCGGGCCATATTCCTTGAAATGAAGACCCTCGCGGGCCATATTCCCTGAAATGAAGACCCTCGCGGGCCATATTCCTTGAAATGAAGACCCTCGCGGGCCATATTCCTTGAAATGAAGACCCTCGCGGGCCATATTCCTTGAAATGAAGACCCTCGCGGGCCATATTCCTTGAAATGAAGACCCTCGCGGGCCATATTCCTTGAAATGAAGACCCTCGCGGGCCATATTCCTTGAAATGAAGACCCTCGCGGGCCATATTCCTTGAAATGAAGACCCTCGCGGGCCATATTCCTTGAAATGAAGACCCTCGCGGGCCATATTCCTTGAAATGAAGACCCTCGCGGGCCATATTCCTTGAAATGAAGACCCTCGCGGGCCATATTCCCTGAAATGAAGACCCTCGCGGGCCATATTCCCTGAAATGAAGACCCTCGCGGGCCATATTCCCTGAAATGAAGACCCTCGCGGGCCATATTCCTTGAAATGAAGACCCTCGCGGGCCATATTCCTTGAAATGAAGACCCTCGCGGGCCATATTCCTTGAAATGAAGACCCTCGCGGGCCATATTCCTTGAAATGAAGACCCTCGCGGGCCATATTCCTTGAAATGAAGACCCTCGCGGGCCATATTCCCTGAAATGAAGACCCTCGCGGGCCATATTCCTTGAAATAAAGACCCTCGCGGGCCATATTCCTTGAAATGAAGACACTCGCGGGCCATATTCCTTGAAATGAAGACCCTCGCGGGCCATATTCCTTGAAATGAAGACCCTCGCGGGCCATATTCCTTGAAATGAAGACCCTCGCGGGCCATATTCCTTGAAATGAAGACCCTCGCGGGCCATATTCCTTGAAATGAAGACCCTCGCGGGCCATATTCCTTGAAATGAAGACCCTCGCGGGCCATATTCCTTGAAATGAAGACCCTCGCGGGCCATATTCCTTGAAATGAAGACCCTCGCGGGCCATATTCCTTGAAATGAAGACCCTCGCGGGCCATATTCCTTGAAATGAAGACCCTCGCGGGCCATATTCCTTGAAATGAAGACCCTCGCGGGCCATATTCCTTGAAATGAAGACCCTCGCGGGCCATATTCCTTGAAATGAAGACCCTCGCGGGCCGGATTACAATTATACACAAATGACATAAGTTGAGAAGTTTTTATAGAAAAATTTTAATGTGAAGGTGAAACTGAGATATTGAATGCAGTAAATAGTTGAGGTCAGGCTCAATGCCACTGGTTGTGATACGAGTGATATTACGTAGGTGAGAGTCACTTATTCTTGTCTTCACACGGTTCTTGTTAAAATTCATTACTGAAAATGTCTGCTCACACAAGTATGTCGAGCCAAACAAGCTGAGCATTTTCTAAGCAAATTTTCAAATCTCTTTGAATCTCTCTTTATCCAGCTGTCGGTAAAAGTCGATGAGAGAAAGTTGTTGTTGTCTGCTGCGAATTTCATTATCACTTTGTATCTCAATGAGTTCCAGCTGCAGATTGCCTGGAGCATTATCAGGGTCAACAGAGAAATGTGAAGAAAATAACAGGATGTCCTTTTCAATAGTTGCAAAGTCCTGAAAGCGTCTTTGAAATTCATCAGCCAGGGATGGGATATCTGCAACATACCTCTGCATTTGCTCATCGAAGTTTCTTTCTGGGAAACTTGTCATGATTTCAAGTAGTGAGGGGAAATGTGTGGTATTAGGCTGCATTTGAGACAGTTGCCTTTGAAAAAGTTTCAGCTTGTTCCCAAAGGCCTTGATATATGGATATGGTTGGCTCACCACTGCATTTCGACCTTGAAGATTTGTGTTAAGTACGTTTAGATGTCTTGTCATATCAACTAAAAAGGCTAAATCTCCCAGCCAAGCAGTATCAGATAATTCTGGCATTGGTTGTCCCTTATCTTCCACGTATCGCCCGATTTCTTTTTCAAGTGCGTAGAAGCGCTGAAGTGCTGTTCCCCGACTGAGCCACCTTACATCATTGTGATACACAAAATCTCCGTATTCTCACTTGATGTCATGAAGAAACTGCTGAAACTGGCGGCGAAACAGGGCTTTAGAGCGAATAGAGTTTATAGCTTTTATTACTGGCTTAATGACATGATCACATCTAAGATTTTTGGCACAAATAACTTCTTGGTGAATGATACAGTGAAGTTTAATAGCTTTGCCACCCTCCTCAGTGAATTTTCAAGATTTTTTTAATAAATAAATATTTTGTTCATTAATTCGTTCAAATTCAATCATAAAATAGGGAGACGCTATTTAATAATCTTCAGTGTGTTAGAGCGTCTGTAATATAAGATAGAAATCATTAAATTTGATAAAAAATTGCAGCGTTATAGAAAAAAGGGTGTTTATTTTGTACTACGTACCTTAAAATAAACAAAATGTGTTGAATATAACAAAAGCCGAAAATTTTGTTTCAAAAATTGTGATAAAACAAAACTATTAAAAAATTTTAAGTTCACCGACGCATTATTCGTTTCCACTTCCAAGTCGACGAAAAAAACACACAATAAAATGACGTCATCAACGTTTACGGTAGGCCGTCAATGTTTTAGTACAATTAACTTCATCGGGTTTTAAAACAACCAATTTCCACATTTCCACGTTGTTAAAAAAAATAATAATCACAGATTTGTCCATCATTTGACATACTCGAAACAGTACAAAATTTCTACTTCTAATAAATATACTATCTTACAGAAATAATAAGTCAGTTAATTAATTATTTCAGATGAGGCCGCGGGCCAGTTAAAATGGCTTCGCGGGTCGGTTTTGGCCCGCGGGCCGGACTTTGGACATCCCTGCAGTAGGGGAACCCAGGCTTGTAGTTCATCTTCCTCCCACTCACCCCGGACTATAATTGCTGTTTTAGTGTGAATAGGGTTGCCACACGTCCGGCAAAAGGAGGATATGTCCTCCGTCAGGCAGGCAAAGCTAAAATCGTTTAAAATGTCCGGCTTTTCCCCAAATTTTAAATTATAATTTTTATGTATCGATCGTATGTTTACTTTTAAAACAACCTAGATTTTGGCTATTTTTTAAAATAAAAAACTTAAAAATCTAGACGAGGACGAAAAAATCCTAGATCTATGTTGACAAACCTAGCGCTGGCAGCACTGGTGCTGTAGTATCCATGGGGGATCGGGGGGGGGGAGAAGAAATTATTTTACTGACATCTTTTGTGGCTCTTTTAAAAATGCAATCTTCGACTTAGATCACATGTGTTCAATAAGATGACGTATAAACATGTTGCTATTTTCTTACACAATCGCCCAGCTCAGTAGTGGAGGACGCTCAAAGTGATGGAGGCGTTGAGTGGGGCGGGTTTAATGGGCCAAGGGGGCGATAACAGCCCCACAAGTTCGAGAAGCCTTGAATAAATCGCAAGGACAAGTACTAGTTATAGACAATGCCATTTTCTGAAAAGAAATTTGATATTTTGGTGGCATAAGTAAGCAAACGCAGTGTGCGATAGTTAAACTATAGTGAGATGGTGTCAACAATAGTGTGATAATTCAAAAATAGTGAGATAGCCATGCTGTGGTGTTGAAAGTAGGCGGAGGAAGTGGGTTGTCCGCCCCTGTAGAAACAATTCCCCCCCCCCAATCACGCCACTGACTATACCTATAATAACGAAGCCCCCAAGTGCTGAGCGCGGTTTTGAAAAGATCGAATCAAGTAAATCGCTGAGATTTTATTGGCCTTCAACGTGCAGTAGATCCCTTTAACAGCCGCCAGCTGATCCCGTGAGACCCAAGCGTGTCTCACCTCAATGGTCACCGGGCCAGGGTCATCGCGAAGACAGGGAATACAACTGGACACAACCCAAGCTTTTGAGAGCTAACCACACGTCAGCAGACAGTAGAGATAGAGCTCCGCGGCGTCAATTGACGGCTCGTGGGAAATACTTTTAGGCACTTTAAAAAAAATTTTTTTTAAAGAACCGATTCAACGGATTAACACTAGTTATAAATATTTATAAATACGGATTACTAACGCTAGTCATATATATTTATAGATGACTTTTTTAAAGAAAGTGTGTCGGGACGTGTAGCGTTGACCAATTGAGGTGAGAAATTTGCAGACGCCACAAAAATCACATGTTTATTTTGGAACTAAAGCTGGCCTTGAAAAATGAGATGCTAAAAAAATAAAATATACTGGGGCTGGACACAATTTATTTAAATAGTTACTTATACAACTCATGCGATAAGAAGATCAAAACGTTTGAATATTTTTCCAATGACTACATTATCATAATGGAACTGCTGGGTGACATGCAGAAAATTTCAAACTTAAATTATAAAAACTAGATCCGCAGAATTTCTCATAGATAGTGCAAAGAGAAGGAAAAAAAAAGAGAGAGCGGGCACAAACTTCACGCAGCACACATTATGGTAGTTATTTTGAAGCATTACTTCCTTTCCATCTATATAGTGCGTCTCAGTGCGGTGCGCACAGTGCGGCGCTGTGCGTGTGTGCACAATACTACATATAAATAGACCGCGTCTTGCTTGCTCTAGTTTCTTGTGAATTAAATAACAATGAATTATAAAATCATTTAAACCCAATGAATTATAAAATCAATTTTTAATTATTAATCATAATTAGTAACCGATTTAAGTGAATTACTTTTAAACTTTATTTGATAGCATATTTGCTTTTTTGTACACCAGCACACATATATTTAAATATATAATAAAACTATTAATAGTTGTCTTTAATTAGACCCTTTGAAAGTTACTAAACTTTTTAACTGTAATTGATTTGTTTGTTTGGATCGCACATCAAATAATTATACAAATAACTTAACATTTAAACACAAACTCTTTAAAACAAAAGGTATATACATGTCTGCGCTAGATGTGATTCCTAGAAATATAACATAGGCGTTTAGTGCGCACTATTTCTTTGTTTGAAGGGACTATCAAAGTACTATTAGTATATCAGAAATAACTTTGCGGCATAGACGAGGTTTATGTTTATGAAATTGGGATAGTGATGATATAAATTGTGTCTTAACATGCAGCCTTGTTCACACAAGGTCACAACTTGATCGCACCACCAACATAATGAGGTGCTACTTAATATTCTAAGAGTAACATACGGAATGATGACTGAGTGGAAGGAGGTTCACGGTGAGGAAGGCCCAAGTCCTACATGGGCTGTAGCGCCGCATGGATGGATGGGTGGAAGGAGGTTCACGGTGAGGAAGGCCCAAGTCCTACATGGGCTGTAGCGCCGCATGGATGGATGGATGGGTGGAAGGAGGTTCACGGTGAGGAAGGCCCAAGTCCTACATGGGCTGTAGCGCCGCAGGGATGGATGGATACGGAATGATGGGAAATTTTGCGGTTAAAAAAAAATAATTAAAAAAAAGAAATCTCAACAGCAACAATGTGAAGGCCACAGTCACAGTGCAGTTTTATAGCGTCGTCTATTCAACAGAAATTCATGCACCAGGGCGCATAATGGATGACTGGTTCCAAATTCTGTTCCCCAGGTGCAATCTCAAAGGTCTGGGCGGGGCTTTCTCGGTGGGTTTGGCGAGGAATTTTTACCACAATATACAGACAGGATCAAAGACACGAACAAAGGCGATTGTTAATGTACTTGTGTGCCTTGCGGGTCTGCGTGGGAGAGTGGGGATGTGTTCATCAGTGTTGTCAGAATTCTTCTCCTCTACTGAGACTTAGGCCAAGAGTGACATAAGGGAGAAATTAAACAACCCCGTAAAAACAAAGTTTTTTTTACTATAAATCCCTTATACTTATATATGAGACATAACTAAAAGTATTGATTATGTTCAAACGCGACAACCATTTACAGACTGACACCGAGTGATATCCCCTGGCTTTAAAACCGGGGGAAGGGGGTGTGGAGATCGATGGGTGGCGTGAATGCGTGAACTCAACTGGCACGTGGAAGAAAAACAATAACAAACTGTGAAATTGAATTACATATGTTATATAGATTATAGAGATAAACTAAAAATGCAATTAATTTAATTACGGTACATTCGATCGATCTGAAATTTTGATACGATGCATTGTTAGGTGACACGAGTCTATGTGCAAAATTTCAGCTCGATAGCACAAGTGTGTAATTTTTTACTTTTGTTTTTCCTCCCGCCCGCCTTCCCGACGACGAACGACAGACAGAGAGAGACGGCGGTGAAGTTAATATAAGGGATTTTAAATTTTAAAAAAAAGGGGGGGGGGTCTAACCCAAGTTCACATACGTAAACAGTTATTCCCAGTGCTATTAATGAAATGTTTTACTCACCAAGGCATTAGCCGCATCTTTGCCGACTTGAAATTCTTGAAATAAATTCGGTCAAATTAATAGTAACGCTACAGATAGACGGATTTCGCCCCACCCACCCTTACAGTTTAAATCCAATATGTTGCCAAAATTATTTTAAACGGACCTACAACTACGCTTCTGTCCAATGAGATGCACATAGTTTATTGTTAACGAGCAACAAAGCCCGTCCAAGGACGTTCCGCCACCGTTCGGTGGCATGTTGTAACTCCCTCCAACAGCCGTCTCGATCAGCATACATGTGCATCACGTCAAAATACTATTCATTATTGTTAAAATTAATAACTTGTAAAAACATAGCTTTTGACTATAAATCCCAACGCGCATAACTCAAAATAAAGTCTTGGAAGAAATACTGCACCAAAAATAACTCGTTTTTGAACGTCCGCGTAAACGTGTTCAATATGATTGGCTGTAGGAGTTATTTGTGTTTGAGGGACCAATCGCTATCGATGACCGGACAGAACATTGCCTTTTATTATATAAGGATGACCCGCAACTAATCCCTACCAAACAGATTTCAAATGTTGTCTTCCGATCAATTCCAGAAATGATTTTCATCCAATACAACTTTTGGCCTACTACTTATCGACATTATTAATATAATTATCAACCCACAGCAGTTGCGTCTAGAGACAACCCGCCTAACGACAACAGGCGGTAATGAATGAACTTCCTATACGCTAATGTTACTTGGCAAAATAAGCAGTCAAGTAACGCACTTGATAAGAATCCCAATTAGTGCTTTAACCCCTATCCCATGCCCCACACAAACAACACTTGTCCACGCCCTTTTGTCACAATGTTTATACCTTTGGCCTTAGACCTACATCATCCGTTTTTTAATTTCCGTCAATCTAAATCTAATGTAAACATAAATAACGCACCCAACGCTTAAGTGCTACTGTAAAGAATATCATTTACCGTATATATATAGCTATTGGTAATTTTAGCTGAGCTATATTATATATAACTGCTTAAGTTTTGCCATACTCACAGACACGCTAATTTAAAGTAGAGAACTTATCGACGGTTCTTTAGTTTGAAATCAGGAAGAAAGCCCGCGGCACCTTTTTTTTATGCTTCGACCTTTCGGTACTAACAATACCCACAAAGGATTATAGTAGTGCATCTTTTCGACTTGGATTTTTGACTATGATTATACATGTACATATTAGAATTTCAGTATGAAGCTATTTCTTCCTGTACAAAATTCACTGTTACCATTCAGGGCATTGTTCCCAGTGACTTTCTAGTACTCTGTTCAAGATCCACTATTTCACCACTCGGGAAAACCCCAGGACGGCTTATTTGCTCACCTCCTTACTGGGAATACTTCCGCGGGCTCAGATGACGTCACGTGTACCCATCTTGCCCACACGCCATTCACAACCGCACACAAGGACCAGAGACAGCAAGCCACTTTGGAATGTTACACTCAGTGCAGTGTTGACCTAACGTTCATTCCGGGCCACCTATACTTCACTACCTCAGGCCAAGACGGCTTTACTCATCTGGAAAATTCTTCTCTTTGTGAATGAACTGTTACCCACACAGCCTATTGTTTCATCAGATAACACTGTCAGGGTCTGAATGGTGTTGATTATACGTATGTTATTTTGATATTAAACTTCAATTTTTACATACGAGACTGTGTAAGGTATAGGAGTCAGTGAACAAGACAAACGTATTTCAATTGTTTTCTTGGCATGGTATATCTGCATGTCAATGAAGTACACGACAGTGTATGTCAACATGACAGTATGTCAATGGTGTACTTGCTGCTTCACTCCAGCAAATGCTAGTGCGCCTGAATTTTGATCTTTCTCAAAACACTGGAGGGGGGGGATTAGGAGAAAGGTCCTAATATTATGGCTACCCGGTACTTTGGTCTATGACTATCGTTTAGTAATGACTAATGCGGGCCGCACAAACCTCAGCGGTTCATTAACGCGACTACAAATCACAGCCAATTGTATAAGCCAAATGGACATTGCTGAAAGTGAATCCTCAACAAACAGAAATGTCTTCCAAACCCACTGGCCAATGATATGAATAGTGGTTGGGGGCTGACATAATGGAAATGGTGCTTTTGGACCTTGGCTATAAAACATATGATACTCGCTAGCGAATTAACGTCCCTCACAAACCGATCCATGTCCCTCACCCACCAATCTATGTCCCTCACAAACCGATCCATGTCCCTCACCCACCAATCTATGTCCCTCACACACCAATCCATGTCCCTCACCTACCAATCTATGTCCCTCCCCATACACCGTTTCTACTCACCCCCCCCCAATCTATGTCCTTCCACATACACCGCTTCTACTCACCCCCCCCAATCTATACCACTCCACATACACCGTTTCTACTCACCCCCCCCCCAAACTATACCACGCCACATGCACCGTTTCTACTCACCCATCCGCAGGAATGTCTCTGAGTTGAAGACCCATTTTCTTTAGCTGAATCTTAAATGATGGAAAATTTTCATCCTCCGCGAGATAGGACTCGAGTTTCCTTTCTTTCCTGTAGGCCTCACGAATCTCCCTCTCCTGGCGTTTGTGTGGAGATGGGTCCGCCACGTTCTCATTGCTAGGCCCAATGTTCCGAGTCATTTTGCCCTGTTGCCGGTAACAACTTCCTCCTCCAGAATAATTCCTTCCATGCATGTTAATCCATGGAAAAGATATTCGATAAACTCTTGGACTTAAAGGGTTCTAATCTTTTTGTGAACAGCTCCAACAAAAACGTATACCTTACTTTTCCCGCCGCCTTAGTTTAAATGTACTGAAATGGAAGCAAAAATATCGAAATATAATTGCAAGTTTACCAATGAACAAAACATGTGAAGAATGTTTGCATTAATTTCGTTGTAATTTTTTTTTAATTTCCCAAATGTATAAAAAAATAAGTAACAATACAACTAATAGAATATTGAGATTGGTATATTAAGAGACGCCATCAATGAAATGACTAATCATAATCAATTCAAAGTATGTAGCGTTAAGTGCTAACTACTATAGTTTCTCTCACAGCTTCCTATCCTACCCATGAAATAAGATTTCGACCTGTTGCCCAATCGAAACTAAATCTTCTTTGAAACACAACAACATCAGCTGAGTTGTGAGCGAAACTTTGCTTCAGTTTCCAAGGCCTACACGAGATCACCCAATAGAACTGAATGATCTCCCATTAAGACACAACTTTTCACGCTGCCAGGTCAAAGTTCAAAGAGAGCCATCTCCAGGGGGCATCAAGGTAACACAGGCGAACTACACCGCCACGTCCACCCAGGGCATCAAGTGTGGCCAGTGTTACCCTCCTCGCGCAACGTATGAAACCACGCCTTTGAACTTCAATGAGCTGGCAAATGTCTCGCTTTAATTTAAATACAGGTGACAAGAAGAGTTACAAATGTGTCCCAATGCACCCAACCATCAAGAGACAGATATTGTTGGGCTCCCGTTGTGGCAGTGTCTTGACAAATGAGTAACAGATATTCCAATTAGGCTTAACATTACATGCACAACAAGGTATGCGATTACATATGTTTCACATCCATATACAGTTAGATAGTTTCACATCCATATACAGTTAGATAGTTTCACATCCATATACAGTTAGATAGTTTCACATCCATATACAGTTAGATAGTTTCACATCCATATACAGTTAGATAGTTTCACATCCATATACAGTTTGTGAAACGTGCAGTTACTTACTCTCTATCAGTACCAGAGTCCAGGAAAAAAAATTAAGAGTAGCATTTCGAATTATATTGGAAAATCAATATAAAAAGTTTACAGATAGCGTTTGATACTAATTTATAAACTTTTATCAGAAACTTATAACAATGATATCTTATCTAAATATATTAAGAATCGTGACCAATCGGATTCTGTTTTATTTCTGTCCAACTGATAATGAGAAGCATATTCAAGACCTTCACTGAGCCTATATATACACTAGTTAGTTCAAGATAAGACAACCCCCGCATAACCCAAAGGGCCCTCAAGTTCACCAACAAATTGATGAACCCACACTATATAGAAAGAGCCAGAAAGTAAACGCTCCAAGCGAGAGGGTTTAACCTATAATACTGTCAAAAATTATCTCAAGAAAATTTATGTCAGATATACTTGTTAAAGTCTGCTAGTGAAAGCCTATGTCTATAAATACAAACATTTAAATGCTGATAAGCTGATGGTAGCATTGACTAGATATGGGGCGAACTCTAAGCATCAGATAAGTTTCACCCCTGCGGTAGCGAATGTGATGCATAGATCACTGATGCCATTACAAAAAAATTCGGGCCAAGGAAATCTTGATGGTTGTCTAAGGGGCCGTCCATAAAGTACGTCACGCTCCAGAGGGGGGAGGGTGTAAGAAAGTGTGACAGTTTGTGACGGGGGGGGGGTGTCCGGCCATGTGTGACGTCACGGTATTTCATATTAAATGTTAATTATTTAGTTAATAAAACATTTTTTTTTCGAAAGTGTGACGTACTTTAGGGGGGGGGGTGGTCCGAGATTTGTGAGTTTTCGTGACAAGGGGAGGGGGGAGTTAAAAATTGTCAAAAATAGCGTGACGTACTTTATGGACGGCCCCTATTCTATTAATAACATAGTGTATCAAGAGATTTAATAGATCCAAGTCATGAAACTTAAATTAACAAAGTCAAGTTGACATGAAGTCTTCGCGTACGAAATACACTATTTTAACGATAGTTGTAAAATAAATACTTAGAGCAAATACAAATCCAGTAATCCACATTCCATAACTTATAGTGAAACAATGAAACGGTTTGAAAGCACATTTATGACCAAAGAAGTTAGTTCCTACAAACACTAATATTGGATTAACACTTTTCAGATACTAGCCTTGACAACACATTAATATTTTTTTTTAGAAATACCACACATTACACACTCATTATTAACTGCGGCTTGCTCAAGATTTCCTGAGTAAAAATAGGTGCTATAGGCACTGACCCTCTCTTATTTCTTTTCAACACACACAAAAAAAAAGAGGACAAAGTTTGGGTCTCTTCTGAAGTCGCACCCACTCAGCATTAAGCCAGATTCCATTAGGTAAGAAACAGTGCATCCATTGGCCTATCTTGCCCCCCCCCAACCCGCTGTATCCTAAGAGATGGCAAGTGCGACAGAGAAATTTGGGAACTAATAACTTCACTATTACACATGATCTAAGTATGATTAGTCTAATGTCAAAGACTAGAACATTTCTATCCTAGATCTCTCCTATAGACCTCTCACCAAATGATCTCTAGAATATTTACTTTTATATTTAGTATTACTTAGTGCCAATGTAATATCTAAAAATTCCAGCTTTTGTTGCAGATATCTGCGTGCCAAGAATGGCACGCAATGAGAGGTGGCAACACCCAGGCCAGACAGGGGAAATAAATATTTGCCCAAGGTAAGGACAGGAATGAACCAATAGCACCATTTCCATTATGTCAGCCCCCAACGACTATTCATATCAAGTCTGAGAACATAAACTGCAGGGCACAAAACCTTTTATTTAAGCTAATCTTATTCAAAGATTACAAGTGGAAATGATTAGAGGGAGACACTCTCCAAACAAAAGGCTTAAAGAATAAGTCTAATAATCATCTATATAAATTTAAGAGATGTTTTTAAAAAATTTTAAATTACATATTGTGAACAAAATAAAAATAAACAGTAATTTAAAACTAGTATAGAGAGTGTGAGGCTTGTGTCAACCTGTGGCCCTTTATGAAGTATTTTTAAATGTTCCAGTTTGACAAGCCTGAATAGAAACTGGTCATGCATGTTTTTTTGCTCTATTGAACATTAGGTCTTTCATCTATTTAAGGACTCATTCCTCGAATTCATTTAGTTTGGCCCAGTCTTAACTTGCAGAAAGTTTTTAACTTCCTCAGGTAGTTGAATTGTGTTTTAAAACTAAAATGTTTAAAAAGAAAACAAAACAAACATTTCTGTATGGCAGGGTTTTAAACAATTATTGAAATACAGCAATAATAAATTAATAGAACTAGAGGAAAGAGGTCCAAATCTTACATAAGCAATATAGTTTAAATTACTTCTCAATAGTGAACATTAGGTAATAACAATGTTTTGAAATAGCAACCAAATTACAGCACAAGTTACTTGTTTTCAATCTTCTTTAATTGGATGATAATACTTGAAATGATATGTGGCGATCAAAGCATTTTGGCCACAAGGTATTACCTTCAACTGATTTGAGTATTTAATTCCCCCAAAAGGGCAACTTTATTACACCGAAACAAATCATAGTGGGATTTCAGACCTTATAAATCATAACTACAGTATCCTATATAATAAAGGGCTAAGTCCTGTCCGTTCTGTCCGGTCCTCGATAGCGATTGGTCCCTCAAACACATATGACTCCTACAGCCAATCATATTGAACTTGTTTAAGCGGACGTTCAAAACGAGTTATTTTTGGTGCAGTATTTCTTCCAAGACTTTATTTTGAGTTATGCGCGTTGGGATTTATAGTCAAAAGCTCTGTTTTTACGAGTTATTTATTTTAACTATAATGAATAGTATTTTTGGCGTGATGCGCATGTATGCTGGTCGAGACGGCTGTTGGAGGGGAGTTACAACTTGCCACCGAACGGTGGCTGAACGTCCTAGGACGGGCTTTGTTGCTCGTATATAATACAATACAGTGTAATATGTAAATAAATTGCCATTTTAGATATCACTAAGATAGTGGGTGGAACTCTAATAATTCTTCAGATAAAAATTACAATTCAAATAGATAATGTATGGAATTTGCAAACATTGATATTGCATTTCAAATTTTAACACCGGAGACTGGGGCCATTCAGGATTGAGATTAGGACGTCATTTTAGAAATTAAACAATTTCCTATCAAAAACAGTAAACTAAAGGGAAGCATCTTGCTTTAAAAGATGAGAATATTTTTTACAATGGACAGTAAACCATGGACTTTACAGATATTTCAAAAAGGCTTATAAAATGTATTTTTACATTAGGGCAATTAGGTCTAAATGCAACAACATGTGTGGGAAATTCTTTATGTACATCATGTGTACTAATATATGAGAATGTACATGCATGTGTTTTTGGATTTTTAAAAATTGTTTTTACACAACAGTGTTGCTGGGATTTGTTTGATGTAGCCATCTGCAATGTTCAATTTTTTTCCTCACAACCATCTTTTATGAATAAAACTCTAATGGTATTCCAGAGATAATGAGGCTGAATGAATGGTTACCAATAACAACAGTCTGCACACAATACATTGTAGTATTTTATGAGGGTGTTTATGTTCAACCGTATTAGCCAATTACTTGGAGTTCATTTTGTGTGTGTTTCAAATCAGTCAAATTTTAAGACCACCATTAAATTTTAATTTAAAATAACATTTTTTTTTAATTTGCTTATCATCACCTTTTACATCTTAGTTTAGGTAACGATTTTTGTGTGTTTTTAGAACTCACTCAGATAATTGGCACTGAGTTACCAGTCTGCACATGGCACATAGTGGTCATTTATAATATCAAATCTGCAGTGTTTAAACACATAAATTTAGTATGTTAATTAATTCCACATAAGACCAATTTAAAAGTATAATTATCAGATAGTTTAATGTTAATAGGTGATTTGTTCGATGAAGCGATTGCCATGCTATAAAAATAAGCCTTCATTTTTGCTGATAACTAAAGGCAAGAGAGCGCAACAATTAGTAACAAATTTAGCAGAACTCCCCACATCACCAGTCGGTGCTTTTATGTCCCTAACGCTCTTTTCCCTCTTTTGTGATCAAGATTTTAGGGTTTTGCAACAAAAAAAACGATTACGTAACTGATGAGAAAATGCAAAGTCTGTGAAGAGAAAATTTGGCGGCTCTGGGGGCATACACGCTTGGCTGGCATACCAAGATTAACAGGTTTCAGTCTCTGTGAAGGCAAGGATTTATTCTCATGGATTAAGGGTGTCCCTGAGTTGGAGGCTGGGCTTCATGAAACAAAATCTCCTATCTATGGATTGTGAAAGCTGCTTCACTTGCCTACAAGCAAGCATGGTCTGTGCGTTCTAATATAAGAACATAGAATGCAATAATCTTCTACACAGAAGAACCGTCTGTAACATTAAAAAAAAATAGGGGCGCAAGTTAACCTAGGTTGAGATAACTGGGCTATACTGTAATACATCAAGGCAATTTGTATGTGTGTTTGTTATTGAAGAAACTTAAACTGAATATACAACATATAGGCCTAATGTACATTATTAAGAAAGCAAAATCTACAATGTACTGAACAATATTTCCTCTAAGGTTTGTTGGTCCCTGAACAAAATTTTACACACCTTATCAAAATTTGCTGCGAGGTCATTCTAAACTGCTCTGCGGCGGCGGTTAGATATATTATGCATGGCTGTTCAGCTTACAGAGAAAACTGGGACTGACATTGATTGTATAGTAATAGTATGGAATGGCACTGTGGCTGTAACAATCACTCGCACACATCAAAGTCAAAGTAAATTATAAATAATTTGACAAAAAATGTACGTAGAGTGTAAAATAAATGATAAATGTATCAGGAAAGTTATTTTACTATTGCTAAGTGTAAGTCTAAGTCTCAAAGTTAACTAAGTAAAAGTACTAATGCCATGGCATGGTCTATGAAAATGATTACTATTTAAATTACTAAAATGACTAATGTCAATGGGCTCAACATTTAAACTAAATGAAAATCACTTATACTTACTTATACGATAGATAATGACTTATTTTATATTACAGTCGAAACCGGTTAAGTCGACGGCGTTGGGGTATGAAAAATGGCGTCGAGATAACCGATGATCAAGTTAAAACGAAAACCAATATGGCGGCAAAATATTAACATGTGCTTGAAATTTCTTTATGTACATGATTAATTAGTTAGCGTTAATTAGTGATGGGATGATTAATCGGAATCGTATCGGAACCCTAATATTTCTTCACTCTTTCCTAAGGTTGTAATGACCGTTCGTTTTTAAGGACCGTTTAAAATTTAAATATAACCATGGTTCCCACTCAGGAAAACGGGAAAAAGTCGGGAATTCTTTTTAAAAAATTTCTCGGCCTTGAAAGTCGGGAAAAGTTATGACTAATCGGGAATTAAATATATATATATATATAAATTCCTGATTAGTATATATAATAAATATAAATATATATATATATAATGCCGAAGTAAAGGACTTTGATTACGTCTCTGTCATGTTTCGATTCCATTTAATTAAAAATAAGTTACCAGTTTATAATTGTCTGCGCATGCGCTAAAAGGTCAAAGTTTACGCCTCGCGCTAGTCCCATTGTGCGTGTCACAGCCGCTAGCGTTTGCACTGCCGTCGAATCAGCGAATAAAAAAATAATAAAAATAAACATATCAATATGGTAATTTTAAGTTTAATGCTTTTGACGTGCAGGATATCTGTTAATATCAGAATGCTCTCGAATTTCCTCAGTCTTGTAATAATATAAATAAACCTATTGCGGCCTTGACCGTTAATCACAGCACGCTGTGGGCTGTGTGTGTCTAAGCAAAATTTTTAAAAAATCATTCCTTATCTTGAATTCGACCTACAAAAGTGTATATTAATAATATTATATACATGTCCTGGAATATTAAGCAAATGATTTGATTTCATCGTCACGCGCTTGTTAGTGTCACAGTCACGTATCTTACTGGTAACAAAGCAACAACAAACTTTTAAAAGAATAATAATTTTTTATTTAATTACATAAAAACCACAGTCGATTCTCGATACAAACCTTTATTTTCATTTCTAAAGATATTCGTTTATCTTAAAAAATAAAATAATCAATGCATCAGAAAATGAATTAAGTTTAATAATAATATAAAACACACTACGAAATAATGACGGATTACAGATCGCTAACGCCGATTTACGGGCACCTCGTGTGAATACATCTAATTCTCACATGGATCGAAAGTGAAAGAAGATAATAACATCCTGTAATTTTTATTGAAATCTCGTAGAATCACACAATAGCCGGAAGTCTCGAAGAAAGCGAGATGTCAACACTATTTTGAACTAAAAATGCATTGCTAGGCGAACCGACGAGGATCGAGCTAACCAATGTTAAGTTGCAAATTTGGCCCTCGCCCTCTTTTGATCTTTTGTGCTCGAGGTATTAGGTTTCGGCGACTTAGAAAAAATCGAATTAGCCGATGAAAAAATGCTAAGACAAAGAGAGAATTTGGCGGTTCCATAAAAAAAGTCGAGTTAGTGGGGTGGTCGAGCTCGAGGTGAGTGGGTTTGACTGTATTAATGCATTATAATTATAATACATGTATTATGATGTATAAATGAATCACTAAGTTGAGCTCACCTCTTGTATTCCATGTCCATTGCTATGCACTGATGCACACATGACATCTACCAGGGAGTACTACCTCCACACAAAAAAATAGCCTTATCGCTTTATGACTCGCTTATGCTTATGCCTTAAGCATTATGTCTTAAGTAAAGTTAAGCCTATTAATTCTATTAACTATTAATTTGTAGGCTAGTATTTTTATTTAGTATTATTTATAAAACAAATACTTACCATCAAACAAGAATAAAAACACTCCATGCAAAACAAAGCGCCGCTATTCTGTAGATGGTGTGTAAAAATTTATATTTATTTACGCTTATAATAAATCCTAATAACTTAAATAACTAGTAACTAGTACTAATAGTGCTGGTAGTGGTAGTGGTAGTAATGTTCTTTCACTACTACAGGCAACAACCAAGTTACACAGCGGTTCATCCTTTTACCGCGACATAAAATTAAAATGGGTTAGATCCGAGATAAATATTTTAATTTCTTAAAATTGGTTGACTTTAAATAGTTTTGAAAACATGATTAAGAGGATAAACGATATTCATTTTGAAAAGGCAAATAGTCATTTTTTCCAGACAGCAAATATACGATTATTAGAATATTAAAGTCTTAAAAATTTTGAATTTGTTATTTCTGACAAAAACAATAATGGTGAAATGGAACCAACTTCATGGAAAGGATAATAATACCACCAAAAAATAAAAAATACAGTATACAGAAAATGAATGAAATATTAATTCAGCTCTTTATTTAGCTCGTAGCCAATGTTCCCTTTAAGCTGCGTGGCTACGCAGATATTTGACAAACGCCGCGCAGCAGTTTTGAATTACCGAGCAGGATTTTTTTTTAATATTGCCATTTTATTGCACAAAGAATTAATCCTATGCAACTTTGCACACGAACCAACGAACTATTGAGAGAACATTGCTCGAGGCCTCTGATACGCACATATAAATTTTTAACATCTGCACAATTAATTTAAAAAAGCACACAGACACAACGAATGACCATGACTCAGTATGACTAGAATGAAATGCACAATTCTATAAAATTATATATACACTAAAATTGTCATTTTGCCATCCGTCCCGATAAACACTCTCACTGAAATTTTAATGAATGTAATTCCAATAATGGTATGATACTCTGATATCATCCAGCAGAAGAGTAGTAAAAATAAAGTTCACATTTATGAAATAACTAGCCGGGTTACCCGGCGTCGCACGATTAAAATAATAGTCAACATATTTTAAAAAAAATTATTTCAATTCATTCATTGAAAAACAATTTAAAAAATAAATTGAAATGTAATTAAAAATAAGTACATGTAATTTATATATTGCTTATATTAAGGCTTGTCGATAGACTATATTTTTGGTTTTTCCGTCTGGTGCAAAAATGAAAAGATTTGTTGGTGACCCAACTCTAGAACATGCCACATATAGCTGTCCGTGGGCAAAGCATGCTTCCTCAAGTACAATGCCTGCCACTTTTAAAGACTGTCCCTGTGCCTTGTTGATAGACATGGCAAATGCAAGCCTCATTGGAAACTGGAGGCGCTTGAAATCAAAAGGCATATCTGTTGGTATGAGTGGAATTCTTGGGATGAAGACATCTTCTCCTTTGGCGCAGCCTGTCAAAATTGTGGCTTCTATTACATGAGGTAAGAGATGCTTGATGCTCAATCGTGTTCCATTGCATAGTTTAGGGGGATCCAAATTTCTCAGAAGTATGATAGGAGCTCCGATTTTAAGTTCCAAGTTATGTGATGGCATGCCAGGAGGATCTAATGAATTCAAAAATTATGTTGGATAGTAAACAGCTTGGGCCGGATCTGTAACCGTATCAATAGATTTGTAGTTTTTTGAAATGCCTGGTAGAAAATTGTGAATTTGAGAATTGATGCTGTTGACACTTGAATTCTTTGGAGCAAGAATGGCCCTTTCGCACAACCACTCAGGATTTTTAAACTGGTCTTGGATGTTTGGAAAAACGGCAAGTTTCAACTCTTCAAGTGACTTTGCTACAGTGCAAAAATTTGATGGGAAAGAAAATGTTCCTGATGCTGGGTCTACCTGCCACTTTCCATCGCCAAGTTGAAGCAATTGATGTGAGAAGTAGCCTGCTGCATTATCTCCATGTAAATGGACTCTCATGTTGGTGGTCAGAGTCATTTTCTTGACCTGTTTCTACAGAGTTGAAGCTTTGAGGAAGGCATTCAACTCATCGCTTGGTGTTGACCTTGGAATGACAGGCAAAGTTTGTCGAAAATCTCCAGCTAATACCACAACTGTTCCTCCCATTAGTTTTGTGTTTCCTTTTAAATCCTGAAGAGTGTTGTTCAAGGCTTCAAGAGCTCGCTTGTGTGACATTGTACACTCATCCCAGACAATGAGAGAACACTGTTCTAGTACCTTGGCCTTTCCTGATCCTTTTGATATGTTGCAGGTTACATTCTCAGAATGGTTCATGTTCAAAGGTAACTTGAAGGCAGAATGAGCTGTTCTACCCCCTGCAAGCAATGTTGATGCTATGCCAGAAGAAGCAACGGCTAGAGCAATACCTTTGTCTCGTCTGATTGTAGCCAAGAGCAAATTGATCACAAATGTTTTACCTGTACCTCCTGGAGCATCAAGGAATATGATTCCACCTTTTTTTGAGGTAACCAGTTCTAAGATGTGAATGTAGGCAGCTCTTTGATCCTCAACTAAACGTGGTTGATTTTCTGAGACATAGGCCATCAATTCATTTGTGTTATAATTTTGTTCTCGTAGAATTTCACTATTCTGAAGATTGTTTTCATTTCTTTGAGGCGTTGGTAACCCAAACTGGTCAAGGTTCCTTCCTGACATTGATACACACAAATCCTCATACAACATAAGACACCTGTTGTAAATCTCATTAGAGAACTCAATTAGCAGTGTTTGATTCTCTCTCTTGGTTTGCAACATAATGTCCTCACTCAAATATGTTTTAAATGTATCCCAGAGAGCAAGTGGATTAGAAACAGAGCATGTTGTCAGCAAAATTGAAAACAGATGTCTCAAACGGGTAGGCGATTGAGATGTACATGCCTCCTCCATGGTCAAGACCCAATGGTGATCGTTTTCTAGTAGCCCTTGCATTTGGCAAGCTTCCCTAAATGTAGCACACACATGACCATCAACAGTTTTTAAGTCTGTGTAGGATGTTGGTCCTCTAACAACATGAAGTAGCATCCTCAAAAAGAAGCATTCTGCATTAGATGGATGAACGGTGTACACACGTCCCAATGCATCTGAAGATTTTATCCCTGGATGATATTCAACATCTGCTCCTTGTTTTCGTTGTTTAAATATTTTTTGAGAAGCATTCCAAGTATAGTACCTTGGAACCACACAATAGAGAATGGTTTTTGCAAAGTCGTCTTGTTGGCACAGTTGAAAAAAAGCTGTCAAAGTTGTTCTTGGTGGCTCCAGAATTTGAATATATATATTTTCTTGGTTGAAGTATACTCTTTGCCCATTTTCAAGATGAACACTCAAGTGAACAACTGTTGGATACCGTTCATGAATTTTGAAATTCAAAATTCTCCAGACTGCTTCATTGCTGCTGATGTAACGACCCATTAGAAATTTTTGCACCCCATCTGGATTCTCTTGGTTTCCTTCAAGACCAAAAACGGCCTGGTCACTTCCTTTATTGACGTACTTGCAGATGTATTTGATGGCCTTGACAGATTGGCAAGATTCGACATTTATGTGAGCTTGAAACATTTTTGTCAAAATTGGAGTGTAGGGAACCACCCATCTGTTGTCCATTTCTATTTCTTGATATGTTGAACCAACCTTCATTTTGATTTTTGCAGTAAAACCACCATCTCCTGGTTTACGGCGTCTGTACACAGGATAGCCATCTTCACCAGTTTTAGTTTCTTGTATCAAATTCCTTGGATATTTTTTTGAGCATTTCCCATCAACCATGCAAGCAGAGTTTCTGTTCAAGTTTCCACAGGGTCCATGCAGCATATTTTTCACAACAATTTCAAACAAAAAATTATCTTGTGTAGAGTTTGGTATTTCTGCTGAGATTACATTGTCAATTTGATTAGGTCGTAATTTTTTCATCAGCCAGATTAGGATGTGTGCATGGGGTAAGCCTCTCTTCTGCCATTCAATTGAGTACATCCAGCATCTCGTTTCACCATAGACATGACTTTTTGTAATGACTCCCATTAATTTTGATAGTTTTCGTTTGAAGACTCTAGCAACCAAATCATGTCGATCCACTGCTGATTGGCCAGGTAAAAGATGAGCCTGAATTTCTTGCCATAGTGGATTGCATGTAAAGGTGATAAACAAATCTGGCCTTCCATAATTTCTGACATAAGTCATAGCATCTTGAGTGTACTCATGCATGTGTCTTGGACTTCCTGTAAATGTTGCTGGCAAGATAACCATTTTCCCCAGATCATTTGGATTGGCATCATTTGCAATGGCATCTCTGAGGTGAATGTAGTCTTCAACTCTCAGCTTCTTTTGATTTAGACGGATGTAGAGCAAGCGTTCACTTTCAATTTTCGCGTACATATCTACGATGAATTGATGGAACAGCTGTCTAAATTTCAAGAGATGGTTATCTTCACCACTGCGAATCATGATTCGATATGCATAAAAGTCCATTGCTGTAACCTTTTTACCCAAAACATTGTTTCCCGTGTCTGGGTTTGTCTGAGGAATGCCAAGGGAGTACCCATCTTCACCTTGCCAAAACATTAGGGGGTATTGCAGAGCATCATAAGAGCGATGAGTTTCTGCAACTCTTTGGAGAAGGTTGTTTCGCTTTTGAAGGACAATGTCACGTCTGTCAAATTCATTTCCTACCATGACAATGGCCACTTCATCAAATGTTGGTACATTGAACCGCCTTTGGTGTTCATGTCTTGGTGCTTTGTCAGCTCGTATCACAACTTTGTATTCATCAGTTGGCATTCTTTCTAGAGCTGTCTTGAAAATTTGAAGGTAGGCATTGTTTGCATGTAGGAGTTCTTGCAACTCCAAAACAACATTTTGTTGCAAGTCTGGAAAGTTTGCACATCTTTGTTGGACTTCTCTAGCTTGTTCTCCCATGAAATAGATCTGCAGAAACTGAGGTTCGCCTTTACAGCCCTGTTATAAATTTGGCCTTGAACTTTAAATGTTGGCATGAATCCTTGTTCACGAATTTCTTTGCTGGCACCAAAAGATGTCATTTGAAAGCATGAGTTGTATTTTCTGATGTTGGCTAGGAAGCGTTTAGACGTTTGAGATACACCTTGAAGCAAATGATCAAGTGGCTCAGGTGGATGTTGCAGAGTCTCTAGTTTAACTTTGCCATTTGAACAGCACATTCCAGGGTGCTCATCTTTCCATTTAAATGCACTGCAATGCTTGCAGATCAAGTTCATCTCACCAATGTTGACCTTTTCATGTTGATGGTATGGAATATCTGGGTCATATTGATGAGCAGCACCTTTTAGGTCTTGCTGCATTTCATTTCTTCTTCTGTTTAAATTTCCATTTCTCTGGTCTGCAAGTCTTATTTGGGTTTGTTTATTTGGTTCATTGGCTCTTCTCATTGAAGATCTGACTCTTTTTTCATCAAGTCTTGCCTGTGTTTGTTTATTGGTTTCATTAGCTCTTCTGATTGAAACTCTTTCTCTCTCATCATCAAGTCTTGCCTGTGTTTGTTCACTGGTTTCATTAGCTCTTCTGATTGAAACTCTTTCTCTCTCATCATCAAGTCTTGCCTGTGTTTGTTCACTGGTTTCATTAGCTCTTCTGATTGAAACTCTTTCTCTCTCATCATCAAGTCTTGCCTGTGTTTGTTCACTGGTTTCATTAGCTCTTCTGATTGAAACTCTTTCTCTCTTATCATCAAGTCTTGCCTGTGTTTGTTCACTGGTTTCATTAGCTCTTCTTATGGAACCTCTTTCTCTCTCATCATCAAGTCTTGCCTGTGTTTGTTCACTGGTTTCATTAGCTCTTCTGATTGAAACTCTTTCTCTCTCAACAGCAAGTCTTGCCTGTGTTTGTTCATTCGTTTCATTTTCTCTGTGTAAGGCTTGCATCTTTGCCGTTTTAGAAACACGACCTAATTGAGTTTTTCTTTTTGGGGGCATGATTTCTCTGAAGAAAGATTGGAACATAATAGCTTATATATTGTTTTAGTGTACAACTGCTTTTAAGTATTTCCCTTTGTTAAACGTTCTTCTTAAATACCATACTGAAGGTTTCCCCCCCTTTTAGCATCAATAAACTTATAAGTAACTTAGATAAATAAGTAACTTATAAGTAAATTATTAAATTAGTTTAAATTTTGCTACCCCATGACTATTTGTTTAATTCGGACACATCAATTGTGTTTGGACATTTGTAAAACAGGTGAAGTGTTAATTTAAGTTTTGGATATATAATTTGTTTAGTGATATTTTGTATTGATTATAAGATCCAAAAAAAAATATTCAGAAGAGATTAATTTAATTTAACCTTCACCGGATCAATAAATATATGTATTTAATTCATCCTTCTTAACATCAATGAACAGATGAATTTAATGTATTCTATTAGCACCACTAAATGGCTGAAAGGTATTAGAAAGGCTAATATATAAACTTGTTTACTACTTCAAGTTTGGTTAGGTAAGGTTAGTTATTGTAAAATCTTAAAAAACACATTCTAAAGAGATTAATTTCATTTGTTCTTCTTAAGAATGTCAAGTTCTAATGATTTTTATGACTCACAAGGCTTCAACTCAATAAGTAAAAACACCATCAGAAGAATCAATATTTTAATTGAACAAAGAAATCCTTCAAGGCAAAATAATAACAACACTGTGCGTGCTCTCCGCTACAAAATCGTCCCTCTAGCATATCTCTCTATTGACGTCATCCCACACCAAACTACGTCACACCAAGCATGTGTCAAAATAGTGCGCACTGTGCAACAGTCAAACATTGACATTCCCAAAGCGGGAAAACCCCATCTAATATATAAAGATGAAAGTTTGTTTGTTTGTTTCTTTTGTTTGTTTTGTTACTCATAGAATGCCACACCGTTGGACGTAGGTTCTGAAATTTTGCATGGGACCCTCATTTGACCCGGGACAGGTCATAGGCTCTGTAGTTTTTTTTCTTATATAAAAAACTGACTCATCACTAATTGAATTCTCCAACTTCGCGTGTAGGTAGAAGCATGAAACTTTGGGAAGTTGTTGAGTAGCCTCTCACGACGATCATTTGCGTAAAAAAGTTGCAATTCAGTCATGGGGGCCGGGGGCACAAAGACGTTTTTTTCATTATATGGGCTATATGAAAATTGATATTTAAATATTTTTTTTGCTCGTTACCACCACGAAAGTGTACTTAACAACCACCCAGATTTTTATGCTTCTAACTACACGGAATTGGTGATCTTTAGGTTCACTTGTGTTAAGTTTAATGACTCTCTTAATAAGTTCGTTAGCTAAAGTTTAAATAGTTAATTTGTTTAGCTTATGTAAACATAAAATTATGTAAACATGAAATGACAACATAGGTCCTAGGCCTTTATATGCATGTCAAGATCACTGATTCTTAACTTTAATAAGTAAGTTTATAGTAATGAGCAAGTTTTATTATGTTGTTGAAAATATTCAAATAGTTATTTGTTAAGTATGTATGTGTATGCAACGATTTACTTTCTTCTTATTTTTTTGTATTTCTCTTGATTAACTTCATTTAGTGCCCTCCCCTTTTCTATACTAATAAAAGCCTAAGCCCCCTCTCACTAATGGTCCAACTTCCCATTTGACTAAAAGTCTGTAAAATTTACGAATCATACTAAAAACAATTAAGCACGACTGAACTCTGAACTAAAAGTAATGAGTAAAAATCGCCCTTTATCTAATTTCCAGAAACAAAAACAGGAAATTTTTTTTTACAAAATATAATGTCTTATCTGAAAACGGGAATCAAAAAAGAATTGAATCCCTTGGTGAAACAGCAACATATAAGATTTTGGAATCCATCGCTAAATGGGACCGTTTTGTAGAATGGGACAAAAGTGAAAAAAGTATAGTCAATTTTTAGTCAATTAAAGTTAATTTAAAGGTGGGCGCTTAAAATGAAATCTTATAATGCAGTACTGCTCCAAAAATAAATTTTATACTTGTTTATAGTTTTTATTAATTAGTGTTTTAATATGGGAATGATATATAATGCTTTTATATATTTGTCTCTATGTTTTACGATTTAAATTTACGGCTTTTATGTAATAGATATAATTTTAAAAAGGAATTCAAGTATGTTTTGGACCATGTTTCCCGATGGGACATCATAGTTTGTAAATTATATTTCAAACACCAGATTTAGTTTCTGAAAAATAAATACATTATTTACGAAATAGGAAAAAAAGATGCTATGTTTGACTAAACATCTATTTTTAAAATGGCTTTTGTTATTCCGCAACAGCGTAATGACCATGGCATATTCAATTCGCCGCCCAACTTAATTAATTGCTTATCGGTTCACTTGTATTGAGTTTAATATGCTAATGTTTATAAGTCCGGTAGAAAGGTTTAAATTGTAAATTTATAGAGCGTATGTAATAAAAAAAACTCAGCATTGGTCGTAGGCTTTTATATGCATGTAATATTCATTGATGACTAACTTTAATAATTAAATTTAAGGGATTGAGCAAGTAAAATAAGCAAGAAAAATTAATATAGAACACGCAACAAATTTTAAGAAAAACAAACGTATAGTTCCTCTAAATTACGATTAAGCTTTTTTGACTTGGGCAATTTCTTTCCACATAAAATACCCTCACATAATTAGTATTTGTTTAAATTAAAATTTGAGTCATAAGAAACAACATAATAAAACTCTTAATTTTAAAATAAATACCATACATCGTGTGACAAATGTAATGAAATAGTGTCAACAGATCTATAATATCAAGAAAGTATTTGTATAAAAGGCCACTGTTTTGTACCGCAAGGCCAAAACAAATATGAATGTTATTATAATAAAATTACACTGCTCACTTTTAGATGCGTACACGAAAAGGTGCGCACCGTAATTTGACAATAAAAGATTTTTGAAAGCGCACAGCTAAAAATAAAGTATTGTAAAAAATAACGCACCAAAATGAACTCGTTTTGAATGCCCGCATGAAGCTGTTCAATATCGAAATGAGAATTTATTTTGTCTTTATTTGGCTCTACATTTTCTGATTATGGGCCCCCTTACCCTAGGGGTGGTCACCTGGGGTTGAAACATAGCCTACGACCTGTCTAGGGTCGAATGAGAGCCCCATGCAAAATTTCAGCATCCTGGGCCCAACGGTGTGGATTTCCATTGGTAACAAACAAACACACAAACAAACAAACACACAAACTTTCATCTTTATATATTAGATTTAAGTTACTGTTAGCTATCCACGAAAAAAAAATACGATTGTTATTTTAGTAAAGTTTAATTATTATTTATACAATTAATATTTATTTTTAATAGCTGTTAATTTAAAAAAAAATCGATATGCATGTAGATAACAACCATCTGTACACAAGAAAAATGCAAGAATGCTCTAAGAGCGTAAAACGTTAATTAGCGTAATGGTTTACTTTAGTCACATGGCATTGTAAGCCGGTTCATAAAAGTCAAAGACTCGACTCTTCAAAGAGAATGACACATATTTAGTTATATGGTTTATTAACATTAACATTCCAATATTTTTTTCACTCGTAGGGGAATAATGCAACATCATAACATAGTTGTACTAATTGTATTATTTAAATAAATTAAATTTTAATCTATGTCTATATGTAAGGAGGCAACTGAATATTTATTTAGATAATGCTATTAATATCGCCACGATATAGTTAGTACCTACAAGGCATGGGGGCTCAAATATTGTGTTTAACTTGCAAGTAGTAATTTATATTACTGTTTGAGTGTTCACGAAAATTATTATTAGGTACATTATTAAAAATTAAATTGTGTTGTTTTTATTCCATTTAAGTAGCACAAATAATTTGAGTTTTTCATTAAAATGCGGTTATTCATTAAAAATGTCGCGCGCCTATCCAATTAAAGTAATGTATAAATAATTTTAATTCGTATATTTTATGGAAAATTATTAAGATTTAGGGCAAGAACATTAAAATATTCAAATTTATCCGTTAATAAACATCACAATAGGCATAAATAATTTCAATAAGACATACTTTAAAATGTCAAGCTTCGTGGAATAATTGACATCTGAAGAAGGAACTAGTAAAACGAGATCAGATGCTCGAATTTTACTCCATTCAATGCAATCTTTTTCTTTTCTATGTTATCTCAATTTATGGGAACCTGTCATTTCTTAAAGTTAATACAAACCGATTGCATGGAACAAAGAGATGTGCTAATACAAAAAGCTGTTATACCAGCCAAACAATTTGTGAAGAGTTGAGATATCAACTGAACGCCGAGTTAGAAGGAGGAAAACATATGAGTAGGGAAAATTAAGAATACGTGGTTCTATCTTTAGAACGATAAGTACAACGAGAAATGTTTTTATCCATAGATGGAATTATAAAAGAAAATAAAAGAGCGCATTGATGAGTTGCAAGTCCTTGCAAGAAAATATTCTTCTATAATACCATGTAACCTACTAAATGAAGCATTTGAACATCAAATAAATTACTTTATTGACATTGATAAAGAACAGTTCAGTATTTTAAGAAAAAGGATCCAGGTTTTATGGCTGTACCTACATTACGAGAAGAGGCATTATGTTAGAAAACCGGGGGAAAAGGCATCCCTTTTAATTAATCGTTAATTTCGATTAAAACCAAAAATTGCAATTTATGTATCTATTAAACGCACTTGTCGAAAATCGAAATAACCCTGGAATATCTTCTGTATATGACATCTTTTAACCAACAACGCAAACTGACAAGTGTATTGACATTATTTGGTTTAAGTGATGAGCGGGTCTTATTGACAATATAACCAGCCGAGCTGAACAATCGTTCACATAGCTTTAGATTGTCTCAGCTGAAGTTTCTGATACTGTAGTGGATGTTTGGTTTGCAGGTGATATGTAAGCGAAGTGTTCGAATCATGGTAGCAATGTTCCATTTAAGCAGCGCGGCGGCGCAGATATTTGACGACGCCACGCAGGAGTTTAGAATCGCCGTGCAGCAAGTTTTGTAAAATATTGCACAAAAAATGGACGTTGTGCAACTTTGCGCACAAGTTGTTTGTTTTTTAAACTTTGCACACGGACCAACGAAGCTTAGACTTAGAGGGAACAGTGCATGGTAGGCAAACGATTTCTCTCAATGGCCACATAACCTTTATCAACATTTGGAACAGTCAAGTCAGTCAATAGCTCCAAACCAAAATGTTCGTGTAATCTTCCGTAAATTAGTTTATATTTATCGGCCGAAATATTTTACTTTTTGACTTCCAGCACATTTATAAGTGGTGGGTCGATTAATCGTTAAAACAATTTTTAATCGTTAAAAAATGTATGGGTCTTCCTGGAAGACCCCCCCTCCCCATCTATCTGGCCCCTCCCCCAAGGGGACGTAACAGCTGGGAAACCCCCGAGCGGTCGCTTCTGGGCATCCAGGACAAAATGTCGAAGATGGCTCCCACTAGATTGACCCCACAAAGAGGTATAGTGTATAAAATTATCCGTTTAAATAATATACGATTCATAAATATTAAATTATAAAGCAAAAATTGGATTTTAACCCGGGCTGCAATGAGTTTCATGACGAGTAGGGTATATCGTTGTTTCTACGTCGCAATAGGTAGCAGGTAGGTTACTGTAGGTTTAACTATAGGATATTATTTGCCCATGGAAAGATTATTTTAAAGTTATAAAATTGGCGCTCCCGACACTTTCTGTTTCATCAAATTTTACTATGATATAACGTTGTAATCCTCATTTTGGGCCCCTGTACCTTGGAGCCCGGAGACATATTTATCTTATCTATACAGACGCTCCTTCTATACAGAAGATTAATGCGCCCACAGACGATGAAGGATGATCTGTTGGCAAGTGATGCAGCGTTCACATGCCTCGGTTATAAGGGTTCCACGCATTACCCAGCCGCCTAACTAGTGTTAGGTACCCATTCGGAGCTGGGTGACTCAGGGACGCCCTAGGCCTCGGGAAAAAAATCCTTGCTTTCACATGGATTCGAACTCGTGGCCATCGGTACGCCAGTCGAGCGCGCTGCCACTCGACCATCGCGCCCCACATTTACCTTACTACCTCACATTTTTACGACTTGGAGCGGCGCAGAGTAGCAATGGCTTTAACTTTGATATCCCTACCGATACGTGCGATATAATACATCTTAGCAATGGAGAGAAAATTTACCAGAAATGGCTGGTGCATGCTGTAGCTAAAGATTCTGTTTTTTTGCCTCTATTGCAAACTTTTTGCAATGTCTACATCTTTGTTAGCAAACGATAGTTATGGGAATTGACAGCATATAGTACACATCCTAAAAAAAATCATTATTAAAAAAAACATCCTAAAGCCAAAAGTCCTGTCTTGAATTTAGTGTTCATTTTAAACTTCGCAAACAATAGATGCTACTTCTCAAAAAGATTTTGGAATGCAGAAAGCCATGTTGGGGCGCTGTTTTTCAATTTTAACTACCACTACACGAAATCAGGTACCGTGCCCAGAGGCGTAGGCGGTCATGCCTCTCCACAGCTCTCTGTCTTTGGTCTTGTCAATCAACTCCACTGGTGATCGCGCCCCATGTCATCTGGTCAGCCCATCCAGCATCTTTTCTCTCTGCCTGCCTCGATCTCTTTTGCCCTCGATCTTTCCCGTCGTTGCCATGTGTTCCAACCTGCCTCGCCTCAAGATGTGTCCAAAAAAATCCAGATTGACTCCTTCTAAATTTAGACATAATGTTCCTTGTCTGTCCTACTTCTTTAGAACCTCATCATTACGCCTCTTCTCCGTCCATGGTATTTTTAACATTCTTCTATGGAACCACATTGCACAGGTTTCTAAACGTTTCTGTAAATCCTTTGTAACTGTCCAGGCTTCACATCCATACAATAAAACGGGTTCGATGTAGCATTGAATCACTCTCCTTCTCACTTCCATTGATATGGATTTGTTGGTCAGGTGTTTCTTCATTTTATTGAATATTGCTTTGGCTTGTGCTATTCTGCTTTTTATCTCAGTTGTGCATCTTCCGTCTGAGGTCAACGTTGTTCCCAGATATTTAAATTTGGTGACTTGTTTTAATTTTTCTCCATCTACTACTGGTTTTCTTTTTGGATATTACCATTACTTCTGTTTTCTTTTTGTTCAAACTTAGGCCTTTGTTTGCGCTTTCCTTAACTATTTTGTCTAACAATCTTTAGAGTTCTTCTTCACTATTTGCAATTAGCACTGTGTCATCCGCGTATCTCAAATTGTTCAAATTGTAACCTCCCACAGATATTCCAGGAAGGCCCTCAATATGCTTCATTATGTTTTCGCTGTATAGTGAAAAGAGGTCTGGTGACATCATGCATCCCTGTCTCACCCCCAGCTGGATTTCGTGATAGCTGCCGATCGTCTGGTCGACCCTTATCGCAGCTGATTATTGCCAATATATGTTCTTTATGATTCTCATATCTTTACCATCTATTTGTATATTCTCCAACATGTCGATCAGTTGGTTATGTTGTACTTTATCAAAGGCCTTACTGTAATCTATAAACAGTGGCGTAGCAACGGGTTGGCATCGGGGCAGTTGCGAAGGGCGCTAGCTCAAAAGGGCGCCACTAAATCTCTAATTTTTAAATGTATATATAAATAAATACAATCGGACCTCTCTAAGTCGAACTCAAAAGGACCCGGAAAAAAAATCGACTTCCGGAGTTTTCGAGTTAAGGGAAATGGCGTAATAGTCGCCAATTAATCATGGACAATGTAGATATTGAGGGGTGGACAGCCATACCGGCTAGTAGGCTTGACAGGAAAGGGAAGCGGTGTCAATGTTTCATATGAAAGGAAGCTAACTTGCTTTGACCTGCCGACACATGCCCGTGAGAAGAGACACATTCCCTCCCCCCTTTACTCCCTCCACAGTCGGATGGGGGGGAGTAAGATTTTTCTTTTTAAAAAGAGTCACAGCGTGCAGCAAAGGGACGTGAATTAGTTACCACTGACCACTCCTTTTCCTTGTCTTTGTCATTTTTTGTACTTGCAAGGGTCGCTTAATCCCTCGTGGAATGCACTAAGATAAGATTTTACGTCCATCTACGGAACACGTTTTCTGAAATTTCACTCCAGAATAATAGCCCTAACGCCTTGGAAAATTCGACAAAAAGAGGTTTAAACTCTTGGAGTTAAGGAGATCTAAAATATATTAGTCTTATGGAATTTGGCAGGGACCTAACAATTAATTCGGTATAGGGAGGTTTTTGACTTAGGGAAGTTCGACTTAGCGAGGTCCAACTGTATTTCACTTTTATCCTTGGTAACAAAATATTGAATAATTAATTATATTTAAATATATTTCATTTTAGCCATTATAATATTTTTATTATGTTTGTGGCCTTTGCAGTGCTTCTTATCATACAAATGTCAATATGATTTTACAGTCTTTCTTTTAAAAAGAAAATTTTTACTATCCCGATCCCACTGTCGAGGGAATAATGTTGGGGAGGGGAGGGAAGGTGTCTCCTCTCACAAGCTTGTGTCGGTATGTCAAAGCAAGTTGGCTCCTTTCATATGAATCACCGCACCTCTTTCCCGTCAAGTCTACTAGCCGCTATGGCTGTCCCCCCCCCCTTTCTCAAAATCAACATTGTCCTTGATTAATCTGAGCCTATTATTCCAGTTTCCTAACTCGAAAACTCTGTAAGCCGAATTCTATCCCCCCCCCCTGAGTTTGGCTTACAGAGATCCGACTTATTAGCAACACGCCAATACGCCAGCTAACTGAAGTGGTGAGCTGTAGTTGGTGGAGTGTTACTTAAATTTACTTTTAATTGTGAGTTTTTATCGTTATGCATGATATAGTGAGTATGACACACTGTCACTATTGTTTTTATGTATAATACATGTTATGTACTTCAAGTTTTTATTTTTATTTTTTCACGCATTAATATCCCGTTTTGTCCACCAATTTATTTGGTATTATTTAGTAAATAATAAACTGCAATTAGTATTGTTCCTGTCTTATGCATTTTTTCGTAATACGTTGTATGACTGTCACTGTCAGACCACTTAATTAATGTCATAAATAAAATAAGAGAAATACAATCATTTTTCTAACAAATGAAAAATCCTAGAATGGAAACTTTGTCAATTTATTAAGGGCGCCACAAATAAATTAGCCAAGGGCGCCAAAAACCTAGTTACGCCTCTGTCTAGAAAGCAGAAGTACAAGTCTGCCTTGACCTCTATGGCTCTTTCTGCTATCATTCTGATCATATATAAAGCATTACTGGTACCTTTGTCCTCAACAAAACCACATTGTTCTGATATTTCCGGGGTGATACGGGGTCTCATTCTTTTCATGATGATTTCTTAACAAGATCTTTAGAACCTGGCTCATAAGGCTAATTATTATTGTTCTGTGGTCCTCACATTCCACCGCACCTGGCTTTTTGGGTAGTGCTATAAAGATTGATCTTCTAAGCTCCTTTGGGATATATCCTGTGTTGTATATGTCGTTCAAAAGTTTTACTACTGTATCTATTCCGGTCTCCTCTAATGCCTCTAGTTCTTCTTTTGTTATTTTATCTGGCCCTGGAGATTTATTGGTTTTCATTCGACGTAAGGCCTTCTTGACTTCTCCACGAGTTATTGGTGGTCCATCCTTGTTGGTTTCCTATTTCGGTTCTTGTCTGTCACTACTATATAAATAACTCTCGGATGTACTCGTTCCATCTTCTTCTCTTATCTTCTGTACCCATTATGATATCTCCTTCCTTGGATCTTAGACAGCCTGTCCCATTGGTAGTCTTTCTACCTGTCAGTTCATCTATTCTTCTGTACATGTCTCATGAGTTATAAATATAAATAAATAACTAAATATAAATATATAAATTCTGTATTGCTGAAAAAATAAATAAATAACTAAATATAAATATATAAATTCTGTATTGCTGGCTAACAAATCAAAAGCAATTCTGTTGAACTAAGTTTTTTTAAAATTAATTAAATTAAATAATTTAAAAAAATTATGTTAAGTTCTGGTTGTTAGTTATCTCAAGGGGTTTAACTGAGTAGTAAAAATAGTGAGAATAGTAGAACTAACTAGTAGTCTAACTGGAATTTCGCAAATTCGCAAGGCCAACGCAGATGGGTACATTATTACCTATCCTATATAAAAATATATATCAACATACATAATTCCCGTAATGGATGTAAGGGGCCGTCCATAAAGTACGTCACGCTATTTTTGACCATTTTAACTCCCCCCTCCCCCTGTCACAAATCTTGTACAAATAAAGTACGTCACACATTCGAACAAAAATTTTGTTTTTTATTTACACAATAATTAAAATTTAATATAAAACACCATGACGTCACACATGGCCGGACCCCCCCTCCTGTCACAAATTGTCACACTTTCTTACACCCCCTCCATGCTGATTTGTTCAATAGTGCGCACCAAACATTACTGCACCAAATATAACTCTTTTCGAACGTTCCGCATAAAATTGTTCAATATGATAATTATTGATAATAAATGAATCAAATAAAAATAAATAAAATAAATGAAAGTTCTGTATTACGTTATTTTTTAATCTTATGTGTATTTATTTTGAAAACTTTCGTCATTTTTGACGGGTGATACGCTATTATATATATTATATTTATGTATGTAAAGGACATTACGTCATTTTAGGTCATTAAATGAAGTAAATCGTTCGGATAGATTTTTTTCTTCTTTGCAATGATTGGCTATTGTAACCGGAAGTAAAAGTTCTCGCAACAAACAAATATGGCGGATCGAAGTAATGACAACAATCCAGGGAATTTGCAGCATAAATTTAGTGTTGAAGGATCATCAGAAAAACATATTCGTAAAAAAGAAATCCCATTAGGTATTTATTAAGTTTTTAACGTATGCATATTGAACTTTTTATTATTTTACAACTTGAAGTCACAAATAGGCTGAAAAGTTTGTTATAATATTAATACGAACTGTCTGCTGCTACGACAAAAAAGTCACAATCACAAAGTTAAAGTAAAGGCAGACAACTCGACGGGATGTTGCTAGTGATAGTGCTAAGACCAGTCGTAACACTAGCAACATCCCGCCGAGTTGTATGCTGCTACGACTAGTCGTACAAAATATAATAATAATAAATTGATTATTTATATACCATGTCGTCCATGTCATGTGCTTACAGTTGCGACTAAAGTTAAAGCTTTAATTTTAATTATGCTCATACTAATACTAAGACTAATCATTAGTCTTTAGTTCTCATTACTGACTCATTACTAATTACTAGGTAAGCCAATAAATGAATTTTAAAAGGTAAAAAAACTTGATTGATGTGCATTTAATGACAAACATATAATTTTTAAAAATTGCAATCTGACATGAGCTTCGCTCGATGAAGTAGGTCCTTCGATACTCGTTCTGCGCATGTCGTAAATTCACGCAAATACTGTAATGGCGATTTTATATTCGGTCTTTTGGCCACACAGGCATTTTGTGTTTTACTTCACAATTTTTGAATATTTGTGTAATTTGTCATCAGTGACGAAGAGGGTAAATTTTGTCAAACACACTGGTATCATTTTCACGCAAGCTGTGTGAGTGTGTTCTAGTGATGAGGGGTTTATTCTCATTGGTCAGTATGTACATAAATTGCATAAAATAATTTTAATTTGGGGAGTTATTTTATAGAGGTTAACAATTAGTTGTACTTAATTCATTTTATAACCCAAATCAATTTATTTTGTTGAAAACAAAAGCTGGTATAAAAAGTTATGATTTTTCTAAGTGTGATGAGCTTAGTCTAAAACTAAGAAAATGCTGATCGTCACCGAGTCACCTTCCCTTATCAAGAAAATATTAAGGGGTTGTTGGTAATTGCTACTCTTATTAAAATAAGAAATTTTAATTAATTTTAGGACGTTGCTAAATAAATTATAGGAAATGCCAGTAATTCAGTAATGTTTTTTCTTGTTACATTTTCTTAAATTTATTTGGTTATTGACAAGTAATTTAGTAATAATTAATTAAATATTATTTGTAGCCGTCTGCTAGAGTATGTTTTACTGCACGCCGGTGGGCCAGTGACACACTGCCCCTGGTCTGTAGTAGTGTACACACTGTGCATACCCACATAGTACCCACATAGCGCCGCACCATGTACACCGCACCGGGATGCACTGGGAAGTAGTGACTGAGTGACGTATGGGTGCGTTTGGTGTTGTTCGGTTCCAACATTAAAAGTGTTCGGTTTCTATATTATAAAAACAAATAAACTTTGATGGCTATAATCCTCCACCTTATTGTTTGACTTGAAATACTGTATATTATAAGCCTACACATGGCTACATTATTAATTATTGTTATTTTAATATTATTACTATACTATTAAGACCCCTCAGCCGATGCTGCGCGCCGAATACGCAGCAAAATTTTTGTCTGCCGAAAATCCGCCGGAAAATGTGCGGCGCACCGCATTAGCCGCTGTATTTTGTCCACCGTAAATCCGGCGAAAAATGAACGAGCCGCCGTAACGCAATGTTTTTGTTTTCTTAAGATTAATTGCGTTCCGTTTTAAGATCGAGTGCATTTTTAGAATAACCGTCGCCGAAAGTGTGACAAAAATGAGTTATTTGTACAGTTTTTTTAAACCTAAATAATCATTGATACAGTTCTTGAAAGTTATCTTTTTCTTACAATCTTAATTTATAAAATATACTAATTAAAATACAAATAAATTAATTAATTTAAGTTATCGTTAAGCTTTGTCGTAAATAGTCGATTTATTATTACTCAATTATGGCTCAACGATATTCTACTAGCTGATAGGTAAGCCTAAATTAATTGTTTCAATTAACTACATACTAGTTTAGTCAATAACTAATGACGATGATTTTTAAGGGTGATCCTGAAATTTTAGCACGTAAATTGTTTTGCTGTGAATTTTAATTTTCTCGTGAGATCTTTTATTTTTAATTTATTAAATGCATTTATATATGTTATATTTTAGTTATTATAGCCCTAATTCGTAAGGCTTTTTAAATTTATAAGGCTTTTTCGGCCATTGACGCTACATAATCAGAATAGGATACATCATTTTTGTTTATCTAGCACCCTGCTAGCTAGATTTTTTTTACCTGGAACGACCCATGCTTAAACAAATTTACTGACTGCAGATGTTTTAAAAAAGGCTTCATTCATCTATTTTAGGATTCTTAGAAGATCAATATATATTTTAATGAAAATTTCATTTTTTATTTCATTACTAGGTGTTGAATTCTTTTGTAAGTGAGAAAATTTCATTTAGCCTTTTGCTGTGACAACACAGCAAGTAGGGTGCTAGATAAACAAAATGGATGTATCCTACTCTACTCTGATTATGTAGCGTTAAGAGCCGAAAACGACTTACAAATTAAAAAGCCTTACAAATTATCGATATAATAGCTAAAATATAACATATATATATGCATTTAAGAAATTAAAAACAAAAGTTCTCATGAGAAAATTAAAATTCGCAGTGAAATAATATACTTGCTAAAACTGCAGGATTATCTTTTTATGTTACACCATTTCTGATGTAACAATTCTTAATGACTATATGAGGATTTTAGGTGAACTCAAATGTCATCTAAACCTGGAAGAGAGGCATTTCATTAAAACCCTACAAATAAAACCTAAACCGCCTAGCTTACATGGAAATTCTAAAGCACAATGCTGGAAATATTTTGGTGGCCTGTTCTCTGCTGATGGGAGAAATGTAGATGAAGGTCGTGTTTATTGTCAGCTGTGTCTCACTGCTCAGCAGTCATTGGGTGACAAGTGTGTCTCACTGCTCAGCAGTCATTGGGTGACAAGTGTGTCTCACTGCTCAGCAGTCATTGGGTGACAAGGGTGTCTCACTGCTCAGCAGTCATTGGGTGACAAGGGTGTCTCACTGCTCAGCAGTCATTGGGTGATAAGTGTGTCTCACTGCTCAGCAGTCATTGGGTGACAAGGGTCACATTTCAAAAGTAACCAATTTTGCCGCATTTACATCAATGCGGCAATATGAATCTTCATTTAAGTGTCTAGCACAGTGGGTCAGTACAAAGTCAAGAAAAGTCAAATAAAATCTTGGGATATTTCCGTAAGTATGGAGAAGGCAACAGTCAATGTCAGGCAACATCAAGTCATGAACTGACAAGAGATATTGTTATCTGGTTCTTTAGAGACTTGCTCGCCTTTGAAAATGTGGCTAAAGATGGTTTTGTTGACTTCTTCAAAATTAATTGCCCATCTCTCAACATACCGGCACCTGTAACACTTGCTGGAACATCCCTGGATGATGTTTACGAATATGTTGCTGCAAATGTAAATTTTCGGAAAAATCCAGCTAATCCGGATATCAGCCGAAAAATTGTGTAAGCCAGCCGAAATTTATAAAACAATACGGCTGGCAGGTCTAATACTATTACTATTACTATTGAGGACCGGTTAACCGCTCAAAAAAAGACCGGTTAACCCTATTTTTACTATGTCTTGTGAACCAGCAAGAGAATGGATATTATTTTCGCCCCGCGTCGTCTGATTTGATATCAAAGCGCCTTATATGTGCCGCCCCTAGTGTTTAGCTCTCTGTGACGCTGGCATCAAAATAGTGAATTAAAAAAAAGAAAAAAATAATTTTATTAATAATAAAAAATGTTTTTAAAAAATCAAAGCATTTTTTAAATTTGAGGAACAATTAATCGTTCCTCAAATTCGAGTTCGGTCATTAAGTGACAGTTTTCCTGCAAGTCAAAGGCATTTGACGTAAGCTTACCACATTAATATCAAAACTGTTATTTTCTTTTAAAAAATGTTATTGTTATGCGTTGGAAGGGGAGTACCGCGAGTGTAGCTCAAACCCTATTGGTACACGAAAAATGGTCGTAGCAGCTGCTTCCTGGCTAGCTTGCGACATGTAACGCTACCAACATCTATATTAATAATTAAGTTATAATTTAAAAAGTAAAATGAATTGTCGACTATGGGGAAGGCGAGTTGCATCGTAAAATAATTGTTCGATTTAAAAAAAAAGAAGCACAATGCTTCCAAGATGAAGCGGAACGTAATGCATCTTTGGGGAGTTTGCAGTCATGTTAGAATAAGAGCAAAAGTTTAGTAAGAGGACTTAGACTAAGTATCTAAAGCATTTTTTCAGCTCTCAACGATACATAGTTTGAACATGAAGCATCCATTTTATTTATTTAACACCCTACTTGCCAGGTTGTTTAAGTAAGATACCTAATGAAATTTTAACTTAAGACAAATTGAAAAACAAACAAAATAAGAATCAAACATATAGTCACGGAAAACAAAAAAATTAAATTTTCTGTAATTTATTTATTGATCTTTTAAGAAAAGTAAAATAGATAAATGAATGACGCAAAAAATTTTAATTTAGAAAAATATCATGAGCTTGTAGGTAAAGAAACTGGCAAGAAGGGTGCTAGGTAAACAAAATCGATGTATCTCACTTGGACTAAGTATTTTGAGAGCTGAAAAAATGCCTTAGAAATTAAAAAGCCTTAAAAATTAGCACTGTAAAAGCTAAATTATAACATATATTAATTCATTTAATTGATTAAAAAAAGAAGGTTTTCATGAGAAAATTAAAATTTGCCTCGAAATAATATGCGTGCCAAAACTGCACTTTTACCAACTTAAGAATATTCTTTATCTGTGCACACCAAGGAGGAACAAGAATTTCACTGCCTTATTTTGACCAAGTTTTACTCTACTGTACAGGTGTCATAATTCCCATCCACAAACAAATAAGTGATGTTGCTCAGTTTTCATATGCTGCACTTTGTGCCACTGCTCTGCATTCATTATTTGATGCTGATTATGATGGGTAAATACTTGTCACTTTATTTTGCTTTAATTAACTCTGTTCTTTAAAAAAAATTCAAGTTTGTGTGTGCATTAACATTTTTTAGCAACATATAAGTTTACAGTACTCTTAATTCTATTGATAATTTTTGAATAATTAACTCAACAGTAAATTTCGTGAGGAAACCTTTGCCATCATACTGATAGCCCTTGAACAGCCTCAGCAGGTAAGTTTTTAAAAACTATTTCTCTAAATTATGTTTTTATATTGCGCTTTAGTCTTGAAATTAGTTTCTCCATTATCAGTACAATATTTAGACTTATTCTAGTAATTATGATTAATCAAAAGTGCGTAGTTATTTTTGTTCAGGTTACTAATGAGTAAATTTAAAGGTGTATTCAAGACTGATTATGATGAAGACAAATATGCAATTATTCGTTACTTAATTTTAATATTTAACTTTTTCATTTGAATACATTAAAATTTTACAAACCTATGGGACAACAGTAAAAGTGATGCTACCCAAAGATTGGTCCTGTAAGCAGATGATTGTGTACAAAAATTTTGAAAAAAAGGGGATAAATGCTTAATAATAAGGAAAAAAAATGATACTACAAACACCAAAATTTTAATGTATAGATACAAATCTCTCAATTGTTTTTAAATTAATGGATATTTTATTGTGCTTAAACATTCTTCATATTGTTCATTGGCATTTAAAGGAACAAATAGTCTACTGTACATGCAGCATACATATTTTGAAGAATATATTATAGCATTCAAACAAAATATTATATGCATTGAACACAATGTGTGAGCGTAAAGGGGATGCATAACAATAAGTAAACATGTTAATATTTTCATAATTAAAGCTTATATATGTTGTTTTGTTTGTTCATTTTGTTTGTTTTTTAAATAGACTTATAATTATAATCTTTATTTGATCCCAATCCTCTTGGAGCTAGTTTAAAAATGTAAGTATGCATCGAAACTTTCATAGCCTTTCCTCATGAAATTTTTAACTTGTAACAGGTGTGTGAGTCAGTGCGGGCGATGCTTCAAGGTCAAGGCCTTGATGATATGGATCCCTACATTGACATACTGCTCGCTGAGGAGGTTTTGAAGGACGGAGCAGAGCCAATTATATCTCAGTTACTGGCAATTGGCATCGGCCAAGGTATAAACAAAGTAGATATATTCTTCACATTTATTTTAAAAATCCTACCCCATACAGTTTTTATTGCTTTATATTACTATTGTTTTATACCAATTCAGCTAATAGTGGTCGAAATAAATTTAAAATGTGTCTGGGTGAGTAGATAAATAATGCGAATGACTTATTTGATTTGAAGGCCGTCTTGTAATAATGAAAGTAAAATTGCTGACTTAACAGGTTGCTATGATTCAAGAATGCGAGTCCTAATTAAACATCTTGCTTGGCGTCTCAAAGTAGGCTGGGATACTGTTGATGACCTGGAAACTGATATGTCAGAAACATTGGCACTGTCACAGTATGAGATGTCAGAGTAAGTTCTAGATGATGATATAATTGATTAATGTGTTTAAGAATGGGCCATTGGTAATTAAATCCAGGTATATTAGTTCTGCTCTAAACATGTGTATCACAAATATACTGTATAAAAATACTGTACCGTTATTTGAACAACAAGAATATCAAAAGGAATGTGAACTCATAGTTCAAAATTCCATTTTATCACTGAGAACTGTCCTCTTTGTTTGCTGATACAACTCAACATATTTTTAAAAAAACTATATATTTTTTGTTATTAAAAAATAGAGATTTTTATGGAATGGCTACCTAACTGCACAGTAGACTGAATGCACAGATTCTTTGAAAGTACATAAATCATTAGAAACACAATTTTTTTTTAATTTTCATAACACTATAACATTGATAGTTAAAAATGTGCTTTGCAAAAATAGAGAGAAAAAATATGAAAAATATGAAAAGGGCCTGGCTATAATTTTTCATTAGTAATTTAATACAATAAATTTAATAATATTTATTAAAATAAACTACAATTATTAGGCTATGGAATTAAACAGTAATAAATTTATTTAATTTGCAACATCTTCTTTTTAATTACTCATACACAGATAATTTTTTATAATTGTGTTTTGTACAAAAAACTGAAATCTAACTGGATTAAATTACATTACTCTTCTTTTTATTTATATTGAAACCCAACTTTTTATCACAGGAATGCTATCTCATTTTATTTCCAATGCTATCAGAAGGGAGAGGTACAATAAACCATTATTGAATGTTGTCTATTTCTATTTATTATTTATATAATTTTCTTTCTTGTCCTATACCATGGGTTTTCTTAAAAACACTAGTTGTTTGGATCCGCTTACCTTGACATAAAATTGGACATATTAGCATGAATTAATAAATTTACTGTACGTCTACTAATTATTTATATCTTCTCATGCATATGTTGGTCTTTGAAAAAAAATATGTAGGTGGACAGTATGTCATTTTGTTATTGAAAAGTTTATTGTTAATAATTTAAAAGTCTTAATCTTGCTCAGAAATCAACATACCCTCTTCCCTCCCTCACCTAATACTAAACTGATGAATATAATAAGATTTATAAATATTGAGATGACACACTTCTTGTTTAGTGTTGTGCTGACTGTTTTACTGTTAAGAACTTGTTTAGAGTAGAAAATATGTGTTAATCCAAATAAAAGTTTATAAGGGCAAGATTTAAGGTTAAGTTCCTGTGTATCACTGTTTACATACTCTTTTTGTTGTTGTTGTAATAATCGTTGTTGATCCTAAACAGCAACACTCTATAATTAGCAATATTGAATCTTTAGATTACTCTGGTAACAGGGGTCAAATTACAATGATTTAATAAATATTTCATAATTCACCGCTAGATTAAAGGTATTTATTTGTATAATATATATTCCAGTAAATTGTAATGGCTTGATTATTCTTTAAAAATTTTTTTTATTTTGATCTCTTTGGATATTTTTCTTTACCATAAAATTAAAAGTAAATGAACATTTCTTAACATGCTGTCAATTCTTCTCAGTCTTTAAGACAAATCATTCCATGATACACTTCTGAATTTTTAAAAATCTCAGTATTTTAATTTTTTTGAACAGTATAAAACAAAGATATCTAAAATGGATTGTAAATTTAACCTCAAATCAATCTGTCATATTCTCTTCTATTTTTTACTTTTCCTACGTTGACTTGCCTGGCACCTCCTTTAAGATGTTAACTGAGTAGCACCTATGAAAGTATCAAAGTATTATGGACTTGTAATTTTTTAAATTTATTGAATTGCAAGGAGAACTGTCTAACTTAGAAAGAGAATAAACCTATGACTAAATACCATTGGAAAAACAATGAAGAAAATGTTTTAATTTAAATTTAAAAAATTATGCCATAACTTTGAATCAAGTGTTTTCCCGTCTTTCTTTCATAGCACACCCATGAAATGCTACCTCCCACAGGCTAAGTTAGGAAACCTTGCTCTTATTGTGAATGCATTATGCAGCTGTTTAAAGTTATATTTTATAAATTTTCAGTGAGGCTGATTTGGCAGATCATTTGTAAGTCTCAGATCCCCTAGTAGAAAATGGTTTTATTTAATGGTGGAGAGTCTCAGTTACACCTGAAACCTATTTGTTGGCTTGTTGTTTTTTTATGAGGTGCCTGAAAACCACATTAAGCTTCCTACCTTGCACTAGGAATTTTAGTTCCTTGTTCTCACAATGAGGTTTTTGAACGTAATTGACTTTTCAAAAAAATAGTTTGTAATTAATTTTTGTTTTTCTTTGTCTTTGAATTTTTTATCATTCATTCATAAATCAAATTTTCCTGTGTTTAACATTTTCAATATTTGCTAAAAGTAAAAATGATTTATTTTTATTTAAATTAACTCTTGCAAATAGTGTCTATAGGATATTTATCAAATAAAGAACCCTTTATAATTTAAAACATTCCAAACTAATATATAACTCCACACTTAATATATTTGTTGATCTGTAAAGTTAGTACATTACTAAAGATTATTTTAAAAAATAGTATAACTTCTGTACTTTTGTATGATCTTTAATTATCATTTTAATTTTAGGATTCCACTGCTATTAAAAAAAATAATTCTTCACTTACTTATGCCTCATGAAGAAAACTTCAACTTACAGCAGATATCTTTGTACATTTCCTTTAACTCATTTTTTATATTCACTTTAAAAAATTGCTCACTGTTAATTAATGTCTATTCCTAGAGAGGAGAAATTAGAAAAACTGAAGAAAGAAAAGAAGAGGAAGTTTAAACGCTATGCTCTGATTGGCTTAGCTACTTTGGGTGGAGGTACTTTGATTGGTGAGCGAAATCAAATAAGGGGCCATCCATAAAGGACATCAAGCTCTGAGGGGGGGGGGTGTAAGAAAGTGTGACACTTTGTGACAGGGGGGAGGGGGGGGTCAAGCCATGTGTGTTGTCACACATTTATTTTTTAATATATTTTTTTATCTAATTTATTTATATTTTTTAGTAGAATTTAAATAGCATTAAAAATATTTTCACAAATTTTGTGAAACAATAGAATTAGTTTAATGTCAAAATAGCATGAAATGCGTATCTCCTGAATGTGTTCATAAATCTGAATTGGATGCAGCAGGACTGATATTGAAGGATCAGGAATGGTTTGACACTCATTTTTGCACCAGCCAATATTTCACTCAAATTGTTAAATATCACAACATGAAATGTTGCGACACAGCACGAAGCTCATATTTCAATGTTTTACCTTCAAGATTCTTCCCCTCCTCCAATCCCAATCAACCAAACAGTTGATGGACTCAAAGTTTCAGAAAGAGCAGATGCAGATTCTCATACATTTCCTTGTTTGTAGCACAAACTCTCAAATATGCCAAGATCAACAGGAGTTTTAAAACTACAACCATATGATTTCCAGCTTATTTGATCGACTTTGCAAAGTATGTCACTTATATTTTGCCTCACAAACAATGTTGAATAAACATACAGGACAACACAGAGCTCGGGCTCAGGAGAATGTGCCCACCCAAACTGTTCAAGATTCAACTCAGATAAAACGCATCCGTCCTTTGAGAATCGCTTCTAGAAGGCAAAGAGAACCTATGGCAGTTATTGCCAGAAGAGAAAATACACATACAGAGACTGTTGAGTGGCTAGATGAGTACGAGTTGATCTGTTTGCAATTAAAATAATTATCCTTCCAGGAAATGATGATGGTGAAAGATTGATGTCAGTCGTAACTATGGATGAACACTTCACTTCACCGTTGTAAGACGATGTCCAGTGAATATTTTGGAATGAAACATAATTCATAGGACCATAATAAACAGATTCAAAATAGCACAAGAGTTGGTCACATAATTTGTCAATCTAGTCTTTTTTTTAGTCAAATTGTTTTGTTTCCTTTTTATTATTTAATCACTGGTTGAGGTCAAGTTTCGCTAATGTACTTCATATCCTGTGTCAATAGAATGCATAATCGGAAGATTATCTAAACTTGACCTCACCCATTGTAAATGAAAAGGTAAATGATGTGTATTAAATAATTGTCAAGTCTAATTTTTGCAATTTTTGTTTTCAAATTCGATCTAGATTGAGTTACTGTTTCATTGAATAATTATGACTACTGTTGACCATTAACTATTCTACTATTAAAGTCATTTTAATAATCTGATAGATCTTTTAAGTGGGGTGTATGGGATTTGGGCTCCGGCAAATCTGGCCCTTTTTTAAAATCCGGCTTTGGCTCCAGCAGGTTTCACTTAATAAATCCGGCTAGCCGGTAGATTCCTAATTTATATATTTATTCATAGTTGCTCCGGCAAATCCGGAATCCGGCCATTTTAACAAATCTGATTCTGGCTGCAGCCGGATTTCACTTCATAAATCCGGCCAAATTCAGCTCCGGCCGAATTTCAAAATTTTGAATCCGGTACATCCTTACTTTTAAGTGGAAATTATATATTTTAATACAGTTTAATAGTGAAGTGTAATTTAAGTATTAAATTAAATATTTTAATTAGGTGTTACTTAAATTTTTTTTTCGAAATTGTGACGTTTTTAGGGGGGGTCCCGAGATTTGTGACAGGGGGAGAGGGGGGGGTCAAAATGGTCAAAAATAGCGTGACATACTTTATGGACGGCCCCTACGTAACGAAGTAAAGAAAAAATTGAAGATGATTTATCAAGATATAACATTTCCTGATTACTTCTGTTTATTGAATTCAGTGTTACAACTAGATATGCTCTATTGATTTTTTGTCTTCCTATTTAAAATTATATTATTTGCATCATTTAAATATAAGTGTTTATGTAAAAAAATAACACCTTTTTAAAATTTGAATAGGGCTGACAGGTGGATTAGCTGCTCCTTTTGTAGCAGCAGGTGCAGGGGCAATTATTGGTGGGGCAGGTGCTGCTGTGCTGGGATCAACAGCTGGTGTTGCCATCATTGGCTCCCTGTTTGGAGTTGCAGGAGCTGGCTTGACAGGTAAACACCATGGGCTGGTATAATTGCCATACATTCATGCAGACAGCTAGATTAAAGGTATTAATAACTATGATATATATTCCATTAAATAAAATGGCTTTATTCTTTTTGGTTCAAAATTGAGCTGTATCATCCCAAAATTTTGACTCTTGCTTAAATTAAGTAAAACATCACTAAACATTTTTTAGGTGGTTACAAATTCAAAGTTGTCTGTGAGTCCACCAAGCTCCTAATGGGTACCTAACACTAGTTAGGGAAACAGGCGGCTGGGTAATGCGTAGAACCGCCATAGCCGTGGCCTGTGAACGCTGCATCACTTGCCAACAGACCATCCGTCATGGTCTGTGGACGCAATAATCCTCTGTATACAAGGAGAGTCTGCAGAGATAAGACAAGACAACACTCTGTTGTATTCAGTTTTACAAAAAAATAACTGGTGTAACAAGATGTGTATTTGAAAAAAAATCTCACTTTCTTTAGGTTACAAAATGAAAAAAAGGGTTGGGGCCATCGAAGAGTTCGAGTTTGAGCCTCTGGTGTGCGGCAACAGTTTGAGAGTTGAGACACTGTCCAATCAACTTCACATCACCATAGCAGTTACAGGATGGTTGACTAATGAGTTCAGAGGTTGGTTCAATCGGCACAGCTAGTTTATATATTAAATTGATTATTGGTTCCGTTAACCTTTCTTTGAAGAATGTCTGTATCTTTTTGAATATTTAAAAGAACTTCTTAACCTATGCTGTTATCTGCATCCCCACATGAAAAGTTTGACTTCATCTCACAACCCCTACAGTGCTTTTTTAAAAAAAAGTCTTGCACTCTCTCCAAAAGTAAACATTTTTCATCGATTTACTTGAACACTACAACTTTGTTTACCTGGGAATAATTTTGTAATTGAATGTGCACCCACTTCCCATTTTTCAATTGACTTGAGACTTTGTACACACTCCCTTCATTGACCATGGATATAAAAAAAACACAAACAAAAATTTAAATTATACAATTTTACAAGTCTTGACTTTATTAGAGACATGCCTTTAACAATAAAATAAAAAGTGTTCCCTTCCCACGTCTTTAAATTAAATACAAATCCACAATTTGTAATAAGTCTGACCGCACAATCAGCCGAGTAAGGCCAGAAACCATAACTTTATTCTGATAACTATATTAAAAGAACAAATAATTTTGAAGCCATCGTTTTTATTTGTAAATCCCTTATATTAACTTCACCGCCGTCTGTTTCGTTCGTCATCGGGCGGGCTGAAATGCAAAAGTAAAAAATGACCCACTTCCCGTGATGCCATCGAGCTGAAATTTGGCACATAGACTCGTGTCACCTAACAATGCATCGTATCAAAATTTCAGATCAATCGAACGTACCGTAATTAAATTAATGCATTTTTAGTTTATCTCTATACAACGTATGTAATTCAATTTCACAGTTTGTTATTGTTTTTTTTTCATGTGACAGTTCAGTTGAAGCGTTGACGCCATCCATCGATGAACCGACGTGCTTTTGTTTACATTTTACGTGTCACGCTGAGCTCAGTCCAGCGATCGGTGACCAGACTTAAGACAGATTCAGTCTGTAAATGTTTGTCGCGTTTGAACATAATCAATACTGTTAGTAATGTCTCATATATAAGGGATTTATAGTCAAAAACTTTGTTTTTACGGGTTTGTTTTATTTAAGTTTGACCTACATTAGATCAAACACAGTAATGTATCTGTTTGATTAGATTTCTTGTTGGTTCCCCAGATTTCAAACAGCCTTGGAAGAACCTGGCGGAGTCCAGGGAGCAGTACACTCTAAGATGGGAGACCAAATACCTGGTGCAGATGGGCGAAGCCATGGATTACATCTTTAACTCTGCAATGACAATGGCAGCCCAGGAAGCCCTCAAATATACAGTACTCAATGGTAAGTGCCACAGTTTTCATAGGCAAACTTTCACTTACAGCTTTGTCCCATTTGATACTTGATTGAGGGGAGATGGGAATGGCAACATATTGAAGAAAAAAAAGACTTTTTTATAAAGTGCATGGAGCAGTACACAATAAAATTGCACACAGTTTTCAGATTTGTTACATACATTAGATGAGAAGGGCCAATGAAATACATGGAAGACAAATATTACTTCAATTAATACAAATTTGACAAATATTTTCATTTTCTGCAAGCATGTGACATTCAACGATATTGATTCAAGAATGTAAATAAAAGTTCTCACGATGGCCTTGATTGACTGTTGTATGTTGGCAATAATTTTTATTCTAACAAGTGGAATTAAACTGTTATACAGTCATTTGACTTAAATAAGTGACTTAAATCACATGATTACTCAAATCTCTCAGAAATTTTGTAGAAAATTATTGTATCATTTTATTAAATTTTTTGGGGGGAAAAAAGTGTGTTTTTGAACGAAGTAATTTTACATCCCCCCCCTCCCTTTACAAGGCATTGTTTCTATTTCCTTCACTTTCTGCTTTAGGGCTACTAGCAGCCATAGCATGGCCAAGTGCTTTAATATCTGCGGCCAACTTTATAGACAACCCGTGGTCAGTAGCACTGCAAAGAGCTCAGAATGCTGGCAGGGAATTGGCTGAAGTCTTGCTGGCCAGGCAGCAGGTATTCAGTTAATATTATAGAGTTTATTGAGAATATCTTATCTTATCTTATCTTATCTGTTTACAGACGCTCCTTCTATACAGAAGATTATTGCGTCCTACGCTTATCTTATAGTTTGTGTTTAGTCCTGCATTTTTATTAGAGATTTAAAGGTTGATAAAGTGTTGGTTTTCCTGGATTCTTCAGGCAACCCATTCCACGCCCGAATTCCGGGCGGGAAGAAGGAAAACTTGTATGTGTTTGTTCTTGCATAAGGAATAAGAAAGGTGTTTTTATCCTTATGTCTACTCAGAGAATACTCAAAATGACTCGGTTTATCAATCTTAGGAATCTTTGAAGAGGGACTAAATTACTGATTTTGCATTCTCATTTATTGTCATATTGACCTTGTGAACATACAATTTCTTGTTTGATGACAGGTAGTGAAACAGGATGAATGTATTTGATTTATCTTGTAGCTAGAATGTTTTTAAAAAAAAATCAAAATTTAAGGAAGCAATAATCGGATTTCATTTAAGCGTACATAACATCTTTCTTTGGCAATAACCATTTAAAGTACTAAACCAGGATTACAAATCAAGTTTGTTATTTTCTATTATAATTTCCAATTAAGACTTCATAGTCACATCGTACCTATCTGAAAAAATGAAAACTATCAATGGGATTATACTGCTATAAATAGAACTGAAATATTTTGTAAGATGATTAGAGACAAAAAACAATGAGTGCAAATAAAAGAATACATGTATGACTTACAAGTTATATAAACAAGTGGAGATGTTTAGGAAAATACCTTTGCCAGTGCAAATAAAAGAATACATGTATGACTTACAAGTTATATAAACAAGTGGAGATGTTTAGGAAAATACCTTTGCCAGTGCAAATAAAAGAATACATGTATGACTTACAAGTTATATAAACAAGTGGAGATGTTTAGGAAAATACCTTTGCCAGTGCAAATAAAAGAATACATGTATGACTTACAAGTTATATAAACAAGTGGAGATGTTTAGGAAAATACCTTTGCCAGTGCAAATAAAAGAATACATGTATGACTTACAAGTTATATAAACAAGTGGAGATGTTTAGGAAAATACCTTTGCCAGTGCAAATAAAAGAATACATGTATGACTTACAAGTTATATAAACAAGTGGAGATGTTTAGGAAAATACCTTTGCCAGTGCAAATAAAAGAATACATGTATGACTTACAAGTTATATAAACAAGTGGAGATGTTTAGGAAAATACCTTTGCCAGTGCAAATAAAAGAATACATGTATGACTTACAAGTTATATAAACAAGTGGAGATGTTTAGGAAAATACCTTTGCCAGTGCAAATAAAAGAATACGTGTATGACTTACAAGTTATATAAACAAGTGGAGATGTTTAGGAAAATACCTTTGCCAGTGCAAATAATAATTGAAAATAGTCTTAATTAAATTTACATGATATATGTTTTACCCCAGTTATAGAAACCAATTAAAAAAGATAGGGCAAAAGTCCCTGTAAAAACAAAGTTCAAAAGAGTTTAATTTTATTTGATCTATCTTAGGGCAACAGGCCAGTTACTCTGATTGGATTCAGTCTTGGTGCCAGAGTTATATTCTCTTGCCTTGAAGAACTTTCCAAGAGAAAAGGTATGATTTGACTCTGTACAAGTAAAGCTATTTATAGTTCAATACAAAATTGAGCCAAACTTGAAACCCAATTTACAAATCAAATATATTGAAATTGATGTGTTTAAATGAGTTGTCAAAATACTTAAGGCAAACAGTATTTTGTTTACATATACACTTATCAGATTATGGTCTTAAACCAATGTCTGTATAACACTGGGTATTTTCTTCTAATTTTCTCCATTTTTATCATATCATTGGGGGGGGGCTTCACTGAAAAATTGTATTCATATTTCTTAATCTGGACTATTATCTGCTTGAAAATTAAAAAAAAATTCTATCTAATTCTCTATAAATGTGAGATCTCCTACCACATAATAAATTGTGTTACAGTCGAACCCACTTACCTCGAGCTCGGCTAGCTCGACCACCCCACTAACTCAACGTTTTTTATTGGAACCGCCAAATTCTCTCTTTGTCTTAGCATTTTTTCATTGGCTTATTCGATTTTTCTAAGTCGCCGAAACCTACTACCTCGAGCACAAAAGAGGGCCAAATTTGAAACTTAATGTTGGTTTACCTCGATCCTCGTCGGTTGGCCTAGCAATGCACGCTGTATTTTTAGTTCAAAACAGTGTTGACATCTCGCTTTCTTCGAGACTTCCGGCTATTGGGTGATTCTACGAGATTTCAATAAAAATTACCGGATGTTTTGCATGTGTGAATTATTACTTCGACGTGTATCCATGGAGTATGTATTCACCAGAGGTACTGGACAATCGCGTTAGAGGTCGTTACTCGTCGTTATTTCGCAGTGCATGTTATATTATTATTAAACTTAATTCATTTTCTGATGTATTAATCATTTTGTTTTTTAAGATAAACGAATATCTTTAGAAATGAAAATAAAGGTTTGTATCGAAAATCGACGGTGATTTTTATTTAATAATATAAAAAAATTATTATTCTTTTAAAAGTTTGTTGTTGCTTTGTTACCAGTAAGATACGTGACTGTGACTAACACGCGCGTGACGATGAAATCAAATCATTTCTGATAAGGAATGATTTTTTTTAAAATTCGCTTAGACTTAGGTAGTTGCCGGCCGAGGTCTAACACACAGCCCACAGCGTGCTGTGATCAACGGTCAAGGCCACAATAGTTTTATTTATATTACAAGTTTGATTGACTGAGGAAATTCGAGAGCGTTCTGATAGTAACAGATATCCTGCGCGTCAAAAGCATTAAACTTAAAATTACCATATTGATTTGTTTATTTGTATTTTAAATTCGCTGATACGACGGCAAACGCGAGCGGCTGTGACATGCCACACGCAGCATGTGACGAAGCGAGGCGAAAAATTTGACCTTTTAACGCATGCGCAGACAATTATAAACTGGTAACTTTTTTTAAAATGGAATCGAAACATACCACAGAGACGTAATCAAAGTCCTTTACTTCGGCATAGATATATATATAAAAATAATAAAATATATATATAAAACTCCTGATTAGTGTCATAACTTTTCCCGACTTTTAAGGCCAAGAATTTTTTTTAAAGAATGCCCGACTTTTTCCCGTTTTCCTGAGTGGGAACCATGGTTATATTTAAATTTTAAACGGCCCTTAAAAACGAACGGTCATTACAACCTTAGAAAAGAGTGAAGAAATATTAGGGTTCCGATACGATTCCGATTAATTGTCCCATCACTAATTAACGCTAACTAATTAATCACGTACATAAAGACATTTCAAGCACATGTTAATGTTTTGCCGCCATATTGGTTTTCGTTTTAACTCGATCATCGGTTATGTCAACGCCATTTTTCATACCCCAACGCCGTCGACTTAACCGGTTTCGACTGTAATTATATATTTATCTTTTATCTTACAATAGCTAGTGAAGTTACCATTGGAAACGTTTTATTACTTGGCACTATTAGCAGATAATTATGATGTTATCTAATGAACATCTTTTTAGCCAGTGAAGGTATCATAGAAGATGTCATATTACTTGGGACCCCTTCCACTGGTGATCCCAAAGTCTGGTCAAGTTTTGCCAGAGTGGTGGCTGGTAAAATTGTCAATGGCTATTGTAGGCAAGTAACACAATTATAACTCATCCCATTTTTCTTCTTGATTTAATTTTTTCTGGTGAATTCAAGACATGTCTTTGCTTTGATCTGAAAAGATGATAAGCTTTGTGCAGAATGACTAATAGAGTAGAGATTTAATTAACTATTGCATTGAAAGTAATAAATTAAGTCTGTGCCATGTCCAAGAACTATTAAAGTAAAATCAAGGCAGTTGAAGAGGAAATTTCCAAAATCTTGATATTTATTTGTTTTCTCTTTTGTAAAAACAGAGGTGATTGGCTGCTCAAATTTTTATATAGAACTTCATCAGTTCAAGTTAGTATAGCTGGCCTTCGTCCAATCAAATGGGCAGACAGACGTATGCATAATATTGATCTCAGTGATGTGGTAAGTAGGTCATTCTTAAATTGATTTTTAAAAAGAAAATTGATATTTTCATAATTTATTATTACCTTAAATTAGATTTTAAAGTATTTAATTAATTTTTAAAAATATTTAAATTATTTGTTATACAAATATTTGAAATTGCTTTCCCTGTAAATTTTTTATCTTGTTTTAAAATATCTTTGAAAAGATAATCATTCTTCCGATCTCCCTTGAATGGGAGACATTTTTATAACCCTTGATTGTGTGAAATTTACAAAAAAAGAGTATTACAAGTTCTTTTTATTCAGGCATTAATTGTTATTCTTGGAATTCTAAACAAGGTTCAAGGTCATATGGATTACAAACACCAAGTCGATACAATCATGAAAGCAGTCGGGATTCAAACCAGAGACGATCTTCTGAACTCGTCTCGTGCATCCTCCATGTTGGCCTCACCAGCCTTGACTCCTGACCAACCGGCCAAGACTGGAATGGATGACCTTTCGAGCTCAGATGAAGAAGTGCATGAAAAGGATTGGGTTGTGGTTCCTGATGTCCAAGCTACTACACCTGTTATACTTGAAGACTACAGCCCCACGGGGGAAGGGAAACGCTTGAGCTTTAGCGGCCACGACGAAACGTTCTTGCGAGATGACACGATACCGGAGTCTGCAAGCTTTGATTCTGGTGTTGTGATACACAGACCAGAGTCTGAATCAAGGGAGATACTATCAGGTGTAGATGCCACTGGGAGCAGAGAACATTCAGGTAAAATAGGGGAATCAGAGTTAAAAGGTCAGAGGTCAGAGAACAGTTTAATAAGTAGGGATGAAGTTCCAGGGGAAGACAATTTGCAGGCTGATGGGGTGGATAAAGAGGCTGAGCATTCACCCGAATTGGGAGACAGAATCGGTGACGCTGGTGCTAATGGGGGCTCAGAGGAAGACAACTCTGACGAGGACAGCAGATTCGGTCGGTACGACTCGGATGAACTGAAAGTGGAGGATGAGGCCAGCACCTTGCAGAGGAAGAAGTTGTTTGACAGCATGTACAGGCTTGTGTTGGATGACGACCTCATGGACGTCATGAATGAGGAGGATGACGACTTGCTGTCCTCGGGGAACAGCTGATTCACCACACAGATGTTTGTGTGCCATTAAATGTTAAATTTAATTTGAGCCGTTTTTTACATTGTTGACGGAGGTTTCGGCTTGATACAGTGACTGTTCTCCTTTGTCAGTTCATTCATCACAAATGTAGTTTTCATGATGCCAGTGTTGGGTGGTTTAAATTTTAAAAATTTATTTCTGATTTTTTGATCTGTGGGCGTATTTGTAGCTCTCCAATTTACATTCCCCTCTGTACTACCATACAAATGGTATTATGAGATGCTTGATAGTCAAGTATAAATTTACCATTCTTCAATGAACATTAAATATACAGTGTGTACTCTCCCACCCCACCTAGTTTTTTGTTTCACATCCTCATTTTTCCGCTTCAGTCAGCTGGACAATAGTACTGAGACACGGGTCATTTTGTGTAAAATTTGATGTAACGATTGAAAAACAAATACTCTGGAAACATGTATTGCTGCTGGCATGGGTATGGAGGAGATCACGTAGGAAGTTTTTGAGATAAAATATGTGATACTTTAATCCAAGAAATTTGTGTGGAGACCTGGTGCATGACTTTGTTATAACATGGCTTATGGGGCAAGTGAAGCAGCGTTCACAAGTTTTTATAGCCACGGCATGGATTCGAGGGGATTGTGTGGTTGGCACAATGCCCAGCCGCCTTTACTTCCCCAACTGATGTCAGGTACCCATTCGGAGCTGGGTGGACTCAGGGACACCCTTTAGCCCCGGGGAAAAAGACCCTGCCTTCACCGAGACTCGAACCTGTGACTCTTGGTGTGACCGCCGAGCGCGCTGTCACTCGACCACCGGGCCCCTATATCATCTAGTGACATGCTATTCGGTAACATGTCTTCGGGTGTCTCAGTTATGCAAATAATTTTGAAATATTAAATAAACTTGTAAGTCTTATGTTCTATTGTACAAGTCAGTGGTTCATGTATTCTTCCCCGTGAATGTATTTTTGTCTTTCTCTCTGGGTGTATTAGAAAATTTAGCCATCTTGCATCTTACATATCAGAGATTTTTGTTGTTTATGATTTGCTTGGTAAGAAATATTTAGCTTATTGTTTTGGAAAACAAGTTGTTAAAAGAAGAAAAAATCTATTTAAATACTAATCCTAACTTCCAGTTAACTTATTTCTGAAGCTAGGTGTGGGTAAACTGTGGTCCACTACAGGTCTTCAAATACTGAAACAAATTAATCATTTCCAACTTGTGTAACCATTTCAGCCACATTCCCCAATTATAAATGAGAAGTTTAATGTGATATTTACAATGGTGAATTGTATTATCTATACAGACGCTCCTTCTATACAGAAGATTATTGCGTCCACAGACCATGCCGGTCTGTTGGCAAGTGACGCAGGGTTCACAGGCCACGGCTACGAGGGTTCCACGCATTACCCAGCCTCCTTTATTTCCCTAACTATGTATAGTGTTAGGTACCCATTCGGAGCCGGGTGGTCTCGGGGACGCCCTGGGCCCTTGGAACAAATCCTTGCCTTTACATGGATTTGAACCCGGGACCATCGGTTTGCCAGCCGAGTGCGCATGCCACTCGACCACACTTCAGAAGCCCTGTCATTTTTATACATATGAAAAAACACAGTCAAAGTTTTGTACTCACACTTACATTACATCATTAATGTAATCATATTTCATCATTTTGGAAAGGCAATAAAACAAGATTTCTGGTATGGCCATGTAGAATGTTACAACAAAAGTACACATTTTTTTAATGACAAAGATTTCAGTTTACTGTTTTAAAAAACAATCGCCATGTTCTTGTGTCAGCATGGTGCAAACTTTTAGTTGCTCCGTGACGTTGTAAACATAGAAGTACTATGCTTGATGTAAAATTACTCTTGACTTAACTTTATTCCATGTCTGTGTTTAAGTCTGAACATGTCTCTCCTCATAAATCATGTGTCTCCTCATAAATCATGTGTCTCCTCATAAATATGTGTCTCCTCATAAATGTCTTTCTTTATAAATCATATCACTGCTCATAAATCACGTCACTGCTCATAAATCATGTCTCTGCTCATAAATCATGTCTCTGAACCAACATCCCAGGTACTAAAGTAAAGGTTCCTCTTATTGTGTCATGCCGTCAGTCTGTTGACTTACATTGTTTTTACACAGGAACCGGTTCTAATGAGATTTAAAAGTGCCTGAATTACCTGTTGCAATATTTTTCTTGTCTTATTCTTCCTACACAGACCCTTTAAGCAAGTAGCTATGATATTTAATTAGGGCTCAACATCATTTATTGCCGTAAAATGACTAGTAAGGTACATTGAATGGTATATATAGACTGATTGGTACAGGTGTACTGTATATTGCCTAATAAGTATAGGTACACTGTATATTGCCTAATAAGTATAGGTACACTATTGACAAGTAAGTACACTGTGTATTATAGAGTGAGTCTGAAATCCCTCCAGATGTCAATAGTGTGTAGTTTTGTTTTTATCTGCAAGAGAGGAAGTGAATTCTTTCCGTGCTGATCACAGACTTGTTGATTTTCTTTGTGGCCAGCCCCTCTCTTCTTGACACTCTAAACAAAAAAGCATGAGCCGGCTTGTATTGACCAACTTCAAAAGACCAAATGTCAAAACAAAAAGAATGAATACTTTAAGTGACGGCATGTATTGGCTAACTTCCTTCATAGTCATAGGGTTTAAAATGATTTCTTTTAAAATGTCAAAACATTCCTACTTTATGAGTCTTAATACTCTTAACACAGGCAAACAATTTCTAAAGTTTTGCTCAATATCGTGTTGGAAGTATTATCCAACTAATTTTTTCATTTAAAGGTCCAATATTACTTTTGAATATGGAATGTTCAGCAGTACAATGGCATCTACATTTTGAATCCTTCATGCATAAAATTACAGTCAAACCTCTCGTTACGAGATTAATTCTTTCCAGAGTCTTGCTCGTTAAACGAAACACTTGTTATAGGAAACAATTTTCCCCACACAATACAAATCAATGTCAAATGTGAGAATCATAATCCCTTCCATGCTGAAAAAAAATACTCGTTTTTCAAAAATGTTTATAAACATTTATTCAAATAAAATTACTTATGAATTGTTAAAGAGTGAAACAACTAGAATACAATTTAGATTTGAAACAAAAACGAAAATATGAATACACAGACAAATAACTATTCCTTTTTAAATAGAAAACTGTCCAAAGACATTTGTTTTTGCAGACATTTGACGAAAATGTGTTGTCACCCTTTCGTAGACATTCTTTACACTCCATTTGAAGCATCCATCTTCTTAATTGTTCTTGAGATTAGTCCAGATCGTTGATGTTGGCCGATCGTAGTTGTGCGCTAGATTAGCCAACTTGTTCTCACTTTTCAATGGTTTTACGTTTTATTTCAACAGTTATTTTTTTTCTCTCTTATGATTGTCTTCTTGTGTTGTTTTATTCGAAGACATTTTAGCACATGTTATTACACTTTGCACATAAAAAATTACGAATACTGTCTTAATACAAAATTTGTAAAAAAAACGGTTGATCACACACGAAAACAATACACGAACAGACCGAGTGCTTAACACAGAATAATACATCAGGGCTAAAGTGCCTGCTCACAAATGAATTTTCAGGAAAAAGGGACTTTCCCTCCTGCGTCACTCGCTATGCGAATCTTCGCTCCATAAGGGAGCAACTTTTTCCAAAAAATTTGTTTCTTGTTATGCGAAAAACTCTTTATGAGAGGTTTGACTGTATCAGGTGTCAGTCTGTTTTAACTTTATGAGATTGTTAAAGATTTTAAGTTCTCTGATAAACTTGTTCCAATTGATATTTGTGTACTGATATATCTGAACATTACAACAAAACATGCTTCAAATAATTTTAGAAAAAGATTGAATGTTTTTAATTTTGTTTCAGTTTGAATATATTTGTGAGGTCCAAACGGACACAAAATATTTGTTAATTTATATATTTGTGTACATGCTGGTTCAAGAAAGACAATTTACTTTTTATAAGGAAAAAAACTGGTCTTGCATCTGGTCAGTAAAATATTTTTTACTTTGTGTGTGTCAGTGAAATGTTAACTATAATCATGCATTTCTACAATAATGGATTACCTCTCCCCCCCCCCACACACACAAACCAATGTACCATTTGGATGACATGTTCTACAATAATGGATTACCTCCCCCCCACACACACAAACCAATGTACCATATGGCAGACATGTTCTACAATAATGGATTAACACAAACAAACCAATGTACCATATGGCAGACATGTTCTACAATAATGGATTACCACCACACACACAATGCAATGTACCATTTGGCAGACATGTTCTGCAATAATGGATTCCCTCCCCCCCACACACACACACAAAGCAATGTACCAATTGGCAGACATGTTCTACGATGTTATTCTAGAACAACGAGGTATCAATCTATTTTCCACCACAAACCAATGCACTCAATTGTTACAGAGGGAAATGTTCATATCAGTATTGAATCTAATACCGATACAATGGCACAGGCTTCTAGTGACTGAAACATTGACAAAACTGACACAATGGGACAGACATCTATTGTCTTGGAAACATTGACAAAACTGACTCAATGGGACAGACATCTATTGACTTGGAAACATTGACAAAACTGACACAATGGGACAGACATCTATTGACTTGGAAACATTGACAAAACTGACACAATGGGACAGACATCTATTGACTTGGAAACATTGACAAAACTGACACAATGGGACAGACATCTATTGACTTGGAAACATTGACAAAACTGACACAATGGGACAGACATCTATTGACTTGGAAACATTGATAAAACTGACACAATGGGACAGACATCTATTGACTTGGAAACATTGACAAAACTGACACAATGGGACAGACATCTATTGACTTGGAAACATTGACAAAACTGACACAATGGGACAGACATCTATTGACTTGGAAACACTGACAAATTGTTTAGACACATTTAATGATCATACAAATTTTAAAGACACATTATCTAATTATTATACAAGGTTTGTAGACACATTTAATGATCTTACACATTTTGTAGACACATATGACCATACAAATTTTGTAGACACGTTTAAAGATCATACAATGTTTGCTAATATCCTACTATTATTTTTTGGGCAGTATTTACAAAGGTATTTGAAAACCAATAATTTAATTTTCTGCTTCAATCATTCAATTCAAGACCAGTAATACAATATTCCGGACTCAATACTATGACCAGTAACACAATATCTAGACTCGCTGCTTTGACCAGTAACACAATATCTAGACTCGCTACTATGACCAGTAACACAATATCTAGAATCGCTACTATGACCAGTAATACAATATTCAAGACTCGCTACTATGACCAGTAACAGTAACACAATATTCAGACTCGCTACTATGACAAGTAACACAATATCCAGACTCGCTACTATGACCAGTAACACAATATTCAAGACTCGCTACTATGACCAGTAACAGTAACACAATATTCAGACTCGCTACTATGACAAGTAACACAATATCCAGACTCGCTACTATGACCAGTAACACAATATTCCAGACTCGCTACTATGACCAGTAACACAATATCCAGACTCACTACATTCCAGTAATTTATTTTTAGAAGTGTTCACCATTTGTTTTATTTATTTAAGATATTTTTTTTCTATTTACTTATGTGATCAATTAATTTAATTTAATTCCTAAATGTCACGGTGTATTTTCTGCTGTCTTTGATTTCCAATTTTCAGTTTGTGATGTTACATTCCAATATTTGGATATTTTGTTGTCGTGTTGATGTTTTAATATCATGTTTTGGAAGTTTTAATGATGTCATGTTTTGGATGTTTTAATGATGTCATGTTTTTGATGTTTTAATGATGTCATGTTTTTGATGTTCTAATGATATCATGTTTTTGCTTCAGCTCAATAATGTATATATTTGTTGTGCTTCTCATAAGGCGCTGTGTTTAAATTATTTTTGTAGTCAATTAGACAAAAGTGAATTTAGAAAAAATTCCAAGCATGTTTCTAATAGGCTCTTTAAATTTATAATGTTCATTTTTTTATGTTTTAAAATTTTCCTAATACATCTTTTTTTCCCACCGTGGATTAAGTCCCAAATCTTTTTGAAGAATAATTGTTAATAGACTTTTATTTAGGATGTCTAAACTTTTGTAGCTTTAAATGAAGTCTTGCTACACACATTACAAATTTAAATTTTATTTGCAATTTGTTAAACTTCAGACTTATCTAAAAAAAAATTTTTTTTAAAATCCTTATTTATTTTGTTTCATTAACCTTACAATTAAATATGTGATTTGTATATATTTTGGTGATCTTTTTCAATATAGAAATACTTTAAATTAGCGAAGATATTTTTATACAGATCATTTCTCTTATATACCACTGTGGTATACATTTCTCTTGTATATCACTGCGTTGAACATTTCAAATGTATACAAGTTGGTTTCTTTCATTCACATTCAAGCTAATGGCAGCCATCAACGAAATCATTTTAAACCATCAATGATAAGTGGACATCTGTTCTGGCTTGGATGTAGGACCCCATGAAATGTTCATTTCTATATCTATGACCCTAATACTTTGCATGTCTCTCCAAGTTGTACATCTGTTTTAAGGGGACCTTAGTCATTGGTCAAGGAGCCATGTATGAATCTTTATGAGTTACCAGACATAACTATTTTATATAGAATAATTAAGCCTAGTCAATGTTTATTTTTAAAAAAAAATTTTTTTTGGTGCCATCCTTGAATTTTTATATTTTATTACAATGGTAAAAAACATCAATTTTGGGATTTGCTTTAGATGTCATGACATAGTTGGAAGTAAATGATTGAAGTTTCACATGTTGCATTTAAAAGAAAGTAGAATTTGATCCAAACAAATGGATAGGATGAAAGACTTGTTTAAAAAAAAATTCCTAAAAAATATTGATACTTCAGAATAACTCAAAATTCACAATAATTAAATTTCAAATTTGATAATTGGATGTTATTCACTGAAGGAATGACATTGAACTGAAATACTCATGAGCAAAATATTCATTTGTATAAAGTATTTGGCAGTGGCTGTTGTGTTGTTGAAGCTCTTCAGCTTTTTGAATCCAAGAACTTGGTGGGAAAAAGATTTCTCCCATGCCTACATAGAAAGTGATTTTGTTGTATGAGTTAATTTAAAGCTCTCTTGTTGTATGAGTTAATTTAAAGCTCTCTTGTTGTATGAATTAATTTAAAGCTCTCTTGTATGGGTTAATTTAAAGCTCTCTTGTATGAGTTAATTTAAAGCTCTCTTGTTGTATGGGTTAATTTAAAGCTCTCTTGTTGTATGAGTTAATTTAAAGCTCTCTTGTATGGGTTAATTTAAAGCTCTCTTGTTGTATGAGTTAATTTAAAGCTCTCTTGTATGAGTTAATTTAAAGCTCTCTTGTTGTATGAGTTAATTTAAAGCTCTCTTGTTGTATGAGTTAATTTAAAGCTCTCTTGTTCTTTCTTTTACATCCACAAACATCATCATCTTTATTTGCATACACACACCGCCTTTATGTGAATACACACACCATCTTTATGTGCATACACCCATCATCTTTATGTGAATACACACATAATCTTTATGCGCGTACACACATCATCTTTTGTGCATAAACACATTATCTTTATGTTCATATACACATCATCTTTATGTGCATACACACATCATCTTTTGTGCATAAACACATTATCTTTATGTTCATATACACATCATCTTTATGTTCATACACACATCATCTTTATGTGATTACACATCGCCATGAAATATGGGAATTATCCTAAACATATACAGTGTATCACTAATTTATTTTTTAAAATCATTACAACTAAGCTATACATTAGATGAAGGCTTTTTTCAAATGGCACACTATCATTCGTCAAAAAAAATGTAATTGAAATGTAATAATTTGGGTAGCTATAGTAAATTTTTATGTTCCAAATGCATCGTCCCCCCAACCCCCCCCCCTCCCTCCCCACAAACCACCTTCTATTTTTAGCTGCTTATTTTTAGATTACTTTATATACATTTCTATGTTTATACAATTGGAATGCCAGGGAGTAGGAAGCCAAGAATAATTTTTGCATGACGTTCCTGAAGTGCAATCCATATGTGAATATCTGTGTTTTTAATCATGTTGTTTTTATCATTGTGTATTTGTAACCTGAAATATTCTCTTAGCAGATCCTAAGAGTTTTGAAATGACATTCACTTTTTAATATGTGTTTAAAGTTGCAATATTGTGAACTGAAAAACACAGCTAGGGCTTTTTAATTTAATTTAATTTAATTTAGGCTAGCAAGAAATTTTTGATGTTACAGATTTTTATGTACCTCATGAATAAACAATAAACAAGTATTATTCCTGAAATAATTTCACACAAGTCTTTATATTACTTACACAAAAATAATGCTCTAATTTACTCTAATTTATTTACAATCTCACTGAAGTCCTTGGACTTAGAAAAAAAAATACATGTAATCAAATCAAGTTAGGTTACTAGGTTTGAGACTTAGTCTCAAGTGAGCTCCCCTGACTTTACAAACCTGAATGAGCCCTGTACCTAATGTGTAATGTAATAAAACAATGTGTTTGTGGTCCAGGTTTGGAAAAAAAATCTTTCTTTATGAATATTGACTGTTCAATTAAGCAATATTGTACTTCCGTCATTATTTGTAACACTGATAATAGCAGTGGAATATTTTAGGATTGAATGAAGCGACGGCTTTTTAAGGAGAATATTCTTTCTCTCAATTACTTCTTTTTAAATCATTTTTGTGGGGATTAGTGCTGACATAGTAAATTTTTATGTCTGTTTACAAAATGAGCCAACAGGACAATGTACTCTATTTCAAAGAAAACATTTGTGAGAAACAGACTTAATTAATGAAATTTATTGTTGGTTGACTGGTGTTCAAGGGCAGCTATAAATTACTTATTTATTGGTGTTGTCCTCTGGGAACTTTATTTTAGTCTCCCTTGATCAAGTTACAGTACAGAAAATAGGGAACTTTATTTTAGTCTCCCTTGATCAAGTTACAGTACAGAAAATAGGGAACTTTATTTTAGTCTCCCTTGATCAAGTTACAGTACAGAAAATAGGTAACTTTATTTTAGTCTCAAGTTACAGTACAGAAAATAGGGAACTTTATTTTAGTCTCCCTTGATCAAGTTACAGTACAGAAAATAGGGAACTTTATTTTAGTCTCCCTTGATCAAGTTACAGTACAGAAAATAGGGAACTTTATTTTAGTCTCAAGTTACAGTACAGAAAATAGGGAACTTTATTTTAGTCTCAAGTTACAGTACAGAAAATAGGGAACTTTATTTTAGTCTCCCTTGATCAAGTTACAGTACAGAAAATAGGTAACTTTATTTTAGTCTCAAGTTACAGTACAGAAAATAGGGAACTTTATTTTAGTCTCCCTTGATCAAGTTACAGTACAGAAAATAGGGAACTTTATTTTAGTCTCCCTTGATCAAGTTACAGTACAGAAAATAGGGAACTTTATTTTAGTCTCAAGTTACAGTACAGAAAATAGGGAAATTAAAAAACATCAATAACGTTTAAAAAAAAATAAAATTGTTAGTTAAATCAAAGTTCTTCAAGTTGTTGTCTAACCTAAGTATAAGGGGGAAAAACACACAACTTCTCTTCCATGTCTAGTAAGTTTGAAGATGCCTGAAAATTGTATTCCAAAACTAAATAGTATGTACACCGAATGTCAGCATGTGCACCAAATGTCAGTATGTGCACCAAATGTCATCTACATGTGGAAATAAATTATGTTATTCATCAGATTAAAATGTGTATGGTATATAATGATTTGATTAAGAGTGAAAGTAGTACATCTGTTGAGTTAACTCTATGGCTAAATATGTATAACTATGTCTAAGGAATGACAGTCCAGTGTCATGTACCCAGTCTATGTGTGCAATGTTTCTATGTCCTTGTATGAATTGTCTACACGACTAAAGGCTCAATGTGTGTCATTGGATTATCATAGGAATACACTTATCATTCTCTTACTGTTTACTTGTATGTGTGGGCTTGAAAACAGTGTTTGTTCAATATTGGGCTTGACAACAGTGTTTGTTCAATATTGGGCTTGACAACAGTGTTTGTTCAATATTGGGCTTGACAACAGTGTTTGTTCAATATTGGGCTTGACAACAGTGTTTGTTCAATATTGGGCTTGACAACAGTGTTTGTTCAATATTGGGCTTGACAACAGTGTTTGTTCAATATTGGGCTTGACAACAGTGTTTGTTCAATATTGGGCTTGACAACAGTGTTTGTTCAATATTGGGCTTGACAACAGTGTTTGTTCAATATTGGGCTTGACAACAGTGTTTGTTCAATATTGGGCTTGACAACAGTGTTTGTTCAATATTGGGCTTGACAACAGTGTTTGTTCAATATTGGGCTTGACAACAGTGTTTGTTCAATATTGGGCTTGACAACAGTGTTTGTTCAATATTGGGCTTGACAACAGTGTTTGTTCAATATTGGGCTTGACAACAGTGTTTGTTCAATATTGGGCTTGACAACAGTGTTTGTTCAATATTGGGCTTGACAACAGTGTTTGTTCAATATTGGGCTTGACAACAGTGTTTGTTCAATATTGGGCTTGACAACAGTGTTTGTTCAATATTGGGCTTGACAACAGTGTTTGTTCAATATTCACTAGCTAACAAGGTGTATGTATGAAGTAGGTGTAAATGCTGACAGACATAAGAAGCATTTTCTCTTCGAATATCTTTTATATTATATACCCTAATCTTCATTGAGACACACAACAATTATTTGTTTCACAACTTCTGTCATGACTTGCCCCTGTCATGACTTGCCCCTGTCATGACTTGCCCCTGTCATGACTTGCCCCTGTCATGACTTGCCCAGTGTTCATCTCAGACGCTTGGTGAAATCGCTAGTGTAACAGATGTCTTCACACTTGTACTATTACAATTAGATCTTGTACTTACCTGGGCATGAAAAACAAATGATGTGACCTTCATTTCCCTGAAAATTTTTTGAATGTTTGGCCATTAAAAGAATGTTTATGGTGGTCTCTTTTGTTGTGCACGGTGTGGACACATAATGTTTATAATTGTATGGTTTGTTGTGCACTGTGTGGACACATAATGTTTATACTTGTATTGTTTGTTGTGCACGGTGTGGACACATAATGTTTATAATTGTATTGTTGTGCACTGTGTGGACACATAATGTTTATAATTGTATGGTTTGTTGTGCACTGTGTGGACACATGTTTAATCTTGTCTGGAGCTAAATATCTGCAAGACCTCGACAAAAAACACAATGCGAAAGAGAAAATAATTGATTATTGATCTTTGCACCAAATGTCCCCAGATGTTACCAATTTTTGTCAGCTGGCTTCCCGTAAACTGAGCTCATGTGTAGTACCAGGTGATATGCCAGATCATTGACGACTATTCTAACCTGGAATACGAGGAGTTGAACAGGTTACACTCCACGTTGGTCTTTTATAGACCTGTCCAACACATCGCAATTGTTACATCTGTAGACCTGACTAAAACAGGGCAGTTACATCTACGTGAAATTGTTACGTCTATAGACCTGACTAAAACAGGGCAGTTACATCTATGTGAAATTGTTACGTCTATAGACCTGTCTAATAAAGTGCAATTGTTACATCTATAGACCTGACTAAAACAGGGCAGTTACATCTATGTGAAATTATTACGTCTATAGACCTGTCTAAAACAGTGCAATTGTTACATCTATAGACCTGTCTTAAACAGTGCAATTGTTAAGTCTACAGACCTGACTACAACAGGTCAATAGTCCTTCTACCGACATGTCCAACGCAGTGGAACAGATGAATTTGAGTGTCAAGAGATCTAATCCAGCTGACGCCCAAGGGACCATTGGATTAGTATCTTGTGTAATGTTTAAACAAAAGACATATTTACCATCGGATAGGTATCTTGTGTAATGTTTAAACAAAAGACATATTTACCATCGGATAGGTATCTTGTGTAATGTTTAAACAAAAGACATATTTACCATCGGATAGGTATCTTGTGTAATGTTTAAACAAAAGACATATTTACCATTGCAATCAAGATACAATCATAATAACATGCAACATTTGTGTTAAAGCCAACATGCAACTAAATGAAAGACAGTTGACAGGCGCTGAATAAATCTTATTTTTAAAGCCATTTCTGCTGTTGGGAAGTGTGGTTCCTTTTGTATTTAACCCCCTCCCCAAGGAACAAAAAAAGAACGATAGCTTAAATCAAAAGCTCTTGCGGTATTAATTATATTCAAATATATGCGTGAAAATATTTTTAAAACAGCACTGGTATATAAAATAAAATATTTACACCCATTAGCTATGCTATAACTGTAACTTATAATTGTTTCTGCCGCGTATCAACAAACTGAACAATCTTTCTTCATTCCTCTGTTATTTTATGTTATTAAACACTAACCAAGTGTTGTCTACCCTGACATTAATCTTATCTTATCTGTTTCAGACGCTCCTTCTACACAGAAGATTATTGCGTCCTACGCTTATCTATGGTTTGTGTTTAGTCCTGCATTCTTATTAGAGTTTTAAATGTTGATAAAGTGTTGGCTTTTCTGGTTTCTTCAGGCAACCCATTCCACGGCCGAATTCCGGACGGGAAGAACGAAAATTTGTATGAGTTTGTTCTCGCATACGGAATAAGAAAGGTGTTTTTATCCTTATGTCTATCTGAGGGTTGTATTAAGTTATCTTTGTGTTGTATTTCTAAATTAGAGTTAATTGCTTTATGTATGATTACTACTTTACTCTTGGTTCTTCTATCCTCTAGTGCAGTGATTCCCAAACTTTTTTGACCCACGGACCCCCTTTATACTCAAAATTTCCCCACGGACCCCCAAGTAAAAAAAACAAAAAAACTTTATAAATGCATAGTACAAAAATTAAAAAAGCAACATTTTGATGAAAAGTACGGTATTTATTAAAATTATCACTTTTGTTTAAGATTAAATTGGAAAAAAAACTTGGATTAACGTGATGAGATTTTATGAGTGTTTTTATGCCTGACTCAATGTTTGTGTGTAGGAACCGCAAATCCTCACGAGCACCAATTTCTAGTAGTTTATTTTATTTTATTTTTGTTGTTGTTTTTGATGAGGTTCATAACGCCACTGAATCTTTGTTCTACCAAATAGAAAGACAGGAAAACCGTCAAAAACAGTATGTACAATAACCTTTAATGCATGATATAAAATTGGGATCTGACTTTGTAACCAGAATTTGTGGTATCCTAGTTCAAACAGTGGTATAAGTTCCTCATTTGTGGATATTTCAATAAGCTGCTCCTGTATTAGTATGTATTCATCTGTGTTTGGGATCTAAGTTTGTCCATGCGCTAAAGAGCTCAACTGCCAGTCGGAAATATCCTATAGTGGCAAATGCCTACAAAGTGTCTGCATGAAGAGCCGTTAAGTTTTGACAGTAAGCAAGCAAATCTTTAACCATGTGACAATTTCAAAAGATTTGAAAACTGAGAACATTCTCCTGTTCCTAAGTTTTGTTTGCAAAGAAAAAGATTTGCAACAAACTCAGATATAACGCTTTTAGTTTTGATTAAATTTAATTGGTTACCTTGAAGTAGTTTTAGTTTCAAATTAGTTTTGTTAAAGTTGGGTAAATAATTCATTGATAAAGGATATGTCATTTTTTGGAGTTAATTGTGATGCTAATGATTGTCTTTGTTTTCCAGGAATTTGGACAATGAATCAAAAAGAGTATAAAATCGATTTAATTATGTACGTGATGATAACCAGTGTACTTCTGTGTGAATAAAAAATCCATTATAGTTTTCTTCTTCATTTTCCAAACCACAGTGAGCAAATAATCTCTCATCGAGGCATTCCTTTTGATTTTATTAACTGCTCTAATGACATAATGTAGTGATCCATGGAAACTTTCACTAAGATTTTTTGGAATATTTTATGTTGATGAATGAATCAATTTCCTGACAATACATTTGGTACAGCATGTTTTAAGTATGCCAGAAAGTGAATAGTATTGCTTTAACTTCAACCATTTTTTAAAAATTCAATAAATCGCGTTTCACCGTTCATTCCTTTCGATTTTATTAACTGCTCTAATGACAGAATGTAGTGATCAATGCAAACTTTCACTGCTCTAATGACATAATTTAGTGATCAATGCAAACTTTCACTGCTCTAATGACAGAATGTAGTGATCAATGCAAACTTTCACTGCTCTAATGACAGAATGTAGTGATCAATGCAAACTTTCACTGCTCTAATGACAGAATGTAGTGATCAATGCAAACTTTCACTGCTCTAATGACATAATGTAGTGATCAATGCAAACTTTCACTGCTCTAATAACATAATGTAGTGATCAATGCAAACTTTCACTGCTCTAATAACATAATGTAGTGATCAATGCAAACTTTCACTGCTCTAATGACATAATGTAGTAATCAATGCAAACTTTCACTGCTCTAATGACATAATTTAGTGATCAATGCAAACTTTCACTGCTCTAATGACATAATTTAGTGATCAATGCAAACTTTCACTGCTCTAATGACATAATTTAGTGATCAATGCAAACTTTCACTGCTCTAATGACATAATTTAGTGATCAATGCAAACTTTCACTGCTCTAATGACAGAATGTAGTGATCAATGCAAACTTTCACTGCTCTAATGACATAATTTAGTGATCAATGCAAACTTTCACTGCTCTAATGACAGAATGTAGTGATCAATGCAAACTTTCACTGCTCTAATGACATAATTTAGTGATCAATGCAAACTTTCACTGCTCTAATGACATAATGAAGTGATCAATGCAAACTTTCACTGCTCTAATGACAGAATGTAGTGATCAATGCAAACTTTCACTGCTCTAATGACAGAATGTAGTGATCAATGCAAACTTTCACTGCTCTAATGACAGAATGTAGTGATCAATGCAAACTTTCACTGCTCTAATGACAGAATGTAGTGATCAATGCAAACTTTCACTGCTCTAATGACAGAATGTAGTGATCAATGCAAACTTTCACTGCTCTAATGACAGAATGTAGTGATCCATGCAATATTTCACTGCTCTAATAACATAATGTAGTGATCAATGCAAACTTTCACTGCTCTAATGACATAATTTAGTGATCAATGCAAACTTTCACTGCTCTAATAACATAATTTAGTGATCAATGCAAACTTTCACTGCTCTAATGACATAATTTAGTGATCAATGCAAACTTTCACTGCTCTAATGACATAATTTAGTGATCAATGCAAACTTTCACTGCTCTAATGACAGAATTTAGTGATCAATGCAATATTTCACTGCTCTAATGACAGAATGTAGTGATCAATGCAAACTTTCACTGCTCTAATGACATAATTTAGTGATCAATGCAAACTTTCACTGCTCTAATGACATAATTTAGTGATCAATGCAAACTTTCACTGCTCTAATGACATAATTTAGTGATCAATGCAAACTTTCACTGCTCTAATGACATAATTTAGTGATCAATGCAAACTTTCACTGCTCTAATGACAGAATGTAGTGATCAATGCAAACTTTCACTGCTCTAATGACATAATTTAGTGATCAATGCAAACTTTCACTGCTCTAATGACATAATTTAGTTATCAATGCAATATTTCACTGCTCTAATGACAGAATGTAGTGATCAATGCAAACTTTCACTGCTCTAATGACAGAATGTAGTGATCAATGCAAACTTTCACTGCTCTAATGACAGAATGTAGTGATCAATGCAAACTTTCACTGCTCTAATGACATAATTTAGTGATCAATGCAAACTTTCACTGCTCTAATGACATAATTTAGTGATCAATGCAAACTTTCACTGCTCTAATGACAGAATGTAGTGATCAATGCAAACTTTCACTGCTCTAATGACAGAATGTAGTGATCAATGCAAACTTTCACTGCTCTAATGACAGAATGTAGTGATCAATGCAAACTTTCACTGCTCTAATGACAGAATGTAGTGATCAATGCAAACTTTCACTGCTCTAATGACATAATTTAGTGATCAATGCAAACTTTCACTGCTCTAATGACATAATTTAGTGATCAATGCAAACTTTCACTGCTCTAATGACATAATGTAGTGATCAATGCAAACTTTCACTGCTCTAATGACATAATTTAGTGATCAATGCAAACTTTCACTGCTCTAATGACATAATTTAGTGATCAATGCAAACTTTCACTGCTCTAATGACATAATTTAGTGATCAATGCAAACTTTCACTGCTCTAATGACAGAATGTAGTGATCAATGCAAACTTTCACTGCTCTAATGACATAATTTAGTGATCAATGCAAACTTTCACTGCTCTAATGACATAATGTAGTGATCAATGCAAACTTTCACTGCTCTAATGACATAATTTAGTGATCAATGCAAACTTTCACTGCTCTAATGACATAATTTAGTGATCAATGCAAACTTTCACTGCTCTAATGACATAATTTAGTGATCAATGCAAACTTTCACTGCTCTAATGACAGAATGTAGTGATCAATGCAAACTTTCACTGCTCTAATGACAGAATGTAGTGATCAATGCAAACTTTCACTGCTCTAATGACAGAATGTAGTGATCAATGCAAACTTTCACTGCTCTAATGACATAATTTAGTGATCAATGCAAACTTTCACTGCTCTAATGACATAATTTAGTGATCAATGCAAACTTTCACTGCTCTAATGACAGAATGTAGTGATCAATGCAAACTTTCACTGCTCTAATGACAGAATGTAGTGATCAATGCAAACTTTCACTGCTCTAATGACATAATTTAGTGATCAATGCAAACTTTCACTGCTCTAATGACAGAATGTAGTGATCAATGCAAACTTTCACTGCTCTAATGACAGAATGTAGTGATCAATGCAAACTTTCACTGCTCTAATGACATAATTTAGTGATCAATGCAAACTTTCACTGCTCTAATGACATAATTTAGTGATCAATGCAAACTTTCACTGCTCTAATGACAGAATGTAGTGATCAATTCAAAATTTTCACTGCTCTAATGACAGAATGTAGTGATCAATGCAAACTTTCACTGCTCTAATGACAGAATGTAGTGATCAATGCAAACTTTCACTGCTCTAATGACAGAATGTAGTGATCAATGCAAACTTTCACTGCTCTAATGACATAATTTAGTGATCAATGCAAACTTTCACTGCTCTAATGACATAATTTAGTGATCAATGCAAACTTTCACTGCTCTAATGACAGAATGTAGTGATCAATGCAAACTTTCACTGCTCTAATGACAGAATGTAGTGATCAATGCAAACTTTCACTGCTCTAATGACAGAATGTAGTGATCAATGCAAACTTTCACTGCTCTAATGACAGAATGTAGTGATCAATGCAAACTTTCACTGCTCTAATGACATAATGTAGTGATCAATGCAAACTTTCACTGCTCTAATGACAGAATGTAGTGATCAATGCAAACTTTCACTGCTCTAATGACAGAATGTAGTGATCAATGCAAACTTTCACTGCTCTAATGACAGAATGTAGTGATCAATGCAAACTTTCACTGCTCTAATAACATAATGTAGTGATCAATGCAAACTTTCACTGCTCTAATGACAGAATGTAGTGATCAATGCAAACTTTCACTGCTCTAATGACATAATTTAGTGATCAATGCAAACTTTCACTGCTCTAATGACAGAATGTAGTGATCAATGCAAACTTTCACTGCTCTAATGACAGAATGTAGTGATCAATGCAAACTTTCACTGCTCTAATGACAGAATGTAGTGATCAATGCAAACTTTCACTGCTCTAATAACATAATGTAGTGATCAATGCAAACTTTCACTGCTCTAATGACATAATTTAGTGATCAATGCAAACTTTCACTGCTCTAATAACATAATGTAGTGATCAATGCAAACTTTCACTGCTCTAATGACATAATTTAGTGATCAATGCAAACTTTCACTGCTCTAATGACAGAATGTAGTGATCAATGCAAACTTTCACTGCTCTAATGACAGAATGTAGTGATCAATGCAAACTTTCACTGCTCTAATGACAGAATGTAGTGATCAATGCAAACTTTCACTGCTCTAATGACAGAATGTAGTGATCAATGCAAACTTTCACTGCTCTAATGACAGAATGTAGTGATCAATGCAAACTTTCACTGCTCTAATAACATAATTTAGTGATCAATGCAAACTTTCACTGCTCTAATGACAGAATGTAGTGATCAATGCAAACTTTCACTGCTCTAATGACAGAATGTAGTGATCAATGCAAACTTTCACTGCTCTAATGACAGAATGTAGTGATCAATGCAAACTTTCACTGCTCTAATGACATAATGTAGTGATCAATGCAAACTTTCACTGCTCTAATGACAGAATGTAGTGATCAATGCAAACTTTCACTGCTCTAATGACAGAATGTAGTGATCAATGCAAACTTTCACTGCTCTAATGACAGAATGTAGTGATCAATGCAAACTTTCACTGCTCTAATGACATAATGTAGTGATCAATGCAAACTTTCACTGCTCTAATGACATAATGTAGTGATCAATGCAAACTTTCACTGCTCTAATGACATAATGTAGTGATCAATGCAAACTTTCAATAAGATTTTTTTGGAATATTTAAAGTGTATGTTTATTGCTTTAAATTCAAACATTTTTTTTAAAAATTCAGTAAATAACGTTTCATTTTTCGTATCTGTTTCCAAACATTTAGGCATACTTCAAATATTCATTAACACCATATTGTCGGCATTGTTTCTTCGGCTCACTCAGTTCTGGATTTACCTATTTGCTAAACAAGCTATGACTTACGGCCCCTTGCCTTCTTGGGGGCCCCTGGAAGTTTGTTTTCATATTTGTCACTGCTATAGATTATTTAGACTTCAAAAGGTCCTTAACGTTGCTTAGGGCCCCATGAAGTCTAAATCCAGCCTTGGGCTCACTCATGCTCTTATCTGTTGTAACAGACCACTGTTAAGAATTATTAACGTTTTCAATGGAATGCTACAGTAAAGCCCTATTGAAAACATTTGATGATAGGATACATTTTAGATAAATATAACTTTCCAACACATCGAATAATACACAACCTTGCAACCCTCGTAGATTCAAGTTAAAAACTTGTATATTTATATTTATAGTTATAGGGAATTCGGCATTTCATCTGCATCAAGCTTGACTTTTGACAAACCAAGTATTTTGATTGGTTATAGATGTGGAAATTACAGTAGTTCTAATACAACATTTTATCAATGAAAGATAGCACCGAAGATGATATTTAATTAGTAGAAGAAGCATTCACATACTATTTTATTTATTATTATTTATTTTAATTTCAATAATAATAAAAAATAATGAGTTTTATTATTTGATTTTTAAACCTTGCGCGGACCCCTCGACGTTGTTCAGGGACCCCCAAATCAATTTTTATTTTCCACGGACCCCCTGAAAGGTCCCGCGGACCCCTGGGGGTCCGTATGGACCACTTTGGGAACCACTGCTCTAGTGTTTCAAGGTTTAATGATTTAACTAATGGTGTGTGTGTGTGTAAACTGTGACAACAACGTCTATCCGTCACGTCACAATTTTCCTGTTTCTATGAGAAACATTGAGCAATGAGATTTTTTTGTCTGTGTGTTTGTGTGTGTGAGCAATCAGCACTGAAATAGTGTGCAGTGGTACCTCGGATTACGACCTTAGTTTAAAAACACACACACACACACAAACAACTAGTTATTAAACGTTCGTAACCCAAAACATATAATCAATGAAAACGACAATCCGTTGTTTTTTTTTACATCAGACTTTCGATAAGCGTTAAGAATAAGTGTACATGAACATGAATTCTTCAATATTGAGAATGAAGGCAACACAATAAATTAAATGTAAATTAATGTATACAATTTTTTTTTAGTCATCTGATGGACCATTGGAAATTTGTTGCTTTCTAAGAAATCTTTTACCATTGTGTAGTAAGGTCAATGAAAACAAGGCTTCCCACGCGTGCTAAACCTGGCTACTTTTATATGGTATAGTGTGGAACATACCTTTTTAAATGCTAAAAACTAATTTTAAAATTTAAAAAACCCGTAAAATACAAAGTTTTTAAAAAACTAGAAATCCTTTATATACCCGACATAACTAAAAGAATGTTCATTATAATACGCATCGCACGACAATTCAAAAATCCAAAATTTTAGTTAGGTCTCGTAAAACATGTTTAATATAATGCGCACCGATCGGGAATATATTTTAAAAAAATATCGTCAATATAATACGCACCACACCGCACTAAGGATAAGTAGTGAAAAGGTCGTTCAATATTATACGCACCACGACACTAGCACAAAAATTAACATGTTACATAGAGATAAATTGAGATAATCTAAAAATGCAATTATTTAATTACAGTACATGCGAACGATCTAAAATTTTGATACCTCATTTTTTATCACCAACACGAGTCTGCCTGCAAAATTTCAGCTCACTAGGTTACGAGGAAGTGGGTTAAAAATCGATCCAAAGTTTTTTCGGCAAGCAAGGCCTCAGCCACCACGATTTAATATAAAGGATTTTAAAAAACAACAACGACGAAATAACTACGTGGATTTATACCTCCATCCCGCAGTTATTATAGACTTGAGTGAATACATGATTTATTTTTTTTAAAGGAGGCGCGTGTGCATGTGTGAGTAACGAACTGGAAAGTTTGTATGATGATGAATGACGTCATTAAAACACCGAGGGACTCACATTGTATAGTTTTGACTTGTCGGACTGTTTTAAAGTTCGTATATCCAAGGAGATGTTTATTGGCACACTTTCCTCCCGCCTGGCACCCCTCCTCTCTACTTGGCACCCCTACTCTCCACTTGGCACCCCTTCTCTCCACTTGGCACCCCTTCTCTCCCCTTGGCACCCCTTCTCTCCACTCGGCCCCTTACTCTCAATTTGGCACCCCTCCTCTCTACTTGGCACCCCTACTTTCCACTTGGCAACCCCTCCCCTCAACTTGGCACCCCTACTTTCCACTTGGCAACCCTTCCCCTCAACTTGGCACCCCTACTTTCCACTTGGCCACCCCTCCTCTCAACTTGGCACCCCTCCTCTCAACTTGGCACCCCTCCTCTCAACTTGGCACCCCTCCTCTCAACTTGGCACCCCTTCTTTCCACTTGGCCTCCCCTCCTCTCAACTTGGCACCCCTCCTCTCAACTTGGCACCTCTACTCTCAAATTGGCACCCTTTTTCCCCCTTGGCATTTATCCTCTCAGCTTGGCACCCCTCCTGTTAACATGGTACCCCTACTCTTTACTTGGCACCCTTACTAAAAAATTGGCACCCTTCCTCTCAACTTGGCAATCACTCTTCCCTCGGCACCACTACTCTCAACTTGGCACCCCTCCTCTCCCCTTGGCAAGCACTCTTCCCTTGGCACCCCTTCTCTTCAACTGGCACCCCCATTGGCGCCAAGTTATCCCTCTCACTTCCAACGAACTGACCTAACTAAATCAAGTAACAGTGAAATGTTGAATCAACCCCTTGGCCGTCATTATGACATCACATCCGCGTGATCAGGGAAATGGCCAGTTGGTGAATGTTCGCGTCAAATCCCAGTCAGTGTCTGTGTGTGTGTCGCCTGGGTTCAAAGATAAGTGTGTTAGTTCACGAGATAAATGAATGTGTTCGGCTCATCATCCCAGAGGTGCACATTCGCATTGGTCCGTCCATGTTCAGCTCGGACTCTGTCACTTAGAACGAGATTCGTTTGTGGCTTCCAATGACTGGATTCTTGATTAGGCTAAACTAAATAATTAAGTGCTTGATGTTGTGTGTGTTACAAACAATTCAAATCGGTACGTAGACAATTTTAATATTAACTTGAATGTTTATTCACCTTTAGTCTTTAGCCTTTAGTCTACACGTTAAATTAATAAATATTTTTAAAAAATTATTTTTACATTAATTACTAATTTGCCATAAAAAAGTCTATCAGCTTTTAGGTTCACACTTAATTTTCGGACCCGCCCCGGCCTACGGTTGTATTTGGTTCCATTACACAACTACGCCAGTGTGTTATCAAAGCTCTTAGTGTTTGACTTAAACTTAAGACCTGCGACCTGCTGTGTCGCAAAATTGGGTCACTACCTGTCATGTGACTTGATGTGTATTGAGTGTAGTGAACCGTGATTGAAATAACACGGGGCGAAGCTATTTGGATACAGCACATTACGGCATGATTACGGGCAATACAAGTTGAGTACTATTAATTTTGTGTGACTGGATGGAGTCGAATATTATTGACTACTAGCAGACCCGTCGTGCGTTGCAACGATTTCAGTAATATAACAAACCCGTAAAACAAAGTTTTTGACTATAAATCCCTTATATGTGAGTCATAACTAACAGTATTAATTATTTTCAAACGCGACAAGCATTTACAGACTGAATCTGTCTTAACTCAACTTTGCTTCATGACCCTAGGGGGGGGGGACCGAGTTCAGCATGACACGTAAAATGTAAACAAAAGCACGCCGGTACTTCGATGGGTCGACGTCAAAGCGTCAACTCAAACTCTCACGTGGGAAAGAAACAACAATAACAAACCGTGAATTTGAATTACATGCGTTATATAAGGATAAACTAAAAATGCATTAATTTATTTACGGTACGATCTGAAATTTTGATACGATGCATTGTTAGGTGAGACGGGTCCGTGTGCCAAATTTCAGCTCGATCGGATCATGGGAAGTGGGTCATTTTTGACTTCTGTTTTTCTGCCCGCCCAAGACAGAGATGACGACAGACAGAGACGCCGGTGAAGTTAATATAAGATATTTAAAAAGAAATACATATAGATAAAAAAGAAATTAATTTAATTAAGGGTCACCGGGCCCATCAGTTTAAAATATGATGTTCGAAAATCTGTTCATTTCAATCAATTTCATAACAAATATATAAATATATTTATCTATATTTCTCAATATCGTGTAAAATTGAATAGGGATTACAATATTAAACGTTTAGTAAAAACAAATTTAGGGCCCCTAGCCCCGAGGTAATGGACATTAGGAGTTCAGTACCCTATACCCTATAGTAATTTAATATGGGCTCTTAAGTTTTTATATAGCCTACGGAGTTTGGTCAAAATCCAGTTTTTCTCATTACCTAACAATAAAACTAATTTTTATATATATAGATATAAGGAAAAATACATTAATGGGCCCCCAGGCCCATTCAATTCAAGATGTACATTTTGAAAACCTGTTAGTTTCATCATGGATATATTTCTTAAGGTCGTTAAAAACTGAGTGGGAAATAATATGCTAGAGTATAGAAAAAAAGACATTTGGGGCCCCCGGCCCATGCGATTTAAGATGTAAATTTCAAAATGCTGTTCATTTTAATTCAGTCTCATCATGGATATATTTCTCAAGATCGTTAAAATAGAATGGGAGATAATATCTCAAACAAATACGAAAATAGACATTTGGGGCCCCCGGCCCTGAACAATTGAACATTAGAAGTGCAGTGCCCTTTTTTATTTTAATTTGGGCTATCAAGTTTTTATATACAAAGTTTGGTTAACATCCATTTCATTTTCTCAGTAGCTTTTGCATAAACTAATTTTTGTATAGCTCATATAATAAAAAAAACGACATTAAGGGCCCCAGGGCCCAATTAGTGCAAGATGTCAAGTTCAAAACACCTGTTTATTTCAATTTCATAGTGGATATATTTATCTATATTTATCAAGATCTTTAATACTTGAATGGGGAATAAAATCTTAAACATTTATGAAAAAAGACATTTTGGGCCCCCAGCCCCAAAGAAATGGACATTAGGAAATTAGTGCCATTTAGTATTTCAATATTGGTACCAAGTTGTTATATACAAAGTTTGGTAAAGATCCATCACTTTACCTAATAGCTCACACTTAAACTAATTTTTATATAGCTCATATAAGAAAAAAATCATATTATGGGCCCCCGGCCCCCCATGAGAGTTAAATTTTGCAAAAAAAAGTTGCCTATTACCATCCCAGGAGCATACTCAAAAGTCTCCAAAAGTTTCATGGCGATCGAATGAATGGTTTAGTCAGCTATAAAGGACATACATACATACATACATACATACTTTGATTTTTATATATATAGAAGATAAAAATAAAGGTTGGTTCACAACTCACAAAAGCATCAGACGCCAATATTGGCGTATTTTATAGTGCGTTCGTGTGATGTTTGATCAAATGCTCGCGAGCATTTGAGAGGTGTGGACGAACCTTAAGACTCCTCTAGAAGTGTCTGGATTTAAAGTCACATTCTTATGCGCTAATCACTTGATAGTAAAGAGTTAAGGTCATGGTTCAAACTAGTCACTAATTATTATAACCACAATATACAGTACAACAGTTGGTTGGGATTTTGGATGTGTAAAGTAAACCTATACTTAAGGACAAAAACGTTTAGTGTTTTCCAGGGAGATAAAAAAAATACTTGAAGGGAGATTTGCGATTACATTTTTTGAAATCTTTCTATTAATTATAACATTGGTTTTCAATTATTATAATAATTAGTTATTAATTTAATTTAAAAAATGTAAGACTAGACAAAAGCAATGGATAAGCGTATACTAACTATTCATAATTTTAAACAGAAAAATATACAAAATTTTAAAAATAAAATAAACAAAATAAAGATTATCAGCCGGAAACGGGCATTTTTCAGTTGTCTGAAAATACTCGTAAGTAGGTCTGCTATGATTCAATATAAACGAACCAGAGAAAGCTCTTTATAAAAACCATTTGTAACATATGCAAGTGAAACTGCAGATAACCTGTTAGATACATGGGATATTAAAGTTATCATGAAAATATATGGACCAACAAAGGATGAATACGGATGGAGAATACCAAGCAAACATGAACTGTACTGTCTATATCAGGATCCCACGATAGTAGCAGACATTTTTTAGAAAAGGGGCAGACTACGCTGGGCAGGACACTTAAAGAAGAATGACAAATGACAGGGGAGCGAAGAGGGTGCACCACTAACACCCCAGAGGAAAACGGCTGAAGAGAAGACTTATGTTTGTATGGATATATGACGTAGAGAAAGCTCTACAACTGGTCATTCAATCTTAAAGAAGAAATGTTAGGTCTGAGTGGAAGGAAGTGGTGAGGTAGTACAAAGCGCTACATGGGCTGTAGCGCCACAGCCGCCCACAGCGATAGTTGGAATGACATGTTAATTTTATTTTGAAGTATTTTGCTCTGTTACACCAAAGCATATGTTTAATTGTGCTGTAATGCTGTTATTAATTGACCCTTCGAAAGTGACTTTAACTTTTTTAACTAGGATTCTAGGATGGGTGTTTTCTGTGATCGCGCGTCAAATAAAAAAAACACTCACACACGCGCGCGCACACACACACGGGCACACACAAACACACACACTATGTATATTAGGGCTGGTGCTGATTAAAACAATAAACTAAGAAGAAAATGGCAGGAAAACAATTAATAGATACTGGGGTGTATTAAACATTGTCATTCTCGTCTCTATATCAGATCACCAGCGATCAAGGAGGTAGTAGCTATTTTTACGTCTATTCAACCCAAGAGTACTTTATTAAAAGTGAAGAAATTAGATTAATGCCAAGGTTTAGAGTAAAAATGAAGGCAGCGGAAAAACACACGATGATATCGCTCCGCTACTCCATTCACTTCATTAGCTCCCTGTACAAGCAAGCATTAATTGAAAACAGTTCGTTCTGTGCCACAACTTCTTTTCAACTCTTGCCCTTTATTAAATCCTTTATATTAACTCGTGGTGTCTGCACCCTTGCTTGTCGCCAAAACTTTGGAATTATTTTTAACCCACTTCCTCGTAAGCTAGCGAGCTGAAATTTAGCAGGCAGTTTCGTACAGATGATAAAAACAATGTTTCAAAATTTCAGATCGATCGCATGTACCGTAATTAAATTATTGATTTTTTAGATTATTTTATTTATTCCTATGTATCATGTTATTTTTTGAGATAGAGCGTCGCGGTGCGTATTATATTGAACAACCTTTCTGTCGCGCAATAAGGTGCGTATTTTATTGACAACTCTTTTTATAAACATATTTCTGATCGGTGCGCATTATATTAAACATGTTTTACGACACAACAGTAACTGTAATTTTGTATTTTTGGATGGTCTTGCGCTGCGTATTATAATGAACATTCTTTTAGTTACTTCTCGTACATAAAGGATTTATAGTCAAAAACTTGGTTTTTTACGGTTTAAAAAAATATATATCTTACTGAACTTCTCTATGTCTACTCGCCCACTCGTCAGCTACGCTCTTCTGCAGACACACGTATTCTCTCTGTTCCTAAGACACGCACTAAAACATTTGGCGAAAGATCTTTCCAAACAATGGAATTCTCTACCATTACACATTCGTTGTATTCCTACTATTAAATAAGGCATTCAAGACTGCAAAAACACATCTTTTCAAACTTTCATTTCCAAATTAACAATTCTCAGACGGATAAACGTAGCGTATGTGACCATCATGGCATCACATGTTTGTTTAATGAGTATATTAATATTTTAATTGAATGCTTCTATATATAGAATAAAATAAATGCTCAGGTCACTCATTCTGTAACGCTAAGGGACATATCAGCATATTTAAAAAAAATGAAAATACAGACGTAAAATCATAATCATTTTGGTTTCGAGATTAACAGAGCTTGTGGTGTTTCTCGCCGTAAAATATTATACGACGTCATTGTTTTGAGCTATATTTTGATTTTGGTAAAGGGATGCATAGAGAATTTTTGTGAAAAATAAATCATTCTATTGAAGTAAAATTTAATTATTCATTCTTTTTTATTGAACTCATTCACATACCAATTTTTGGTTGTCGGACACACTGATTCGAACATTCACATACCAATTGTTGGTTGTCGGACACACTGATTCGAACATTCACATACCAATTGTTGGTTGTCGGACACACTGATTCGAACATTCACATACCAATTGTTGGTTGTCGGACACACTGATTCGAACATTCACATACCAATTGTTGGTTGTCGGACACACTGATTCGAACATTCACATACCAATTGTTGGTTGTCGGACACACTGATTCGAACATTCACATACCAATTGTTGGTTGTCGGACACACTGATTCGAACATTCACATACCAATTGTTGGTTGTCGGACACACTGATTCGAACATTCACATACCAATTGTTGGTTGTCGGACACACTGATTCGAACATTCACATACCAATTGTTGGTTGTCGGACACACTGATTCGAACATTCACATACCAATTGTTGGTTGTCGGACACACTGATTCGAACATTCACATACCAATTGTTGGTTGTCGGACACACTGATTCGAACATTCACATACCAATTGTTGGTTGTCGGACACACTGATTCGAACATTCACATACCAATTGTTGGTTGTCGGACACACTGATTCGAACATTCACATACCAATTGTTGGTTGTCGGACACACTGATTCGAACGCATGCAATAACATTCACGTAAGTTACTTGACCTTTTGAAAAAAGTGGGCGCTGTGAGCTCAGCTGCATGCTGGGTTACTGCGCGATGGAAGTTCTCTAATTATTATGATAATCATTAATTGCTAAAGGGTCGTCACACACCGTGAGGGAGTTATACAAGTGTGACGAGGGGGAAGGTTTTGTTTAAGAACTGTGAAGTCTCATAAAAAAAACGCGCAACTTTAAATAAAAGTTCCACTTGAATATTTGATTGGTTACAATTTATTTAATGACGTTTTACATGGCTTCACGGCATGGTGTTAGCTATTTGAGTGAAGCCTGACACTAAATACATAGACTGTATTTAAATGACAATAAAGTGATTTGAAACTTTCTATTTTCAATAATAAAATACCGCTTTTAATGTGGGTGTGGGGGGTGTGGTCAAGCTTTTTGACGTCATATTGGAAAAAATGGGGGGGGGGTATAACTTTTGTGACAAGTGAAAAATCAAACAAAACGTGGGACGTTAGTTATGGACGGCCCTAAAACTTATTTTTGTTTTAATTAAGTTATCCTAGGGCCTTCCATTAGCGTTTACTTTTTCTAGTCATCGTTTTACTGAGCACTAAACCTTATTTTAAACAAGATGGCATTCTTTGTGGTGGGTGGGAGGGTGACCGCACCGGGCGACACCATGAATTAACCACCCCGGGGGACACCATGAGTTTATTGCACCGAGTGACAACACGAGTTTACCGCACAGGGCGACACCATGAGTTTGCTGCACAGGGTGACACCATGAGTTTACGGGTGACACCATGAAATCACCGCACCGTGTTACACCATGAATTTACCGCACCGGGGGACACCATGAGTCTACTGCACCGGGTGAAACCCTGAAATCACCGCACCGGGTGACACCATGAGATTACCACACCGGGTGACACCATGAGTTTCCCGCGCGGGTGACACCAACCGAGATAATGCTACTGATATTAAGTATTATACAGCTAGTTGACACACGAAGCATTATGTGTCAAGTTACTAGAGCAGATGTTGCTGGCCGTGATCTCAATGAGCTTGCGAAATGATTTTTGTGTGAGTTGGTTGGCCATCTCCGGCTGCTGTAAAAATTATCAGAAATAGTTATACCATGATTTTATTGGTGCGTCTTTAAATGGTTTGAGTGCCATAAAGGTTTTGATTGTAGATTAAAAGATACAACGTGTGTAAATAAAAAAAAATGTGAAGCTCTTATTATGATTATAAGACAAAGTATAAATTTAAACTTTTCGGCTAATATAAATGTCTTCGCTAGTACTAATAAAAACATTCACTTCAGGTTACGTTGAAATTAAACACAGAAATAATAAAAGAAAGAAAATAAACTTATTGATTTAAAGCCCCTAAATAAAGAGAGAAAAAAACCCTGAAAAAACCTGTAACTTTAAAAAAACACGAAACACATTTCACAGTTACAGGTAGAAATTTGAAATCGGATCGTGCTTTTTGGAGTGAACGTACTTAATTTATTGATTTATTTTCCTATAACAATAATAACACATGTAATATAACTTGCATACAGTATTTGAGTAACCGCAATTTCAAATATTCAAAAACAGATTGCACTATTGAAGTGTCCATTGCTGGGACAAAGGACTATTTTTTTGTCATTGTACAGAGATTCTCTAAATCGGCCTATACCAGGGGCGTCCAAAATTTTCGCATGGCGGGCCATATTCGTAGAAGTAAAGACATTCGGGGGCTGGATTAAAAATATAAACAAAAAATACATAGGTTGAGAAGTTTTTAGTACAATATTTTAAATGAAGGGTAAAACTGAGATCTTGAATGCAGTAAATAGGTGAGGTCAGGCTCAATGCCACTGGTTTTGATGCGTATGATATCACGCAGGTGAGAGTCTTTTATTCTGGTCATCCCACGGTTCTTGTTAAATTTAATAACTGATAATTTCTGCTCACACAAGTATGTCGAGCCAAACAAGCTGGGCATTTTCTTAGCAAATGATCGAATCTCTTGGAATTTCTCTTTATCCAGCTGACGGTAAAAGACAATGAGAGAAAGATGTTGTAGTCTGCTGCGACATTTAGAATCACTTTGCAACTCTATGAGTTCCTGTTGCAGATTGCCTGGAACATTATCAGGGTCACAGAGAAAGGTGTAGGAAAAAAAACAACATGATTTCCTTTTCAATAGTTGCAAAGTCCTGAAAGCGTCTTTGAAATTCATCAGCCAGGGATGTGATATCTGCAACATACCTCTGCATTTTCTCTTTGAAGTTCTTTCTGGAAAACTTGTCATGATTTCATACAGTGAGGGGAAAAGTGTGACACAAATAACTTGTTGATGAATGATACAGTGAAGTTTAAAAGCTTTGCCACGCTCTTCGCTGACCTTGTTACAGACAAGTGTTGTTAGTCCACTATACACACCAATCATGACAGGAGCACCATCAGTAATAATTCCAGTTATTTTTTTCAATGATAGTTTTATGTCATTGAAAGAAGAACAAACGGAAACAAATAAATCTTTCCCCCTGGTTAGGTCTTTAAGACTCTGAAGGTTAAGTAATTTTTCACTCACACACATGTCATCATTAATTCCTCTAAAAAAAGAAGTTTGACAGTGTCAGATGCATCAGTGCTTTCATCACAGGCTATCAAATAAAAGTCATTTTTTCTGCTTTTGCCTCTAATTGTCTCTTAATGTCAGATGAGATTTATTCATTTCTTCGAACAGTGCATGGCAGGGCAAACATTGGCAAACATTGGCAAACTTCTGCTTTTTCTCGGGACAGATATTTTCAACAATTTTCATCATTTAAAAGCACATAACTTCATCTGGTATTAAAAAATCAATTTACACGCTGTAACAAAATTTAAAACGTCAGCGATTTTCACCATCATTTGACGAACTGTACTCAAAACAGTTCACAATTTCGACTTTTCTTATAAATATAATGTCGCTACATACATAATACACCAGTCAATTAATTATTTAAGACACCAGTCATTTAATTATTTAAGATGAGGCCGCGGGCCACTTAAAATTGCATCGCGGGCCGGTTTTGACCAACGGGCCGGACTTTGGAAACCTCTGTTCTATACTATATGACAGCCCGTCTCTCCTACTATGGTTTCCCAAACTTTTTACAAAGAATTGGATAAATCGCGTTGCGACCTGCACAAGTAATACTCTACTCAATAAATTTAAATCTTTCCAAATGAAAGTGGCTTTACCCTCTTCAGTCACAAAGGACACATATTACAAAGGTTATGGTTGAAAACTTTAGTGGCAATTTGTGCATAAATATGTGGAGGTGGATTGATCAAACATTTGATTTAAACGTCCCCAAACATCGTCACGTCTCATGCAAAATATTTCTAGTAAGAGCGTAAACTGTTAAAGAGGAAACAAACATTAAAATTTGACATGATTGTGGATCAGGTGATGTTTCAAGCAGGAAACTAAGGCAGTCTGGAGTCCAATCGTAAATGAACAAATATAATTAATTCTTGTTTAGCTTAATATTAATGTGTACAATTTTGACAGAATACTTTTATGAAAGGTTCAATTAAACTTGATTATTGCTTTTCAAATCTCTAATCAGTTTAAAACCTTTTAGTTATGTTCCATGTTGTTTATTCCCGTCCAGTCATTAAAAAAAAAGTCAACAACATTACTGTAATAGACCTTCCCACGTTTCTGCATGACATCTGGGTGTATTTCCTTCTTGATATGTCGTTCAGTCGAGCTTCCAAGCATCCGCCCGCTCTGTGGAAAAATTAACTCCAACATTGTCACAAGAAAACTCTACCGAATCATAGCACCGTCGTCCATTGCACGATACATAGATTTCAAACATAGCATCGCCGTCCATTGCACGATACATAGATTTCAAACATAGCATCGTCGTCCATTGCACGATACATAGATTTCAAACATAGCATCGCCGTCCATTGCACGATACATAGATTTCAAACAGACCAAGGATGCCGATCTAGTGATTCTACCCTGACAATGAATGTCGTAGGGGGCCGTCCATAAATGATGTCATTCGCCTGGGGGGGGGGAGGTGGTCACGCATTTGTGACGATGTTTGACGAGGGTCGAGGGGTGTTTAAAAAATGTGACGTCACATAAAAAAACCGCACAACTTTAAATAAAAGTTGCACCTAAATATTTGATTGCTTGCGATTTATTTAATGACGTTTTCAATGGCTTCATACGTGCTACGATACATTATTAGTGCAGACTTACACTAAATACTTATTTAAATGACAAAAAAGTAATTTGCAACATGCTAATTTTCTATTAGAATATACGCCTTTTTTGGTGGGGGGATCAAAGCTTTGTGACGTCATATTGGAGGGGGTATCAAAGTTTTTGTTACGAAGTGTGACGAGAGAGAGAGAGAGAGAGAGAGAGAGAGAGAGAGAGAGAGAGAGAGAGAGGGGGGGGGGTAAAATCGGCAAAAATCGCATGACGTCATTTATGGACGGCCCCTAGCAATGCGTGCACGATTCATTGAACCATTCCATCTTCAAAATGTATTTACAGTAATTTACACATTGCTTAACCCGCGAAGAAGCAAACAGTTCGATTAACTAACATTTTGAATTTGGCAAATATTGTTGCAAGGACGGTTTTAAATCCGTTACACTTCAATTCCCCCACCCGCCCCTACATGCACACTCATTGCGTCAAAAACTTTACGTAAAGGGGGGGGGGCGGGGAGAATAACATCGATCCAGGATGTTCTGTCTTGTATTGAGAAGTTTGCTGAAAACTAAAGGAGACAAAAAGAAATTATTGTAACATTTAAAAAAATCAAACGCAGTCACAAATGATTTTCTTATGTACCAGCGGCTCGTCAGCGCGTGTACTCAAAACTGCAGCAGCAGCGCATTTTATTGGGAACACTACAGCTCTGGTTACCAATGGTCTGGTTGTTACTGCTATAAGTACTACAGTTCTGGTTACTATTGGTCTGGTTGTTACTGCTATAAGTATTACAGTTCTGGTTACTATTACTCTATAAATTGGGGACATTTTCTTCTTTTTTTAAAATCCTTTATATTAACTCGTGGTGTCTGCGGCGGACCTTGCTTGCTTGCTTGCTTGCTTGTCGCCAAAACTTTTGATCGATTTTTAACCCACTTGCTCGCAAGATAGCGAGCTGAAATTTTGCAGGCAGTTCCGTACCGATGATAAAAACAATGTATCAAAATTTCAGATCGATCGCATGTACCGTAATTAAATTATTGATTTTTTAGATTATTTTTTTTATTCCTATGTATCATGCTATTTTTTGAGATAGAGCGTCGCGGTGCGTATTATATTGAACAACCTTTCTGTCGCGCAATAAGGTGCGTATTTTATTGACAGCTCTTTTTATAAACATATTCCTGATCGGTGCGTATTATATTAAACATGTTTTACGACACAACTTCAATTTTGTATTTCTGGATGGTCTGGCGCTGCGTATTATAATGAACATTCTTTTAGTTACTTCTCGTACATAAAGGATTTATAGTCAAAAACTTGGTTTTTTACGGGTTTTTCTTATTTGTTGTTGAAATCTTACGTACACATTCTGGTTATGATTACTCTTCAAAAGCTTTTTGACTAGTAATTGGGAAGTCTGCGCCATCTGCTGTGCAGTGTTGTTGAACCACGTTTACCTTCTGTTGTCCCCCAAATCATTTCTTTATGTTCACCTTTGTATTGCGTCTCTATTTGTTGCTGAACCGTCTCTATTTGTTGCTGAACCGTACATGAACATTTTTTCATTGAATCACTTGTTCACAGATAATGGCCATGAACAGATTTGTGAGGAGGCTGATGAGGAAGAAGGTTCTATCAGACAGTGATCTGGAGGAGTCCAACTTAGACAGATGCCTGACTACCGTCGACCTTGTTGGCTTAGGTAATGTAACAATGTCTGCCGGTGCACAGATGAAACAATGCGAGCTGTCTTGATGATTCTTTGCATTCCCAATGGGTCCCAATGTATATACCTTTGTCTGAACCACTGTGATGTTTTGAAACGGGAAAGCGCAGTACAATGTGCGGGGTGTATTAGAATAATTAGATGTATTATTTATGATAAGTTATAACCTTGACACAAGTCAAATTATTGGATCACAGCTGGCCTCTCTGTGATTAAAATTACGCACAACGGGGTGGTCCTAACAGGTTAGCTAGCAGGGTTGTCCTAACAGGTTAGCTAGCAGGGTCGTCCTAACAGGTTAGCTAGCAGGGTTGTCCTAACAGGTTAGCTAGCAGGGTTGTCCTAACAGGTTAGCTAGAAGGGTCGTCCTAACAGGTTAGCTAGCAGGGTTGTCCTAACAGGTTAGCTAGCAGGGTCGTCCTAACAGGTTAGCTAGCAGGGTCGTCCTAACAGGTTAGATAGAAGGGTCGTCCTAACAGGTTAGATAGAAGGGTCGTCCTAACAGGTTAGCTAGCAGGGTCGTCCTAACAGGTTAGCTAGAAGGGTCGTCCTAACAGGTTAGCTAGAAGGGTCGCCCTAACAGGTTAGCTAGAAGGGTCGTCCTAACAGGTTAGCTAGAAGGGTCGTCCTAACAGGTTAGCTAGAAGGGTCGTCCTAACAGGTTAGCTAGAAGGGTCGTTCTAACAGGTTAGCTAGCAGGGTCGTCCTAACAGGTTAGCTAGCAGGGTTTGTATTTTACGTCACAGTTTTCTAAAAATAATTTAATTTTGTCATCGAATAGTCAGATATATCTCTTCTAACTGTTTTGAGCGAATGTAAACGTTGGGATTTTGTTCCTTCACTTTTATTGCTCTGTACGCTGCAAAGGTCTTAAAAACGTTAATTGTAAGCCATTATTTGTTATTGAAACCTAAAATCTTGAGTTGAGCATCCAATTCAGGTCATTAAAAACATCAACTTCGTCAGTTAAACATTTGACTGTGACTGGTACGACTTTCCGATTGTCATCACCCCCTCAAAATCGTTAATAAATTATAAAAAAGGAGAGAGAGATGGAACACAAAAGCCTCAGTGCTTCCTCTGTGGAAAAATCCTGTGCAATGACAACATGAAGCCTGTTAGACTACAAGAGCACTTGGAGAAAGTCCCATCCATCCAATTCCAAAGGACAGTGTTGAGGTCTTCAAGCAGAAGAGAGCTCGCTTCTTAACCTCAGGTACCTTGCCCAAGCTTGGATTTTCTTTGTCACAGAAATCTGCACTGGAGGCATCATTCAAGGTTGCATATCTTATTGCAAAGAACAAGAAGCCCCACACCATTGGAGACCTTTGGTGAAGCCTTGTGCTCTGGAGATGGTGGAACTGATGTGTGGTCACCAGCAGAGGAAGAATGTTGAGAAAGTTCCTTAGTCCAATGACACTATTCATTCCAGGATTAGTGACATGGCTGCAGACATTCTGGATCAAGTCTTCTGCGAGATGAGAAGGAGTCCTTTTCCATTTAGCATGCAGCTGGATGAATCCACTGATGTAGCACAATGCAGTCAGACATACTTGTATTTCTGAGATATGTTCTCAGTGGATTGCTGAAGGAGGAATTTCTCTTTTGTAAGCCACTCCTAGCTACTACCAAAGCTGCTGATGTATTGCAGCTAGTCAGGGCATTCTTCATTGAAAACCAGTTTGACTGGACTTAGAGAATTTCTTCAATTTGCACAGGTGGTGCTCCCTCCGTGCTCGGTAATAAATTAGGATTTTCAGCACTGGTAAAGAAAGAAGTTCCAGATATTGTCACTACACACTGTATTCTTTATCGTCAGTTACTGGCATGCAAAACTCTACCTCCAACCTTGAAGTCAGTTCTTTCTACTGCAGTCCAAGTTTTAAATTTTATCCGCTCACATGCCTTGAACCACTGGCTCTTCAAGTTGTTCTGTCAGGAGGTGAGCTCTGAGAATGAAGTTCTGCTCTACCACACTGAGGTGCGCTGGTTGTCCAGGAGACGGATACTTTCTCAGTTAGTAGAACTGAGAGTGGAGCTTGCCATTTTCTTGCAAGAAAAAGAGAGTGACATTGATGAAAAGTTTGACTGTCCAAATTTCATTCATTACTTGGCATACCTGGCTGACACCATCTTGAATGAGTTGAACACATCTCTCCAAGGACCTGCTGTGACTGTAATGGATGCTACTGAGAAATTGCAAGCCTTTCTTAACAAAATTGCCACTATTCCAATGGTGACTAGAAAAGTCCAACTTGGCCAACTTTCCACTCTTGGATGAAGTTGTAATATTTGGTGCAGAAGGAAGCACTGAGGGATCACTGCCTCACAACATCAAAGGGGAAATTTCAGAGCACCTTTCAACATTTCAAAGGTCCTTTGATGGGTATTTCTGTCAAGACATTGCTAGGAAAGATCTTTGGATTCGCAATCCTTTTCTCTGTGACTTGGTCAACATTGATGACAGGGACTTTGCTAAAGATGACCTGATTAATTTGAGAACCAGAGAAGTACTGACGAGTGCCTTCAGTTGCAATACCTTGATTGAATTTTGGTGCGCCCAGCTAGATTCCTACCCACAACTAGCCAAGAGGGCAGTACTGACTCTCCTTCCATTTGCCACAACCTATCTCTGTGAATCAGGATTCTCCACACCTTTGACGATTAAAACCAAGGAAAAGAATAAGTTGAATGCAGAGGATGACATGAGAGTTGCTTTGTCCAAAACAGTCCCCAAATTTAAATCGCTGATTGATCATAAGAAGCAGCAGATCTCTCACTAAATTCCCTGTTGCCTATGGTAAAAACTATTGTGTTCCTAAAATAAAAATAGTTTACTATGCATTTTCTGCAAGTTTCACGAGGGGGTGCATGAACTTTTTTGGGCATCTGAAGGGGTGCATGGACCCCAAAAGGTTAGGAACCACTGGTCTAAATCAACAGGGCTCTAGGAAAAACAGATCCTGTAAAACAAAGAAAAATAAACAAATGCAAATTAATTCATTCATGAATAACAAATAATCCAAACTAAAGATCCTAAGTGCTTAGAAAAATGAGAAATAATCATGGAATCCCAAAAAAACTTTTGGCTTTATAAAAAAACAAACTTTTACAAATTATGTAATAAGAATATAAACGAAAATGCTAACTTCCTTTGGTGAGACTTGCACTGGAATATGCATCTTCTGTATGGGATCCATCCGACAAAGAAAACATTAATAAACTAGAAGTTAAAAAAGAGCTACCAGATTCATTGTTGGACAATATTCAAAATTGACAAGAGCAACATCATTAGCTAAATTATTATTAAGCCTAGAAATACTAGAAGATAAGAAGTGCAAAGAGCAATAATTTCTAACTTGGGAATACAACACAAAGATAATCTAAAACAACCCTCAGATAGACATAGGGTTAAAACATTTTTCCTATTCAGTATGCAAGAACAAACACATAAAAGTTCTCGTTCTTCCTATCAGGAATTTGGGTGTGGAATAAGTTGCCTGAACAAACCAGGAGAACCAATACACTATCAACATTTAAAACTCTAATAAAAATGCAAGACGAGAGATAAACCATGGATAAGTGTTGGATACAATAATCTTATGTATAGAAGGAGCGTCTGTAATAAATAAAATATGATAAGAAGATTAATTTTCCCTTCATGTATTTTGATAACCAGCTGGTTAATGATGTATTCTTTGGCCTTGAATTCACATTAATCAAGATAGAAGCGTACACTATGTTAATCTGTAGATGGTTTAAAAAATTTAAATAAATAAACAATGAGATATAAATCACATTAATCTACTACGGCATTTATAAAAATAACTACATTAAAATTTAATACATTAATACAAATATTATTTTTATATTTGTCTTGGAAAACCCTTGTGTGCTGAAAACCACATGGACATGAATTTTTCGATTCATTTTAAGCTTCAGAAAAGTAATTTAAAAACCCCCACATTATTACAAAATTAAATATCATTGTCATTATATTTTAAATATTTCACATTTTGATGATTAATTTTTGTAGGCTGTTGCATATAATAATTCAGTTTTCAATGGCTTATTTAGTGATAGTTTCACCCATTGTCGGTCTAGAAATACATGTATATGCTGCACACCTTTTCTATTTAGACACTATGTTGTTGTACAAAAAAAATGCCATCCCTCTAAGTAATAAAAAAAGTTGCCATCCCAGGGTCCTCCTCCCATTCCCCTTCTATGCCTTTGTCGATAGTTCATTTCATTTTACAAAAAAATATTATACATTAGTTTTTCCACCCCTGGTTTCATACCACTGCTTTCAATGGTGATGAGTTAAGATTTTCAGATGGTAAGAAAAAGTCTTAACAGAGCACCAAATGAAATATCAGGGATGCCATTGGAGTTTTTAAAACTAGTGGATTCCAGAGTAGTGGCAGAAACTTGCTGAGGGTTCTCCAGATTTGAATTTTCCAAATATAACAATAGTTTTTCGCGGGTGAAGTCTTGTGGTATCTTTCTATTCGACATTTTTATTTATTTAAAAAGGAGGAATGAAATCTCATTTTTGAATGAAAAGGTCATGGATTAAATGAGCTGACATTTGTAAAACTATCATCTGATTAATGTCAAATGTTTTTATGCAGGTATTGGCAGCACTCTGGGAGCTGGACTCTATGTGGTGGCCGGCCAGGTGGCTCTTGAAAATGCAGGTCCTGCTGTAACGATTTCTTTCCTGGTGGCAGCAGTTGCTTCAGCTTTAGCAGGTTTGATTTGGTTTGTTTTATATTGCTTCAAGGGTCAAGGTTATATTGAGAGAATTCAAGGAAACGTTTTTTACATGGCAGTCTTAAATTGCAAATAATTGGAGCTGCTTCAGAGTTTAAAAAGTTTGTCTTAAGACAGCACTAAGAATTTTTCAGAATCTTGTGGCCTTGAATAATTTTTCATTTGGGACAACTGCTCAGTGTGAAACTGTTTAAAAACTGTACTATACAATTGGATGGGCGAAAAGTAGGAATTTAATTCATGTCTAAATAATTGTATTCAGTAAAGGGTAAAACTATAACTTTTACAAATATAGAATTTATAAATTCATTAGTGTTCATGAATTCATTGAATTTTAAAAAATAATATTACATTTTTCCAACATTAGGCCTATTGATTGACAATACTTATATTAAAACCCATAAAGAAATGTCTTTCAAAATAACGTGTTTGACCATAGCGAGAGGTATTGTTAGGATAAATAATTGTAAATAGAAATTAACTTTTTAATAATAATAAATTTATTAACTTGGAGTACAGGGAAACCATAATAAGAATTGAAGCTCCACAGATTGATAGCTATTTAATTAAATTTTGAAGATGTGTCATTTAACTTAAGTCTCTACTGTTTTTTTTAATATCAGCATTATCAAATTGAGGTGTTTGGAAAAAAATGAAGATAATATTGAAGTTAGGCTTTTTAGCCATTTAAGTCTATAATGTTTTTTTATATTAATGTAGCATTAAATTTTGAAGATGTGTAATTTGACTTAAGTCTATACTGTTTTTTTAAATTACCATTATCAAATTGAGGTGCTTGAAAAAAATGAAGATAATAAAGAAGTTAGGCTTCTTTAGCCATTTACTGAAGGCATACAAGTGTTAAGACGAATGGTTCTCAACTGTTTACTTTGACATAATTTTATGACATTCACAAAACTAAAACTGTGACTGAACTTCAGCTTTATTTAATTAATTGTTAAAAAATGAATTTTACTAATTGTTAGAAGGATAACAATGTAAACAAGAGTCATTATGCGGTCAATTAAAATAGAATGGGTTGAGGTAGTTAAATACTTTGTCAGCAGCAGTAAGTAACTCAAAATATTCTTATTTTTTTACTTCTACTTTTTAACCTATGGTTTTTACTCAGGCATGTGTTATGCAGAGTTTGCTGCTCGCATACCTCGGGCAGGATCAGCCTATGTTTACAGCTATGTGACGATTGGGGAATTCATGGCATTTGTGATTGGTTGGAATCTGGTTCTAGAGTATGTAATTGGTGAGTTATTTATTATTTATAGTTTTTTTAAAGTTTTTTTAAAGTGATGATCTTATTTCATTAAAAAAAATCATTAACATTATGTACTATCCTTAAAATGAATAATAATTTTATTTATGTCTTACGAGCATCAGTTTAATGAAGAGTTGAGTAGATTTTGATTCCTACATCTTATTAAAGGTAACAAAGTTATATATGGAAAAAAGGAATCGCTCTCCATTTATTGATCAGTTTGTGGGAATATTTTAGATCACCTTATTCAACAGATACTAGATTATGATTGACAAGGCCACAATAAGCTTCAATAGATTTAATCTCACTAAAATGTACACAGTGAGATCTTGCTGTAAGATTACAATTAACATCAATGTTTAATTTATGTTGGAGACAAGTTATCTTTGAGTTAAAGATGTGCTGCTGTTGTGACAGTATGTCAAAGGTGAACCCAGGCACTGAATTTTTCACTGCTGATAAGAGAGATTACATGCAATTATTTGAACGAGTGCAAACCATTTATATAATCTATTCATTTACATTTAAAATTTAATTTTATCTTTATAAAGTAGTTCATGATATTTTTAAATAGAGTAATCCTATTAATAAGGTGTATTTCCCTTTTATGCTTTGAGATACTACATGGTAGGCACTTCGATACTCATTCGCGCATCGTTCTGCGCATATGGAAAATTCACGCAAAAACTGTCATGGCGACATTGACTCGACTCTTACGGTTTTATCCGATTTTTGCGTTTTACGTCACATTTCTTCAAATAAAAGCGTGCTTCGTCATCGGTGACGTGTGCACCGGGAATTTACGAGTACGACGATATCCAATGTGAAGGGATTACTATTGTGTTATCGGCAAGAATTTAATTCTTTTGATTTGACATTTATGTCAGAACAATAGAATTTAAAAAATAACCTTTATAGATATAGGTTTGATATAAAAGTGATATGTAGGTTATTTATTTTCCAATCAGAATAACTTTATTTCATCAAAAATGGACTAATCACTAAAAAGTTGATCGACCCCCCGTAATGTGGAAATTTATGATGTCCATCGAGTCATCGCCCCTTCAAAAATATGAGGGGTTGTCGGAAATGGCTTAAGACTTATTAATTTGATCCCTCATGCATATATATAATTAAATAATTAAATGAAAAGATTTAGTTAAAGTTATCACATGTTATATTTGAATATAATGAAAACACACAAAATAATAATACTAAAACTTTAATAAAACACTAAGAATTATTCAGTTTCAAAATTAATTAGCCACGTATTAGTATTAGTCATTAGCACTATTACTATTACTATTAGTTATTAGTAAAACGATACTAGTATTTATTACTAATTATGTATATATACTACTAAACTAACAATACTATTACTATTACTACGTATGATATCAAAGTCAAAGTAAGTTTACTAAAATTAAAATTAGATCCCAATACTAGTAGTAGTAGTTTTAGTATAAAATTTAATAGTAATAGTAATAGATAGTGATAGTATTATTAAATAATAATAATAGCTTATATTTGAGTTATATTTTATTTATAACTATGTTTACTATTAAATTAAATTTAAGAACATAATTAAATGTTTTGTTTAAGTCTAATACTAATACTAAGTCTAAATTGTCGGGTATTGTGCCTTAGAATTAAAAATGATAATGGTGTTGTAATCCTTTTATTTAAAATTTAATGGTTTTTGTAGGGTAATATAATTATTATAACAATATATTAGGCTATAAATATACAAATATAAAATTCTCATTTACTTACCATCATCTTTTTACAAAGATATTGTCAATAATCAATCAATAGAAATAAATCTCAATAATTAAAATTATATAATATAACAAAGTATGGGTATAACAACAAGATATTTTATAATAATAATATTCCATTGCAGTTGCACAACTTGGAATTCCTTTAATCGCCAAATAGTTGACAAAGACAATGACATACAGAGATATTTGCATACAAGTTATTTACTCAGTAAATACTCAGCTTTTCATAATCAATGAATCTTCTCTGTCCATTAAAAAAAAAGCCATGTTTGCCATGATTTTTTTAAAGTTAAATAATTCTTATATACACTTATACTTTGTTTCTTATCCAGAGCAATATATAAATGTAAAAAATAATCTTTAAAAAAATATTCTAAATTGTCTAAGTTTATATCTTTTGTCTGTAAGATCAGAATTATTTCCCTTTATCCTTCAGGCACTGCCAGTGTAGCAAGGGGCTGGAGTGCTTACTTCGACTCACTCATAGACAAGAAAATTTCAAAATTTTTCAATAGCACAATGCCCATGCACATTGATCAGTTATCAGAATACCCAGATTTCTTTGCATTTGGAATTACATTGTTGTTAACTGGTAAGACTTCTTGAGTTAAACCTTAATGTGTCTAACATTAAGGATAAAGATTTAATTCCTTTGTGTTCCAAGATGATTTTAAAGTAAGGGTTTATTTGTGATTAAGTTTAACTTGTAATTAATTAGTAAGTTGCAACCTTTGACATGAATTCCATAATAAAAAAAATGCCCTCAATATAATGCTATCTTTAAATAGATTTAAAAAATAATCCAATTAAAATTATAACACACATAAGTGAAATAGAATTTATCTCACAGAGCATAAAAAGAAATCTTACAGAACAGAGCAATACTATTTATACAAATAAAATTTGTTTGAATTAGCAATATAATTCTTTTAAAGGTAAAAGACAACATTTTAGATATAATTTTTATGAATTGATTTTGACATATTAAATTTATTTAATTAGCAATAGGAATTTGTTTCATGATTGCTAAAATTTTCCTATGTTGTTTGTGTAACAGTTTTACTGGCATTTGGAGTGAAGGAGTCTGCAAGGTTCAACAACATTTTCACTGTCATCAATCTCCTTGTTGTTCTCTATGTTACAATCTGTGGACTTTTCAAGTTAGATTGGCACAACTGGAACCTCTCCCAAGAAGAGGTCAGTCTCATTGTCATAACTGTACTGTCTTTAAACAAGTGAATGAATCTGTGGTTCACTGCTGCTACCCTTTTATAGATTTATTATCTAACAAAAGGTTTATACTTTCATGCATACTTTCTTCTTTAAATGTAGTGAAAGACAATAAAGTTACATGTCATGATTTTGAATGGATGCCATTCCATAGAACGGTTTCATCACCTGTGAGATATTTCCATCATTTGAAGATTTTTAAACGCTGCAATCTACAGTTTACTGTCCACTGTTTACTCTGTTATTTTTTAATTTAATTTCACAATGCAACATACTATATATATATTTATATATATATATATATATATATAATATATATATATATATATATATATATATACACACACACACATATATACTATATCAGAATGGTTCTAAAACCACTTTTGAAATTTTTGTATGAAGTAAACAATTTTTTTAGATTCCCATTGGACATTTTAGATGAACTGCAATTACCTAAATGGCTACATACCAATTCTTGAACAATTAAGATTATTCAGTTAATTTTTTATTACTTATCACATTAAACTAAATGGATAAGTGCAACTGCTTTGATTGAACAAAATCTACTAAATTTATAATTTTTTTTTGCCTGGGAAACTCTCATTTTATTTGTCACCTCTAAACTGTTTCAGGATTTTTGCTTTTATATCAAGTATTGTTTAAATAGAAATTCTACTATGATAGATGTTTTCAAATGGAATCAGTACTCTTAGAGTCATCTTCTTAAAATCATGATAGTGCTGAGCCATTTCATAAAAAAAAATACTACAGCATATTTCACATTTTATATGCCCCCCACCCCATTAACAATCTAATATAAACAAATGTTTTGTATTAAATAGTTCAAAAGATAATATTAAGATTGTTGATAAATTGGTGTTTTTCAAATTCTTGTGGGTCATTAAAATTATGAAACATTTCTTGATTACGGACAGTTACAAGCTCTTTTTCTCAAAAATACTGTTTAAAAACTAATTTTTATTAGGTATGCATTGTAAAGACAAAAGGAAGAATGAATACTCAAATGTTGTGCAAAAAAAAGTATCTGGAATGACAATGAACACCAAAGACTAAAGATTTTTTTTTATATTGATGAATTTTCTTTTTAAGTCATGCGTGATTCTCATTTGCAATCTGACCTACAAAGCCACCTCTGAAATGTATTTTTAAAAAAAACACAAAAAAACCTGAAATAAGATTTTAAGAAACTACAATTGCAAAGTCTTTCATTAAATATCTAACACCTTTTATTAAATAATTTTCCAATGTTTTAACTTTGTTTTAATTACATACCAGGTTCCAAAGTCAGCTGGCTCTGGAGGTTTCATGCCATTTGGATTCTCAGGAATGATGGCAGGGGCAGCTACTTGCTTTTACGCTTTTGTTGGTTTTGATTGTGTAGCTACAACAGGTATGATAGCCATTAAAAAATGCATTTTTCATTGTTAAATTATTGAATAATTAATATTTTGTAGCATTTTGTTAGCTATTACGATTTAGTAAGATTGTATTTCCTTGATTTACCAAGCAAAAATAATTTTATAACTGAAAACATCAGCTTTAATTTAAAGATCTTTTTAATGTTTTAATATTATAGGTCTTCTATATGTATTGAGGATTATAATTTCTTTTTTAAAATGTTCAACAGGGGAGGAAACTAAAAACCCACAGCGAGCAATACCCATAGGAATAATTGTTTCCCTGCTGATCATTTTCCTATCATACTTCAGTGTGTCTGCAGTTATCACACTTATGTGCCCTTACTTTTTATTGGACAAAGATGCCGCTCTTCCTGCAGTGTTTGAGCGTGTAGGTTGGGGAGTTGCCAGATATATTATAACTGCTGGTGCTGTCTGTGGTCTCTCCACAAGGTAAACATTTAGTTATTAGTTTTTTTATTTTGGTGAACAAAGTATAAAACATTTTATTAGTATTAAAATCTTTTTTTGTCTTAGTGTCAGGGTATGAGAATCACTGCGAATGATTGTGGTGAGATTGTTGTGAGCCAGTGTTGGAGTCGGGTCAAGGCGTTGTTGACGGGTATGAACTCCTGTCACGTGAATAATGTCTAGTGATGTCTGAGTGAACTTCTGGTCACACGGGATATGTCAGGGACATGACCAGAGGACACGCCAGGGTCAGTTGAGACCAGTTGGGGGGTATATAAGAGAGTAGTCGAGACGAGTGCGGGGTGTGGCAGAAAGCTGTGTAGTTCGCACAGTGTTGTGCGGTCCGACCGGTCAGGATAGACCGGGGAGCTGCAGGGTTGCAGTAAAACAGAGTTGAGTTTAACGTCGCCCAGAAGCGGTCGGGTCGGACCGAGGGCATGCTTGAGCATACAGCCGTTATATATAGATGTATTTTATGTCAAGGCAAGACAGCCAGTTGTACAGTTGTTTATAGTAGAATAAACATTGCATCGTTACACAGACTTGTGTCATCTCTTGTGTATGTTGTGTGTAGCGGAGAGCAAGGTACAATCCACCTAAACATAGAGACTTAACATGGGGGCCCGAATTGTCTCTGGATTGCCTAGCACCGCCAAACACTACGAGAGATGGGATGGAACCACATCAGCACAGCGGTATGTGCGCCTGTACTTTTCAGTACAGCGCCTCTGATACAGACTACTGTATCCATCGTAGGGCATACGTCTTACAACAGCGCAACGATCAACGTATCAGCGGATTTTCTGATAGACGAGGCCTAGCAAGTCCCAGTACGGAACATTACCAGCCAGAAGACCAACTACAAGAGATACCTCGAACCAGAACCAGCAAAACAACGACGTCGGAACCAGACGGTGCCAACTACGAGAGAAGACGATTACAAACTGTACCGGGAGGTCAAGTTGCAGAACCAACCCTCCCGCCCCAGCTACAGTGGGACCCTGAGGAGCCGAGACGACCCACAGCACCACAGTTCAAATCGGGACAAGTTCGAGAAGATATTCAAGGTGGAGAAAAACATTACTAAGTGACAAGGAAACTGCAAAAAGTGTGACTTTGTGAACTTCTTACGAATGGATATTTATTGTGTAATGGGACTTTCATTGTATATGGATATTATGTCTGAAATATAACCCACAGTAAGTACGTACTTAATTACTTATAAAATAGTGTTAAATTGGGGAAGTGTGCTATAGCAAGATTGATCTGTTAGATAATATATATAGATATAGCATACCTGTCAGATATAAACGGACAATAAGGGAAGCTAGATTATAAGTAAGTTGTAAGTTATTGTAGAAGTAGAATGGAAACTAGAAGCAGTAGTAAGGGTATAAACATGGACGAGAAATTAGAGTCGTTTAAAAAACAAGGGGAAAAACTCGCACTCAGAGGGGAGGAACTAGACGGATATGTGAGAGAGCAATGGAAAGATTTTCAAACACAGGAAAGGTTAAGGGAACAGAGAGATTATGACGACAGACAGAGACAGAAAGACGAACAAAAGGTAAAGGAACAGAGAGAGTATGACGAGAAACAGAGACAGAAAGAAAGGGAGCACGAATTGAAATTGGCAGAAATTAAAAGGAAAGACGTAACTGAACTGGACATGACAGGCCACTCGAGAGAAAACAAAGACCTTCGACAAATATTAAAAAATTTGCAAAAATTCGACGGGTCCCAAGAACTCGACGAATATGTGGCGACATTCGAACATGTAGTGGCTCAGGCGAAAGTGCCAAAAAGTCAATGGCTGATAGAGCTACAAGTAAGGCTAACGGTTGAGTTACAATCATTCTTAATGACGGAAGACGTTAGGACAAAACTGCATGATTATGACACTGTCAAGCGACTCCTTTTGCAACATGCAGGATTTAATGGGGAGAAGTACAGGGAAGCGTGGAATAGTCTAGCACCGGAGAGTAATAATTTTAGATTATTTCTCTCAAAATTGGTTAGAAGTTTAGACAATTGGGTGGCCAGTACAAAAACAGAGAGAACATTTGAGGGGTTGAGGGATTTATTATGTAGAAACAAGTTATTATTGAACATGAATGAAGAGGCTATTAAATGCATCCTAATGAATAATGCCCCCAAATGTGAGGACGTACTGACACAAATTGACCATATAAAGTCGGCAGGACAAGGACAATTAAGTCGGAAAGTCAATACACAGCCACTGGTAGGGGGTGTGGCGGAATATAGGGGTGAATATGGAGGCAAGTCTAGAAGTCGCTCGACGGAGGGCCGAGTAATGGGTACATGCTTTAACTGTGGTCAGAGGGGTCACATAATGGCCAACTGTCGACAGAAATGGGCCAATAATAGGATGCCTGCAAATGCGAAGGGAAATCAGTATAAAAGCTCAGACCAGAAATATAGCTATGGAAATAAGTATCCATGGTACAGCCAGGATAGATGACTAAGCAAAGATTGCAAACAGGGCCGTACTATACAGTGGCAGGGGTATAAACCTAGAAAAAGGGGGCAGTTTCGCAATACACAATGGGGGGGAAGTATGAGCGATATTTTTAGAAAGTCCACGGGTAGGTTAAATGTCGAAAAATGCTTGTTGTTAGGGAAGGAAGCTTCTCTTCTTAGAGACACCGGCTGTACAATCGTAGGGTGCAGAAAGAGTTTAATACCAAAAAAATACATGACTGATCAGACCTTTACAGTTAAACTTATCGATGGGACAATAAAAACGTTTGAAACTGCTATAGTAGACATTAAAACCCCTTACCTCTGCGGTAGATTTTTGTCCGCCCTTTTTGAAGATCCGGTAACAGATGTGATTTTAGGAAATGTTAGATCAGACGAGGACACACCATTCCATCACGGTAACGTAGTTACCAGGGCCCAGAATAAACGAGATAAAGGGGGAGGACCACAAATGAAAACTGTGATTAGTACAATTCCAAAAATATTTGAACACATCAATTTAGCTGAGGAGCAGGCAAAGGATGGTGGATTAAATAAACTATGGCAAAAAGCTAAAAGTCAGAGGGTGGAAAACACCAAACAAGGAATAATAACGTTTGAAATAAACAATAATATACTATACAGGATATTTATTTCTAAAATAGATAACAGTGTTGAAAAAAAATTGGTGATTCCGAAACCATACCGACGATTAGTCTTAGAAACGGCTCATACAACAGCATTAGCCGGACACATGTCAGTCAGAAGAACCAAATACAGAATTTTTTCTCAGTATTTCTGGCCACGTATGAGCATAGATATCAAGGAATTCATTAAGTCTTGCCCTATTTGCCAAAAAGCACGTCCACCGGGGAGCATAAAACCCATAGAGTTAGGTCAAATGGAAGTGATCGGAACACCATTTCAGAAGGTTGCTATTGATATCGTAGGGCCATTACAATTAAGTGATAATAAGAATAGATATATCCTTACGTTGGTAGATATGGCTACTCGTTGGCCTGAAGCTATTGCACTAAAAAATATAACAACACAAGACGTTTATGAGGCCCTATTAACAATATTCTCTAGAATGGGATTCCCGGAAGAGATCTTGTCAGATAACGGGCCCCAGTTCTCCTCCGATATGTACAAACAGGTGTGTGAATTGTTTAACATAAAATCCAGTCACTCTTCTATTTACCACCCACAGTCTAACGGGATGGTGGAAAGATTAAATGGCACCTTAAAAAGCATGTTAAGAAAAGTGGCAGATGAGGAACCCAACAATTGGGATAGATTTTTGCCGGCAATTTTGTTTGCATATCGGGAAGTTCCGAACGAGACAACGGCAATGTCTCCTTATGAACTCCTCTTCGGGCGGAAAGTGAGAGGACCAATGTCAATTTTAAGGAAAATACTAACAAATGAAAATACGACAGAGGAAGGTAAAACAACATATGAATATATAATAGACCTCAAAAACAGAATAAAATCAGGGTTATATAAAACAGAGGCAATCACGAAAGGAAAGGCAAATAAATATAAACAATATTATGATCAAAGGGCTAGAGAGAAAGATATACAAATTGGTGACAAAGTGCTCGTGTTGAAACCTAAAAAAGGAAATAAACTCGCTCTGTATTCAGAAGGTCCATTCACCGTCACGAGAAAATTATCGAAATTTAATGTAGAGATTGCGAAGGGACATAAGCGTATAGTTTATCACCTCAACAGATTAACAAAATTTGTCGAAAATAACATGGATAACACAGATGCGAACTTATCGGCAGCAGAGAAAAATGAAAAGACAATTAATGGTGCCAGTGCCACAGTGATAGCCGAAGAAGAAGAGGAAGATGTAAATAGTGAAGACATTAAGCAAATTCCGTTAATCAACGTCAAGGTTAATTCAGGCATTGACATTAATAAGGAACTAACGGAGAAACAGAAAAGACAAGTTGACGATATGGTGCAAGAGTACAAAGAAATCATTTCAGATATCCCAGGGAAAACATCGGCGGGTACGCACAAAATAGAATTATTAGACTCTAAGCCCATTAACGTAAAACCTTACGCAATACCTATACATATGATTCAAAGTCTAAAAGAAGAGATTAGTATGATGTTAGAACTAGGTATAATCGAGGAATCACAGTCACCATATTGCTCTCCCTTAGTTTTAATTAAGAAAAAAGATGGATCGATTCGGACTTGCGTGGATTATAGAAAATTGAACGCAATTACAAAAAAAGTAGCAGAAGTTATACCTAACCAGGATAAACTTCTAGAACACATGAATAAAGCCAAATACTTTACGAAACTAGACTTAACAAAGGGATATTGGCAAATACCTCTTGAGGAGAAAAGCAAAGAATACACAGCTTTTCAAGGCCCAGACGGGGCATATCAATATAACTTTATGCCATTCGGATTGGCAACCGCACCGGCAACGTTCAATAAAATTGTTAAGAAATTATTCAAAGGAGTAAAAGAGGTAGTTACTTATTTTGACGATATCTGTGTATACACAGACGACTGGGAGTCACATATACGAGTTACTCGAGAGGTTTTAGAGATTTTGAAAAAGGCAGGGTTCACCATTAAACCATCTAAGTTAGAAATAGGTAAAGAATCAATCGAATTTCTGGGACATAGAATTGGAGCAGGCATCTTAAAACCAGACATGAACAATATAAACAAAGTGTTGGAAATAGAACGACCCAAAAATAAGAGACAAGTAAGGGGACTAGTTGGCCTAATAGCGTATTACAATAAATTTATACCTAATTTTTCAACGATAACAGCCCCATTGACGGACCTTACAAAGAAAGGTAAACCTAATAATATATGTTGGACTAAGGAATGCCAACAAGCATTGGATACAATCCAAAACTATTTAACAAATAACCCCATTTTGGTTCTGCCCGACATTAAGGAACCTTTTATAGTTCGTACAGATGCGTCAACGAAGGGATTGGGGGCATGTTTGATGCAGAAGAGAGACAATATGCTCCACCCGGTTAAATATATTAGTCGTAAACTGGTTGACAGGGAAACTAGATACTCAACAATAGAGAGGGAATGCTTGGCAATAATATGGGGAATTCAGAAATTATCCTACTATTTAATGGGGGCAAGATTTACGCTCCAGTGTGACCACCAAGCGTTAAAATATTTGAACACGACTAAATTTGAAAATTCAAGAGTTTCCAGGTGGTCTTTGATGTTACAGGAATACGATTTCAACGTGGAATACATTAAAGGTGAAGATAACATTATTGCAGATTTTTTATCTCGGCAATAAGCAGATATGGCAGCTGATTGGTTAGATATTTACATCAAAATTCGGTCGAGTTACGGCGACCAGGGGATAGAGGGGAGACATAGTGGAAATTGAGAGGTCAAGAAAAATTTAAAAGTTGTGACAAGGGCGGCCGGGTAGATGGTTGTGGACACAGACAAACTACGATATAACATCATAGGATCATGACAGATATGGTAATGGCAATCATAATTACTGAGCAGAAACCAAACCATGACCGACAAGGACTCGCAGGACAGGTTTATGATTCGGCCGAGTCACGAAGGTCGAAAAACAAGTAGAGTTGCTTGTCATGGGGACTAATTTGGGTAGAAATTGAGGTCTGAGTCACCTCGGGCCAGTATTATTATTATATGAACATGATTGTAAGGTTTCATAGCGATTATGTACTTATGTTAGTTAGTACTTAAGGATGGTTGTAAATAAATATGAGATGGTTGTACTTTCGTGCTGATGTTTTTTATTATAATTTTTGGCTCCGGGTGACCTCGGGCAAAATTTCATTATAAGGAGATGTAATTATTTATATATATATATATATATTTATGAAATTATGAGATGATGATAATGATTTTGTTCATGATTATGAGTATTATGATGAATTAGGTTGATTATGACTACTATATGCACATGATTGTTATATAATTGATTGTAATGGGTTAAATACAATCAGGCTGAAATGTCTATAGTTTGGATAAGTAGTTATCCCTATAACATTATCTCATGCTGGAGCTAATCCTGGAATAAATATCTTAAGGCATTTATATGAGGAACCAGTAGAGTCAGTTGGTAAATATAAAACGATCTAGCGTAAAAATGGTCAATTGTTGGATAATGATAACGTACGAGTTGCGGGTTAGTGAAGTCGTATAAAGGTACGACCAAGTGGATTTATGCTCTGTGTTGTATGTACTAGTGTTTTTTTTTCATGCAATGTTGTGTATAAAATTATTTTGAAAGATATTATTTCATTATGTATTATATTATTGTAATTGTAATGTGCAGTGATTCCATGCCCTGACTTTGTTGTATTGTGAGATTCTACCCGTAAGTAGAATCTAACGGAAGAGGGGGGATATGTCAGGGTATGAGAATCACTGCGAATGATTGTGGTGAGATTGTTGTGAGCCAGTGTTGGAGTCGGGTCAAGGCGTTGTTGACGGGTATGAACTCCTATCACGTGAATAATGTCTAGTGATGTCTGAGTGAACTTCTGGTCACACGGGATATGTCAGGGACATGACCAGAGGACACGCCAGGGTCAGTTGAGACCAGTTGGGGGGTATATAAGAGAGTAGTCGAGACGAGTGCGGGGTGTGGCAGAAAGCTGTGTAGTTCGCACAGTGTTGTGCGGTCTGACCGGTCAGGATAGACCGGGGAGCTGCAGGGTTGCAGTAAAACAGAGTTGAGTTTAACGTCGCCCAGAAGCGGTCGGGTCGGACCGAGGGCATGCTTGAGCATACAGCCGTTATATATAGATGTATTTTATGTCAAGGCAAGACAGCCAGTTGTACAGTTGTTTATAGTAGAATAAACATTGCATCGTTACACAGACTTGTGTCATCTCTTGTGTATGTTGTGTGTAGCGGAGAGCAAGGTACAATCCACCTAAACATAGAGACTTAACATTAGTCCATTTTAAAAAATTGAAAAATGTTCTATTTGTTTGTGGAGGACCCTTTAAGCTAAAAATTCCCATAAAGTGCATTAAAAGTAATGGCTGGAGAGGATACAGTTTTTTTAAAATAGCTTTGCTTTATAATCATTAATTTATGTATTTAAATTTTTTTGTTTATGACACAATTAATTTCAATGTCAACTCATCTTTTATTTATTAAAATAAACAACTTTATGTCAGATTGATCAGATATCTTATCATCAAGCCATAATTTCTATGTAACGCCTAGAACTATATAATTTATATAAAAGTTGTTACACAGGGCATGTCACGTTACCATATCCCAAAAAGAGAAGTTTTTGTGATGCAGATAAGATAAGATTCTGTTAATACAATTACAAAAGACAGGATAAGCATTTAAACACTTAGTAATTATTGGAATCAATTTCTTCTAGTCTTCTAGGTGCCATGTTTCCTCTACCAAGAATCCTTTATGCCATGGCTGGTGATGGTGTCATTTTCAAAATTATGGGTAAAGTTTCTCCCAGATTTAAAACACCTGTTATTGGAACAGCCATATCTGGATTATTTGCAGGTGAGTTAATCTTAATTTAAATAATAACTGTTATTTTATCTTTAAGGTGTAAATTTAAAATACAAAATACAAGAAAAAACTTATGTCATCCACCAAAGAATAAACATTTATAACTAAATTGTCTTCTAATAAAATTATGATTACTTTCTAAGATGTCAATCCATTCTATTTTTCATGCAGCATTCCTGAACATTGCATTGAAACCTGTTAATAGAAAACCTTGCAAAGCCCTATTCCCTTAAAAATACACTGTGATAAATAATATATTTTTAAAATGGCACAAATCCTGCTAATTTCAATGGTTTCTTGTGCACAGTGAAACAATAGAGCATTTGTACTTTATTTTTGGGTTGTTATTTTTGGCCAGTCATATAACTATTTCATGGAGTGACGTAGGGGACAATAATCGTCTTCTTTGGTAAGCACTGACCTTGCTATGCTGATTGTTTTCACTTTGTCCTCTGAAGACTTTCTATAAGTACAAGGGTTGTCAATGAACTGTAGGAATTGTACATAGATTTCAAAAATAAAATTTTGAAATCATAATGATCGAAATGATTATTTAGAAATTTTTTCTTTGATTATTAGACATTAAATATTGAAACAATTTGTTTTTCCAATGATTAATGTACATTTGAACATTGCCATCTTCCTTAAAATTATTAAGTATTGATATTCATTCTGGCAGAAGGAACATTCCTGCTGTTATATTGGGCCAAGGTTTTGTGCCATTCACAGGTTTGACTGCTGAATAAACTACTTTAAACATTGAGTATTCATAGTAATTCATATAGACATGTCAGTGCTTTTCACAAATGCAGTGGTACAATTTCAATGAGCAAAGTTTGTGTTTGAAATCATACTTAATTAGCTACAGAGTGTGGCAGGATACCAAATGTTGGAAATTGCTGACATTGTCCATTTTTTAGTGACATTCTTAACCCCCTTTTTTTTGTTTAGGTTTAATGGCAATGCTGTTTAACCTGAAAGAATTAGTCGACATGATGTCTATAGGAACATTATTGGCGTACACTCTTGTTGGGATATCTGTTTTGATTTTGAGGTATATATTTCCGTATGTGAAAAGGAAACTTTATTATATTAAGCTTAAAAACAGTTGTTTAAGTTTGGGTTAATAGTACATTTCTATTCCTGGAAGAATTAGTTTATGTTACTTTAAAATTCTGTCTGCTTTTTAAAACATAAATTTAATATATATATCAAATAATTTTATAATTTAAAAGAAAATATTTATCAAAATGCACACAAACATAGAAATCAAAGAAAAATATTAAAGTAAAAAAGACTATGCAGAAGTGGAGATGAGCAAACTAGTATCCATAAAATATGATTTGAAGTTAAATTGGACAGTTGTTGATTAAGCTGTTTTTAAATAGTTTTTTTTTAAAAACTTTCTGCACTGACTTTCTTTAAGTATTGTGTTATAAGAAATTTAAATATTTTCTTCCATACTTTGTCCTCGATAAAATTCTTCTAATAAAAAGGTTTTATTACACTTTTTATCTCCAACTTTTTAGTACAATAATTTTAAACAGTATATTATCAGCTGAAAAATATTATTTGCATTTAATAGTGAGGATTCAATAACATAAAGCTCAATATAAAACAAGTAACAAAAACTCGAATGAGTATTTAAATGCAATTTCCAACAAAGAATTTCTGATTTTTTTATTCAAGGGAAATCATTCTAGATTACATTAAAAGTCATTTCAAATCAATAATTCTGAAACTAAGCAAAACAATTGCTCACTATCACATATTTTATCTATGACGTCATATCCCCTCTGCTAAATCACACCAAGAATGTGTCAATATAATGCGCACCACGCAACAGTCTAACATTAGCATTCACAAAGCGGGAAAACCCCATTAACTATCATTCTAGATAACATTAAAAGTCATTTCAAATCAATAATTCTGAACCTAAACAATACAATTGCTATCTACAAATTGCTGCTAAAATTACGGGAGTAAAATGAAATGAGATTTTTCAAAAATTCCTTCTCCAAAATTGTTCTAAATATTATTAGCTATCGTCTGGCATTTGTTTCAACTTGATAAATGTTATGGATGGCGAGAAATTTTACAAAATACTGTTTTTTTAAAATAAAATTTTTATTTTCAAGGAAATACAGTAAACCTTTTCGGTATTTTTTTTAGCCCATACACATCCATGGGACCTCCTTAACATATTTGAAAAGACCCGAACCCTCTATCTGGTATGGTTCAGGAGGAGTTGCATGATCAAGCTCGAACAGACATCACAGACATTTCAAATATATAAACGCAATTTTTCCCATGGGTAATTGCGTTGAAAAGTCTTATCCAAATTTTACTCTTCACTGACTTTGATACCAAGATGACTCTTGACAAACTGATTAAAAAGGAACTAGAAAAACTAAATTGTGCTCAATTTAAAACCACATTTATCTAGCTGCCAAACAATCACCCACTCACCACCTTTTCTCACCTGACTTCACTTCCTGAAGACCGATATGTTATTAGAACATGAAATTCCTGAACCACTTGAAAAAAAGTGACTTAAAAAATCACCCATCTGTGCATTTAAAGAGGAAAGAGATATAAATTATAGATAATGTACTTACTTTTTATTCAACTGAATATCTTCAGCTCTATTTGACTTGATCTCCAGGTATGAAGCAGATATAAACCTTCTTGGAAGTATGAGTGTTACCAAAATAGATAACGCTGAGCGCCTTGCCACAAAGAGAGAATCTTTTTCACTCAGAAAATTGATTTTACCAGGCACAAAAAAACCAACACTTCTTACATCATTATTAACAAAAGTTGCAGTTGCATTTTTATGTGAGTAATGTCTTAACATGTTAGTTTGCAAATATATCGTTTATTCATGGCTGACAATAAATTAATATTTTCTATTCATGACTGGATTTTTTTTGGTAGATGACTAACTTTTTCAAAAAACATTAAATAATATCAACACTTGTTAAACTTAATTAGTAATATCTTATTGTTTGTTGTGTATTTAAATTGATTTTTTGCACATATAAAAAGCGATTTTCTAAAAATTTAAAAGCTCAAAATTTTAAAATAAAATAATGTCCATAATTTATGTCTTTTTAGATTAACCTTAATAATAATTAAATAATATTTTCAAATATAATTATTCACAGGTTTGTTCGTAGCAGCATTTTCAGCCTTTGTTATCTTTGCTTCTGAACATTTGGAAAACAAGGAAGCATGGGCTATTGTTGTAGCAATATTTTTTGCATTGTTACCTGTGGCATGTCTTGTTGTTATACAGTGTCAGCCACAGAGCTCAGCACCTCTTGCATTTAAGGTATATAATACACACACCCATAGCTATATATTTTTCCCCTTAAAAGTTTTAAAAAAACTTATGTATAATAAATTTGGTACCATTGATAATTCATGTGAAAATTCAAATCTTTCTGGTATACTTAATAAATTTTCAAATACATTCATTATTTTGTAGCTCTTAATACAACCTCTTGTACTGAAATTCATTGATGATTTACCTTTATAAAAATTTATGGCTGGTACGGATTACAAATTTTTTGTTCAATTAATCAGAAAAAATTTAATCAATTAATTTCAATTAATTATATTTCTGTAACGCCTATATAAGTAAGTTGTAATTCATTATTTCACAAAATCTGTTAAGTCGCGGTAATTCCATGGATCCCAAATTTTATGACATAACACAGCAAATTCGTTCTGCTATGCAAGAAATAAGGAAGAAAAACCTTTTTGTTTATGTATGCACTTTAAATAAATAATAATAATAAGAGGGAAAAGTATGTAAGTAACAAAAAATATTAGGGCTGTTAACGATTAATTTAAATTTTGAAATTTTGAAAATCTTTTGAAAAATTAACGATTAATTAATCATTAATTTCGATTAAAGCCAAAATTAAAATTTTTGATGTCATAAGTAACACTCATTAAACATTCTTGATGAAAATCTAAATAAGACTGGAATGTCTCCTTTATATGTCACCTTTTAACCAATTATGCAAAAAGAATGTGTGTTGACATTATTTGGTTCAAGTGATGTCTAATTGACAATATAACCAGCCGAGCTGAACAATCATTCACATGGAACTGAGGAAACTGGTATGCACAAAACGGTCTTGGCAAGGAATGACATTATTGGATATAGGTTTTCATTAAATTTCCACCATTGTAGAGGGTTAATGGGTTCAGGAACTTTGATCTCCATTTTGTAACGCAGTAATTCATCAGAAGAGCTGTCATCATTTTCTGTCTCTGAGTAAGACTCCTATACTGCCATTAGCTTAATACGCTTTTCATTTGGTTTGATAAGTAGGCAAAGTGTTAGAACCATGGTAGGCAAACTATATCAACATTTTGAATATTCCCATCAGTCAATAGTTTAAAACCAAAATGTTCGTATAATCATCAGAAAATTTGTTATTATTTATCAGCCGCTATTTTAAAAATTTTTTTTTACTTTTTGACTTCCAATAATTTGAAAGTGATGGGTCGGTTTATCGTTAAAAAAAATTTAATTGTTAAAATTTTTAAACGATTAATAGAGAAATTAATTGTTAAATTCTGCAGCCCTAAAAAATATAAATGATTAATAAATTGGAAAAAAAATTATTAGCAATATTTTCTTAAGTTTTACACGAGTTTTAATTGATCAAATTAATTTTAATTGATTAAATTTTAAACGATTAATTGATTAATTAATCATTAATTTACGCAGCCCTATAAAATTTATATTTTATTAAATATGGTTAAAGAAGAAATTTAAAAATTAGAAATATGTAGAAGATAGGTATTTAATTTTTAAAAAACCCGTAAAAAACCAAGTTTTTCACTATAAATCCTTTATGTACGAGAAGTTACTAAAAGAATGGTCATTATAATATGCAGCGCAAGACCATCCAAAAATACAAAATTGTAGTTGTGTCGTAAAACATGTTTAATATAATGCGGACCGATCAGGAATATGTTTATAAAAAGTGTTGTCAATAAAATACGCACCTTATTGTGCGACAGAAAGGTTGTTCAATATAATGCGCACCCTTACACTCTATCTCAAAAATAACATGATACATAGGAATCAATAAAATAATCTACAAAATCAATAATTCAATTACGGTACGTGTGATGGATCTGAAATTTTGTTACTTTGTTTTTATCGTCGGTACAAAACTGCCTGCAAAATTTCAGCTCGCTAGCTTACGAGGAAGTGGGTTAAAAATTGATCCAAAGTTTTGGCGACAAGCAAGCAATCAAGGGTTCAAACAAACAACCAGACACCACGAGTTAATTAATATAAAGGATTTAAAAAGACAAAAGCCCCTGTAGTTTTTATAATTTGTATATTATTTAAATCCCTGTTAATCATTCTGGTTCCTAGTGACCCAATAATATGAGGTAACTTCATAATGCCTTTGTGTCTTAATTTAGGTAGTCTACACTTTTTAAATGAAATATTATATTATATTTATAGGTTCCCTTTGTGCCATACTTGCCAGCAATCAGTGCTCTTATAAATATCTACTTAATGCTCAAGTTGTCTGCCATGACATGGGTTAGATTTGGTGTTTGGATGATAATAGGTAATAAAATATTTCTTGTCACCTTTCCCTATAATTGCTGTGTATTATTTAAAACATCCTTAGCATTAGCAACACATTTATTTTTCCTTGTCTTTAGAAGTGATCTATTTATGATTCAGTCTAATCAATTTCTTAATGTTTCAAACATGTTTATGCTTCAAAATAAACTTGCTGATTATTTGTTTTAAAAGTCAAATTTTATGTTAGTTCAAAATTTAACTTTTTTTTCTTCTTAAATTCTTAAAAAAGAATGAAATCTATTTGAAATTTTTCAAAGATATATCTAATGGATTAAAAGTAAAATTTAAGGTGTCAATGAAAATAATTTTTGTATAATGATTAGTTTGAAAAATCTTAGTCTTTTTGGTTCACAGAGGAATGTTTTTTTAACATGCATAAGTAACTTATGACATATTGCATGTAGTGGATTTAGTAGCTTGCAATTATTTTACACATAACTTGTTTTGATTTCATCTGTTAATTTTTATAGTAGTTTTTCATCTGCTAATATAGAACTTGTGCATGAGAAAGAAAACCTGCTAGAAAAATTGAACAAACAAAATAGCTAATAAAAGCAATAACCTTGCCAACTCAAAATCTTAGATTTTCTGGTTTCAAAATTCTAATTTTTCTGAAAAACTTTTGTAATTTTTGATAAGCATCATTCCATGCATACTTACAGGCAACAGCTTCATCTCACAACATTTCTAATTTATTTTCCTTCCCCATGCTTAACTAATGAAATATATTAGATAAAAACAAGTGCCTACATTTATTTTAAATTTAATTTGTCATTATTTCCCCTACAGCTATTTTAATATTGTTATTTTAAAATTATTATTAAAAATTCATTTATAAATGTTGCATGTATTGTTCCTACTAATATTTTCACCCTCAAAAACTAATCAATTTTAACCGACACCTTTCTCATATGCAACTGCTATCCAAACTGCTCCTTAGATTAAATTTTTGTTACAGGGTTCTCAATTTACTTCTTATATGGTGTGTGGAATAACACAGCTGCGACACGGTTAACATCTGAGTCTCAATCAGCTCTGTCGACAGATGGCAGTGAAGACAACAGTATTATAGCTGAGGATCTTAATTTAATTGAAAAAGATTTACGTGATAAAAACAAATACACATCTTAATTATAGATATAAAAAAAACAAAACAACAATAAACAAACCAATAAAGTTCTTCATGAAACATACTAAGATATATGAATATACATATAATAAAAATGATTTTAAAATGCATTGAAACATGTTTTTAAAAATGTTTCAACAATTTATTAAAAAGTTTATTATTTATTTTAAAAAAATATAGACTTAATGTTAATTTATTAAATGCCCTTTCTATTTTTCTTCTTCTGAATTGTATGTAGACATTTAAAAATCAACATTTGTTAGGTATCGAAACATTTAAAAAAAATATTTAAAAATCATCTTAAAAAAATATTTCAGTAGTGAAAATTGCTAAATCATCTATTTATTAATGTCAATGTTAAAGAAATTTTAAAAAACAAAACAATCATGTCACATTATTGCATTAGAATAATATCTTGTTCTAGCATGTCCCATTATGGATGATGCATTAGATGGTGGTTGTTGTGACATATTTTTATATTATTATGTTATAATACATATATTTATTTTTCCCAGGTTAGATGGAACCTGGAATCTATAGGCCTAAACGCTTAATATGTCTATACAAAATTTTTTTTAAAGAAAACTAAAATTTTTAAGATGGGCAAACATTAACATCAAGTGCTTTAAAAAATTGTTTGTTTGCTAATGAAATGCTAGCATTAAGGAACTTTGCAATAAACCCTTTTGGGAATAAGTTTTTGGAACAGATTGTAATCCCCAACTGATTTTTTTCCCCATCTCATCAAATATTTATTAAATTGAAACCTTACTTTTAATTTTGGAAGGCTGTTAATTTATTATTAATTTGGGCTTATTTTAAGACTCTCTGATATATGTTGATCCTTACCTACCACCTCAAATCCCTGTGTGCTTTATTTAATAATTGAACTAAGAAAAGAAAACTTTTCTAAAACTAAATCTACTATGATAAAAAAAAAGCATAAAATTCAAAATTGCTATGAAAAATTTAATAAAATGCTTTCCAATAAGGTTTTTATACTGTGTTGTTGTAATATTATTCTTTATTTATTTACAATTCGAGCTGCTTAATGTTAATAGCAGCATGAGATTGACTGGAAGAGTGAGGCTCTTGACAAATAACTTAAGTGTCCATGCCCTAAGAAAGTACTAAATGAGATCACTGCAAATATAGGTATAGCTATTCCTTTTACATTAGAGCTAGTATTTTATGAATTTAAGAAAAAAAGACTTCAGACAGCAGTGCTTTCGTAACTCACAATGTTTTTTCCCCAAATAATTAAATATTGAAAGATTCATAAAATTTTTTTGATTGTATATCAGAATTATGTGTGATATTTATGAGTCTATTATATTCATAATTTGAAACACATTTCTTGAATATGTAATTAAGCTTCAAATCATGCAGCTCAAGTGTGTGCAATAATAATTGTTTATAAAGAAGTTGCATCTGTAATATATAAGATAGTATTTAATATATTTTATATAGCTCTTATATTACCTACTTAAATCCTAGATTAGGGAAAGGTCAAGTAACTGGAAAAAGGAGATAAACGGAGATAAAAAGGATTAATTTGAATTTGATTTTATTTATTTACTATAATTTAAAAAGATATATAATTAAATGATGAGTGATTCATTATGCAAAATTACAAGATATGTGTTGTGAAGATTTTAAAATGTACAAAATTGCATTTTTTGTTTTAGGTTTCATCATATACTTTGGATATGGAATTCGTAATAATAAACAGGAGTTGAAGTATGTTCACCCAAGTTCTATAGAAGAAATCGATGAAGGTGACAGCATACAAAATGAGACTTCCTACAATCCTAAATATGGTACAACAATAAATGCCTGTGATACTTCAAGGGGATCTTGATTTCTGGCCTTTCCACTTATTTTATTTACTAGTTTGTAACATTTCTGCACAGTAGTCATGTTGTGGGATGACGACATTTGAGACAAAATGTTTCTTCATGATACAATTGTGTATCACAACATAATGCAAGTTTAAAACAATGAAATTGACTTTTTAAAGAAGGGAGCCTCTGTAATATAAATCTCTTGATTTGTCTACTTAAGGTGGAAGCATTTTAAACTTTAAGCTTTCAAAATACTTATTGACAGAGTGTGATTTTAACCTAGAGCAGAATATCCACACAAAAAACACATTTTTTAAAAAGTATTACAAATATCTTCTTAACTACATTTATTTACTACACAGGGGTAATTTATACAGATTTTTTCCTCACAACAAATCATATTCTAAATTATAAGTAAACTGTTTCGGAATTGTAATAGATTCATATGCTGTTATGAAATCCTGTATTTATTTCAAATTATTTCCACATTCTATTGTTTTGCAATTTGTTCACAGTTGTTATTAAGACTGTAACATACTCTGAACAAATGGTTGTTTACCATGTCAAAACTTAGTTGACTGTAAAAAATTATATTTATTGTTAGATTTTTTCAAACAAAATAAATGCAATATACATATTTTCAAACATTATTTTTGTGTTTGAAATTTTTTTTTGGATAAAAATTGTTAAAAGTTATTTTGGATTTTGTATTGTTTTCCCTAAGAATGTAAATTTAGTAACCTTTTAAATTTTTTTTAGCCTTTACACAATGTTTTTTTCTTGTCCCTCTTAAATTTGCTCAACTTTAAATATGCTTTGAAAAGTTTTGTTAGCCTACTGGCAACACTCAGTAAACTTAAATGCACTATAATTCTATATTATGCTATATGAAAGGCCAATGACTGAACATTATGTTCTTGTTTAGATTAATTTGAAAATAGAAAATAATTTCAAAGATGCAAGTTGTTAATAAAAAAAAACACAACATACATGTACTTTGATTTGTGTGTATTTGTGCAAATATAACAAGAAAACAGAAGACATTGGGTGGATTCCATTTAGTATAAATCAAGTTTTGAACCTTTCTAAACTTAAATTTTTTATCAAGTTAAATGCCATCAATTATTTTTTTATCTTCCACAAATGTTATTTATTTTCTTCCTTCAGTAGACTACATATCATTAATTACAAGCAAGTGTCCAACTAATGTAATTTAAAACTATTAAATTTTGATCAATATCCTTACATCAGCCTCTTATTAATATAAATTATACTTACCTCAAATGTCTTTGTGAGATGCACAAACTATTAAGCTTATAATAATTTTATGGATAAGTATAATTTCTTATTGTGGTTGTAATAAGTGAGGGAATTTGATGTCAGAAATTGTAATTTCAAAAATTATATTGTTGTTACTAAATTGCTTGAAAATATTGTCACTGAGATTCAAATTTTAACTAATTGAGAGCATGATTCCAATTCGTAAGGGACATTTTCATTTAGAATATTCAAAATTATTTAATTCAATCACCTTATGGCACTTGGAATGATATATTCATATTCAAAATAAACAAAATGTTCAGTGGTTCAAAATACCATTCCAAGCTTGAAATGGGGAGTGTGATACTCTATTAAACTGTAAAGAATGTAGATGACAATATGTAACTTGTAAATAGTGTTTATTAAAATGCCTACAATTTTTGTTTTAACCTGAAACTAAGAATTCAAATTTTCAAAAGGTAAACTTAAACCATTGATAGTAATAATGATAAAAGGTGTATATAATGGGGGATTTTGTTATGATGACTTGCGATTTGGCCAGATACAAAGGAAATTAAAAAAAAATGTTCAAAATAAAATTAATTTAAAATTTCACAGCAAATTATATTTTTGAGTTGTATGAGTTGTTTATAAATACATGTAATTATAAGATTTTCCTATATAATAGGCACATATAATTTCTAAAATTTACTTCCTGAATTGCATTATCTTTCCCCATTGTCTCATTGATTTTATGTTTAATTGAATTACCATTAAAAAAACCCACTTGTCCACAAGTTTTTCTCAGTCTTTAAGGTCATCATTTTCAAGATATTGTCATGTAAATTCAGTCATGTAAAAAATTGCTTTGAAATGGAATCAATTACCTTTACAGTTTTGTGTCCTCAAAATGTTACATTTTTTCTTTGAATTGCTCGTTAAGTTGACTTGCATATCTCTTAATATAATATAAAAGAAACACAGATTTTAAGTCTTAAATAATGTTTATTATTAATGTTTGTAAATGACTTTCCATCCATTTAAGGATAAAGTACAAGAGAAATAAATAATTAAAATGAGGATAAAATTTCAAAGGAATTAATAGGTGTAGAATATTATCACTTAGAGTATTATGAAAAAGGTATTACCGTAATATGTGTGATTTATGTATATTTAAATTAAAATGAGCATCAATGTGTTAACATTATTTTCAGCTTTCTTCATATTTACAAATGGTGAAGAAAGAAGCAATTAAAAGTCAAACTTTGCGACATAATTTTTTTAAAAACTTGAATAGTTTCAAATTATACAAGCCTTCTGTATTATGCTGATAAAACTGGGTTAATGAATTTTAACTTTATGTAATTATTCGGCTGTAATTTTTAAGACATGCAAAAGAAATTCATTGATAGAAATTAATATATTAAATAATATGCAACTCCCATATGCATTATTATTCCTTTTCATCATAAAATTTACGATTGAACTCAAATTTGCACAATCGTGCATTAATTTTATTTTTAAAGACCGATGAATTTTTTTTATATCCAATAAATCATCCACACCATAAATTGGTACATTAAAAAAATTCTTAAATTATAAATCCAAAAACATTTATTTTCTGTCTATCTATTAAATTTACAAAGAAAATAGAAATGAGCAGTGTTAATTACATCCTTTTGTGATGATGATTTTTTAAATGTGGAATAAAAATTCCACATTGCATAACATCTTCATCTTTAAAAATGAAGCAGGAAATTTTTAATCTAATTTTTAAAAAAGAAAAAAAAGCGTGCATTATCATTTAGTAATAAACAATGTTATCTTACAGATGTCTATCTATTAATGCTTGTAATCAAATATTTGCTATAATATAGCCCAGTTTCCCCCAAAAATTGTAGGCGTTACAGAAATCCTAAAGGAATTCCAATTATTTTAATATAAAGTAAGCATTAAAAAAACAACTAAATTTGTTTCTTTTCGTGGGCAACGTAACGCAACAAATGTGTAATAAAATGTTTAAGTTCATGAGTAAAAGAGAATTAAAAAATAAATATCACATAATTCTGTATCAAAGTGGGTGATCATTATTTTACAAACAATGTTTATTATCATACCACAAGGCTTTCAGGAACAATACAATCAAGGGAATGTACATTTTTCTTTTTCCACACTTATAGTCTTTATATTTTATGCCATGTCTGAATTAAATGTATCTAAGAAATGCATGTCTAAGAATAGCTTAAATTTGCTTGACCTTTAAATTGATATTTTCATAACAAAATTTAATTACAAAGTAACCAACTAAAATTGATTGAGCAAAAACATGATAAAACACTAATTAATTTGAAGAAAAAAAATAACACTAACTCAAACTGTTTCATTTTTAAAAATTCATAACTGTAGGTAAATTTCTATGTCTATATCAGAATAGATAAAAATGTAATGGCCAAATGGTAGAATGATTTTTATTTTGTTAACCTTATATGTTATTTTAAGTAAGGAGAAGGTATTCATGTAAGCTCATACAAACTTGAACAAATTTTATTTTTTATTTTTGAAGCATTGTAAAATTTTTGCAAGAGACTTTATATTGTAAACAAAACATGTCATGAATTTAAAAAAAAACTGACTATTCAGTTCACAGGTAAGGGAATTAGTTATTTTCCATCATGAAAAAAAATAGAATAAAATTTTCTTAAGACAAATACTTTGAAAGACTTAAAAGATCTGAAATAAAATAATGTTTGTGTGGTGAAAATTTCCTAGCTTTAAAAGTTGAGCATATATCATAATATTTGAGTGGGTAATACCAATGTTGACATAAATAGCTGAATTCAATAGAATTTAATTTAATTTTATAATTTATTCCTATTAATTGACATTGTTATCATTTTCTAGACAATATTGGTATGATTAAGTTAAGGCAACTTTATATGATGCTTATAAAATTGATTGATAACAGCTACTATTAAAGATTTAAAAAAATTAAATTATTTTTTCTTCATAATGACATTAATAGTGTTTAATTTTAAAAAAAACCAAAATAATCCCTATAAAGTTAGTCTTTAACAAATTTAGTTGAAGAGATTCCAGTTCCATCAGTGGTTCTTGATATTTAAACACATGAAACCTCAGGGTAAAGAATTGAATTTTAAAAGTAATAAAAAATTATTTATTCAGTCCCTCCCATGTTTTGAAGAACATCTTTAGACTTCAGATTTGTCAACATTAATGGATTTACTCTATGACCAAACATAGAGAGGGGTACAATAAAAACATATTAAAATTTTCAAAAATTGAAAAAAATCTTAAATGTTAAGAAATGCACTATAACAAGATTTAGCCCACTAAAAGTGACTGACTATTTGAAACTGCATCCAAACTAAATGTGATATTTAATTAATTTGTTCTTATTTAAAAATAGAATTCTTTGCTCAATTAAGTTCTCCCAAACAAAGTGAAGTAGCTTTTAATCAGACATCTGGCCCATTTATCAAAAAATGTTTTCATATTAACTTTGTAAGGCTTGTATAACATAATTGATTACTTATATAATCAATTTACAATGCATAAAAAATTGAAAATAATTACTTCCATTTAAAAATAAAATAACAAAGAAACATCAATAAATGCTATTATTATAAAATGTCATTAACATTTGCTACAATAAGTAATATATAATAATTTGTTCTGGTAATTGTTTTATTACTGATGTCTGGATTTTACATAACGATCAGAATTTTCTTATGCTTGTGAATCTTTTGGTGGTGTCAGCCTTGATGTGTTCACATCAACCTCATCTTCATCAGCATCATTTCTTCTAGCCATCTGCAAAAAGTGAACATAACTTGTTTATTTTAACATTAAAAATATATTTGAAGTTAAGAGGGCTGTTAACGATTAATTTAAATTTAATCGAAATGTGCCCCTGCGGGACAGCTGCGGAAAATGCGGAACATGTTCTCCAAAATTGCCCTCTGTACCACCATACCCGGACAGACATATGGCCCCAGGAAGCTACCCTCGATGACTAACTCTATGGTGGACTGGACCAACTGACAGCCACAGCGCAGTTCATCACAAATATAGGACTTGCTGTCTAAATCCTCTATCAAAAGATTTTGAGAACGAAGAAGAAGAATCGTTAACTTTTGAAATATTACAGATTAATTAATCGTTAATTTCGATTAAAGCCAAAAATTAAAATTATGACATCATAGGAAACACTTATTGAATGTTCTTGTTGAAAATATAAATAACACTGGAATGTCTCCTTTATATGTTATCTTTTAACCAACTTCGCAAAAAGGCAAGTGTGTTGACATTATTTGTGATGACATAAGTGATGAGCGGGTCTAATTGACAATATAACCAGCTTAGCTGAACAATCGTTCACAAAGCTTTAGATTGTCTCAGCTGAAATTTTTGATACTGTAGTGGATGTTTGGTTTGCAGGTGATATGTGAGCAAAATGTTAGAACCATGGTAGCAATGTTCCCTTTAAGCAGCGCCGCTACGCAGATATTTGACCGACGCCACGCAGGAGTTTAGAATCACAGCGCAGCAAATTTTGAAAAATATTGCACAAAAATGGACATTGTGCAACTTTGCACACGGACCAACGAAGCTTAGACTTAGAGGGAACAATGCATGGTAGGCAAACGATTTTTCTAAATGGACACAATAACCTTTATCAACATTTTGAACATTCACGTCAGTTTAAAACCAAAATGTTCGTGTAATCGTTCAGAAATTAGTTTATATTAATCGGCCGAAATATTTAACTTTTTGACTTCCAGAACATTTATTATTGGTGGGTCGATTAATCGTTTAAAAAAATTTAATCGTTAAAAATTTTAAACCATTAATCAAGAAATTAATCGTTAATTTCCGCAGCCCTAGAAGTTAAAGTTCATTTCTTTGAGAAAAATAGAAAAACAGAAATGAAGAGATAACTGCAGATGACATAACAGTATGTAAATTATAAAATATGCTAGATCAGTTTTCCAGAACTAGAAATTTGTAATATAGATTGTCCATTGAAATTTGGCATTTTTCGAAACTCTTAAAACGTTTCTTATTAATTTAATGGGGCTAATAATGATGTTTTTTTTAATATAAATAAATTTACAAATCATTTGTCACAGAAAAATTATTCACATTCATCTTTTTAGATATGTGCATTAAAAGGTTTAAAAGTTAATATATCATTTCTGAAATGGTGAATATATCCGCAATGATTTGAAACAAGCAAGATAAATTTGGTTAACATGTATTGTTGTAAACATTATTGTCATGCAATCAGTAAAATTAAGAAATTACAGCTAGGTGAGGTTTAGTCTGAAAAGTACAGGCCTTGTCAAGAACCAAATAGAATTGGGATCCTCTGTGCTAAAGATTATAAATTCACCAAAATTGAAACATAATTATCCAATTTTAAAATGTTCAAGTGCAAAATCACAATAGGTCTTTGAATTTATCAGTTTATCAACCATTTGAATGTGTTTCTCTCAAATTTAATTTGCCTACACTTATTATGTTCTTTTAATATAATTTTATTAAAACTGAACTCACATTCCTTTCCATAAAAAAGTGTAAATTTTAATTTAACCCTTGTCATCATCAGATATAACAATTAAAAAATATGGCTTTACCCACTAATGAAATTTAATAACAACCTTTCAAAACGTAAACTGAATTTTCCATAAAAGTGACACAGATTCATTACAAAACATCACTTATAGTTATAGGCCTCATGGAACCAAGGAAAATCGGAAAACTTCTTTCATACAATGAAATACAAATCTTGGGGGGAAATAACTACAAGTTGATATCAATGCTTTGCAATCATATAACCAAAATAAAGTCGAAGCCAAGATACTCATACTTTTGAAGCTTTAACTAAATCAAGCCGATATGCAATGATGGTAAAAAGATTGTTAAGCTCTACTAAAAATGTTCATTTGTCTTAAAAACATGCATCATACTCACACAAAGCTGTTGAAATTTTAAGGAGACACAAATGAATGAAATTGGCACAAAGCAACTAAAAGTAATATAATATCAGCATTTTTGCCTGGATAACTGTAGACCATAAGTTTAGATCTATATTTAAAATCGAATAGCCCTATGAAAATCTCAATTATTTATTTATATTTAATTTTTTTTGGTCCCATAACCTTGTGGTCTTATGGGATCCTAATGTTTCCATTAGAACTTTCTCGGGGCTAGGTAGACTTGGCAGTGCCCATCTCTTCTTCCAAGTCAGCGTTGGACTTTTTTTAGAAATAGTCATTCATCAACATGTTTTTATTGTGGCTTAATATGAGGTGTGCGCACTATTGACTTCGATATCCAGCCGCCAATTATTTATACTCCCTTGCAAATTAGCCTATTTCATAATGTCATGGCCATAAAATATTTATTGCACTTTTTTTCTTAAGGCATACCAGTAATAAGTTTTTAATTTAGTTAAACATTTACAAAATTATTATTTTAAATATTTTTATCATAATTAAGTCAAATTTATAGACTAATCCCAGTTTAACATATAAGAGATTATAAGAATTACTATTGCAGAGATTATTGTTATTTTTAAAAAATACACGTTCTTTTAAATTATCTTCATCTATAATTCAAAACAGTTAAGCAAGTTTACATTTCAATAATTATTTCAGTTAAATCTTTCAAAGAGAATCAAATTAAAAAATATTTTTAAAAAACTGTGTAGATTGCAATTAACATGTAAATAAAAATATTGCTTGTTTATTTTTCCTTCATTTTCATATTTGTTTCACACTTAAAATTTATATCCCATTTCAATTATAGTATTATAGGCAATAGAGTGAACAATACAATATGATATAAAAAAAGAGAAACAGACCATTTCAATAATATATTTTTGTATAAATTATAATATATAGAAATATTAATGAAAAATGTAAGCAAAATAAATTCACAAATATTACCTAAATAATCATGCATTTAATGTTAATATAAAACACCCTATATATAATCAAAGTTAAAGTCTAAAATACCTATATATGAAATTCAACACAACAAACCAACTTAAATGAAAAAAGAAACCCACCGAAAAAATAAACAAATAACCCCATTTAGTAAGTGTCTACTAAAAACAGTGGCCACACCCCGGGCAACGGCTTTGAATGGCTGGCTAAACCTGGTGAGGGTAGCCGACGGGTCTCAAACCCTCGGTGATCTAGATATGTCTATCTATGCACGTGAAGACTGGATTCGGTGGACAGAGCGGAGGAACCACTAGTTGGTCAACGGTCAAAAAGGCGAATCTCAGCAAAGCGTTGTGGAACGCTAAGGGCATGACAAGACACACAGGACGTCATGGCCATCCACTGCACCCGTCTCCATCACCAGCCGTCTCGACGTAGTCCTGCCGCTGGATAAGATGACCTCGGGCGAGAGAGTGAGATCGACGAACTGCGCAACTCCTTCTCACTTAAATCCAAGTCACTGCGCAAGTCACTTTTGTCATCCATCCCATACCAGCGGTCGAAACAAAAAGAAGAAAACGAGGATATTTCCTCTCATATTGGGCGCATGGAATGTGCGCACACTCCTGGACAGAGACGATGCAGACAGACCTCAGAGGAGAACAGCCCTGATTGGTAAAGAACTCTCTAGATATGGCATCGACGTCGCAGCCCTGAGCGAGACCAGGCTCGCGGGAGGAGAGCTCTGTGAAAGAGGATCTGGTTACACATTTTACTGGAGTGGCAGACCCAGCGAGGAGCGACGTGAGGCAGGCGTTGGGTTTGCAGTTAAGACAACTCTTGTCGGAAAGCTGGCTGGACTTCCCAAGGGAGTGAACGACAGGCTCATGACCATGAAACTCCCACTGGCTGGAAAGAAGCACCTCACCATCATCAGTGCCTACGCTCCAACCATGACTAATCCAGATGACGTAAAGGCAAAGTTTTACGAAGAACTTCACACTGTCATTGCCGACGTTCCAAAGGCGGACAAACTCATCTTGCTAGGTGACTTCAACGCAAGAGTTGGCAAGGACAACGTTGCCTGGGAAGGAGTCCTTGGACACCATGGAGTGGGTCAATGCAACAGCAACGGTCTTCTTTTACTCCAGACCTGCGCTGAACTTGAACTGCTGATCACCAACACGATCTTCCGCCTCCCCACTCGTAACCGGACGTCATGGATGCACCCCCGATCGAAGCACTGGCATCTTATTGACTACGTCATCGTGAGGAAGAGGGACAGGCAGGATGTACGAGTTACCAAATCCATGTGCGGCGCTGAATGCTGGACAGACCACCGCCTCATCATCACCAAGCTCAACATCCGCATTCAGCCTAAACGACGCCCGCAAGGGAAGAAGGCCCCGAAACGGCTTAATGTTGCCAAACTGAATACCGACAGCTGCAAACAGTCCTTTGTAGATGCTCTGGAAAAGTGCTTGAAATCCACCTCTCCGGAAAACCAGAGCGTGGAGGCAGACTGGGCATCACTCAGAGAGCTGATTTACTCCACAGCTACAGAGACCCTGGGGCCCCAGACCAGGAAACATAAGGACTGGTTCGATGAGAACTCCGAAGACATCAAGCAGTTATTGGATGAGAAACACCACCTTCACCAAGCATACATCAATAACCCCAAGTCCACGGCAAGGAGAGATGCACTCAACAACATACGCAAGACTGTTCAGGTGAAGCTCCGTCAGATGCAGGACGATTGGCTCGGCAACAAAGCTGACGAGATCCAAGGCTATGCAGACAGGCGTGACTATAAAAACTTCTACGACGCCTTGAAAGAAGTATATGGCCCCACGCCCTCAGGATCAAGCCCCCTCCTCAGCGCAGACGGTAACACTCTAATCACAGACAAAGAGAAGATCTTGGAGAGATGGGTCGAACATTTCGATGACGTCCTAAATCGCCCTTCGACAATCAACGACGAAGCCATCAATCGTCTACCCCAAGTGCCCACAAACAAAGCACTGGATGACCCACCAACCTTGCTCGAGACCCAGAAAGCAATCTATCTTATCTCCAGTGGCAAAGCACCTGGCTCTGACGCCATACCAGCTGAGGTCTACAAGCAGGGGGAACAGCCCTGACTGAAAGGCTCCATGAGCTGTTTCTCTTAATATGGCAGCAAGAGACGATCCCGCAGGACTTCAAAGATGCCACCATCATACATCTATATAAGCGAAAAGGAAGTAGACAGGCTTGTGACAACCACAGAGGCATATCCCTGCTTTCTATTGCAGGAAAGATCCTTGCCAGAATCCTGCTCAACCGCCTCACAGTGCACCTTGACCAAGGACTCCTGCCTGAAAGTCAGTGTGGATTCCGAAAAGAGCGAGGAACCATCGACATGGTGTTCGCTGCCAGGCAACTGCTGGAGAAATGTCAGGAGCAGAACTCTGATCTGTTCTCCACCTATGTCGACCTGACCAAGGCCTTTGACACTGTTGGTAGAAAGGGTCTGTGGAAGATCATGGCCAAGTACGGTTGCCCAAGGAAATTCATCGTCTTGGTGCAACAATTCCATGAAGGCATGCAGGCCAGAGTCCAGGACAGCGGGGAGTTTTCTGATCCTTTCCCAGTCACAAACGGAGTCAAGCAGGGCTGCGTCCTGGCACCAACACTGTTTAGCCTCATGTTTTCCGCCATGCTGACAGAGGCCTTCAGAGACGAGGATGTTGGTGTCAACCTGAAATACCGCACAGATGGCAAGCTGTTCAACCTTCGGAGGCTCCAGGCAAAAACCAAGGTTATGACAGACATCATCAGAGACCTGCTGTTCGCTGATGACTGTGCCCTCAACGCTGTCTCAGAAGCCGACATGCAACGCAGTGTAAACCTGTTCTCCAGTGCCTGCACTAACTTTGGTCTGTCAATCAACACCAAGAAGACTGAGGTCCTCCATCAGCCTGCGCCTGGAAGACCCTACGTAGAGCCCAACATCACTGTCAACGGCCAGAGACTCAATACAGTGCACCGGTTCACATACCTAGGCAGCACACTGTCTCAAAATGTCACCATCGATGACGAAGTGAACGTCAGAATTGCCAGAGCAAGCTCCACTTTTGGCAGGTTGTACCCTAATGTCTGGAACAGAAGAGGCATTACCATCCAGACCAAGCTGAAAGTGTACAGGGCAGTGGTGCTCCCCACACTGCTTTATGCTTGTGAAACTTGGACTGTTTATCAGCGCCATGCAAGAAAGCTGAACCACTTTCATATAACAAGCCTCAGGAAGATTCTAGGCATAAAGTGGCAGAACAAAATTCTAGACACAGTGGTACTGACCAAGGCAGGTCTCCCCAGCATCTTCACCCTCCTGATGCAGTCCCAGCTTCGCTGGGCAGGGCACGTTGTCCGAATGCCAGACGAGAGACTGCCAAAGAGAATCTTCTATGGTGAGCTCCAGTATGGCCAGCGGTCCCACGGTGGGCAAAAGAAACGCTTCAAAGACACACTGAAAGCCTCAATGAAAGCGTTTGCCATAAATCCAGACACGTGGGAACGAGCTGCAATGGACCGATCCACCTGGCGCTCTTCCATCCACGAAGGTGCCAGGTCATGCGAGGCAAACCGGATTACTGCCGCAGAAAAGAAGAGGCAAGCCCGAAAGGCCCATGCTGTCAACCCTCCAGGAGATGTCGCACTAGCCCCCTGTCCCTTCTGTTCCCGAACCTTTCGTGCAAGGATCGGCCTAATCAGCCATCTGCGCATGCACAGAAAACCCTCGGATGACTAGAGTGGTCCTCGTCGTATCGACGGACGAACGAACGAACACTAAAAACATATAATTTAAATCTCATTTTCATTTCATTGTTTTAAAGCTGATAATCAATTCCATAAAATTTATCAAGCTATTTTTATGTAAATATAACATTTTCCACTGATAAGTAACAATAAAGATCAAATTAATTTTATTATATGAGGTCTACATCATGGAATGCCTTACCATTAATATAGTGTCTGTGTCAGCCAGCGCCTGCTTGGCTAGGTATCGTTCCCTCTTTATCTTTAATTCTAGAGTCTCAGGGACATCTGGCACCAAAATGTCTATTAGCTTGCATATACCGAATACAACATGCTGAATAGAATGAAGAACAGATAGGTTAATGAGTACACATAATGAATACTTAGTTAAACTTCTAGGAAAACCAGATGATTTGTATGATTGTATGTATAAAAGTTTCCTAAATTTGCATAAAGGAGCAATTTTTATAGTGTAAATGGTATCAGATTTTTGAAAAGAGATGAAAATAAACTAACAGATCAACCATTTAGTTTTGGATAACAAAAAGGGAATTTTAACATTTTAATTATTATACTTATTATTGAGGAGAAAAAAAACAACTAAGTATATACTTCCCTTGGGCACAGTTGATATTGAGTTTAACTATTCACTTACAAAAAATAGATGTCTCATTTTTTAAAGAAATATTTTGTTAAGGATAATAATAAAAACATTATTTACCTCAAATACAATGACAAACGCAAGCCGCACTGCTAATAATTTCCAGTAAAACATTGTATGGTCTCCATCAGGTTCTCTGAAATCTCTGTATCTGGAATATTATTTTTTTAAGCTATACTTATTGGATAACTTAGATAAAGTGTAGTTTTATTTACAATATTTTAGAAGGATTTAAAAATATTATTTATGTTTTCAAACAGTAAGAGAATGAAAAATCATTAAAACAATGAAAGCAAGTTGGGTTTTACAACCCATACTTATAGCCAGCAGCTGGAAAACCTTTGGACCACTTACTCATAGTTTTAAATTACATAGATAACGAAAATGAATTAGAAAAAGAAGATAAATCAATTTGTAAAATAACAATGTGTTTTTAAGAAATGTATGTATTTAATATATCAAAACTTTAAATGCTTTCTTTAGAATTAAAAAATGTTACACATTTTAACAATATTTAAAATGTTATAATTTTTAAAAAATCATTTAAATTTATGTAAGCATTGCATATATTCTTTGAAAGAAGATTGTGGATTTTTTAAACTCCAATAATGTAACTGCAAGACCTATTTATCTGCAGGTGAAACTGGCACCAAATGGTCATTACCTTTCATGAAAATAGCTCCCTTAAGATAGAATTTTAAATTCATTGCTTTATTGCTTAGTAATGATTCTTCACTTTTTGTGAAAGGGTCAGAACAAGATCTTAATTAGGTTGAATGGAATTTATATTTTAAACTGTTATCTTATTTGTTTGCTGTAGAGGAATAACTTTTCTACACACTGTCATGTCTGGCATCACTTCTCTTTTGGGTTATAATGACTAAATTTTATATAATAGAGCTGCTAATTCTATACAGAAGATTATTCCATTTTAGACTTATTGTGAGGGATTGTAAGACAATGGTAATCACCTGCCAGTTGATATTCTCTCTCTAATAGTCATCAAACATTTTTTTAAAAAGGACAAATCATTATACAACCTAGTAGTTTAAACACAATTTAATTAATGTAGTGGAATTCAGAGAGAAAAAGTATCTGCTAGGTTGGTTGTTTTTTGTATAAAATATTTTACTTCATGCTGGCAAACAGGTGAGTAATCATAATGACCCTAGACCAGTGCTTCTCAAACTTTTTAGTATGAAGGACCGGCAGGAATTTTTCCATTGCACTGGAACCGATGCACTATTTTACCTGTACTGACGTGGTAGCGAAATGTAATTTATTTTATTTCTTTTTAGGGCTGTTAACTATAAATTTAAATTCAATCGTTGACTTTTGAAAAATTAATGATTAATTAATTGTTAATTTCAATTAAAGCCAAAAATTAAAATTTATGATGTCATAAGTAACACTTATTAAACGTTCTTGATGAAAATCTAAATAAGACTGGAATGTCTCCTATATATGTCATCTTTTAACCAATTATGCAAAAAGAACGTGTGTTGACATTACTTCGTTCAAGTGATGAGCAGGTCTAATTGACAATATAGCAGCCGAGCTGAACAATCATTCACATGGAACTGAGGTAACTGGTATGCACAAAACGGTCTTGGTAAGGACTGACATTATTGGATATCGGTGTTCATTAAGTTTCCACCATTGTAGAGGGTTAATGGGTTCAGGAACTTTGATCTCCATTTTGTAATGCAGTAATTCATCAGAAGAGCTGTCATCATTTTCTGTCTCTGAGTAAGACTCAATTACTACCATTAGCTTAATACACTTTCATTTTGTTTGATAAGTAGGTGAAGTGTTAGAACCATAGTATGCAAACTATATCAACATTTTTAACATTCCCGTCAGTCAATAGTTTAAAACCAAAATGTTCGTGTAATTGTCAGGAAATTTGTTATTATTTATCGGCTGCTATTTAAAAATAAAAAAATAAAAAAACTTGTTTACTTCCAATAATTTCTAAGTAATGGGTCGATTAATCGTAAAAAAATAATTTAAGCGTTAAATTTTTTAACGATTAATCAAGAAATTAATAGTTAATTTCTGTAGCCCTATTTCTTTTCTTTCATTTTATGTGTTATTGCCAAAAAAATGACATATTCTATAGTCTATAGCAACGGTGGCCAAACTGCGGCTCGCGCTCTTCTGGGCTCACATAGCAGCTCCGGAAAAAAATTATGAAATTAAAACTTTTTCCTTGAAACATATAAATATAATATTAAAATAAATGATTTAAAAAAAAATCAAACAAATGTTTGAAAATAATTACAAATTGATCTAAACTAAGATAAAGCAAGCTTGATTTGTTAAAGTCTGGAATGTGTAGACACTAGCAGACACTAATTTCTACATTTCAGCAAAAAAGGTGACACTTCAAATGAGGCAAGTTATGCCATCGCTTGGAATATTGCTAGTTCTAAATGAACTTATTATTACATGTATTATTATTATTATCACAAAGGGAATTTTTCATTGCGAGTAGGGTCATTATGACCCATAGTGCTTCAATGCGGCTCTCAACAACTTTTTATATTGTTAAAATGGCTCTCAGTTACTACAGGTATGGCCACCCCTGGTCTAGAGGGTTAGTATTAATGGTTGCAAATTGAGGATTATAATTATATTTTTCAGTCAGTTGATTCAAGTGGAATTAAGTAACATGAATTTTACAAATATTGGAATAAGTTGAATTTTTAAAAAAATGTCATTAATATACATTTAACTATAAAATTAGTGTGCATTGCCATTGAATTTATGGAGATTATCTTTTAAATGTACAAAAAAGTTATTAGAAAATAGAATTTCATAGAAATGTATCATTTTAACAATAATTAATACAACTTTGAAAAATATGGCTAATAATATCTAGACTGTTCTTTGGACCCCCAGTTGGCAGCAGCTACTCTTATCTGTTACAGATGCTCCTTCTATACAGAAGATTGTTGCGTCCTACTTTAAGTTGTTGAACATACATAAATAGTGCATAATTATTATGTTACATTCCTTTACCTGCATGTCTCCTTTAAAGTATTATTAGGTGCCAGAGCCAATGTGAAGTTTGTGTATCCTTCAAGACTCCAGTTATATTGGTACTGATATATCAGCCGAGGTAAAAATTCTGAAGTGAAGGCTATTAAAAAGGCCTGTAACACAGTTATATTTTTAAAAGTGATAAAATGCTGCATAATTTCTATAACACAGCATTTTTGAAAACCATTTGTCACCTCAACACATGTAGTGCCAGGAAAGGTGTACACAATATTGATAAGTATCAAGTTTTAAAATATAAAGAGATATTCAAAATTTATCCTTTACTTAAATCTGCAAGTATCCTTGCTTATTATAAAAGTGTAGATTTTTGTGGCAGATGCTCTTTATCCAAAATGTTGGATAATTTATACCAAATATGCAGCCTCAAATGATCCCCACAAAGTTGGTATTAGGTACTTTTCATGAAATAATTATATTAACATCTAAAATATATTTAAAAAGAATTAATTTATCATGTGACTTTCAATTTATAATTATACAGGTTAACATATATTTCAGTTCCGTTATTAAAATATAATCAAAGCTGGCTTTCAAAAACTACATAGTTTTAAATTTACAGGCACCAGTTACCTACATTACTAATAACTGCTAACTGGGCCAAAGTATCAAGGATGGTAAACCACACCCCAATGTCCTGAGCTCTCTCTGCAACAGGTCTTCTTGTTTCACATACAAACTTGTGAGCATCCAGCCTTATCTCAACCCAGTTATTCAGCAATGCAAAGAGTGGTGCCAAGGGAAAAGCAGCCACAAAAATTGTGATGAAACCAAATTGTAGAACTTGAAATATAAAAATGTAAATATTAATTTAATATTTTATTAATTATAAAATAAAGTTCAATTATTAATAATTACAATGCAATTTTGTTATATTCAGATATAACTAGAGATAACCCGTCAAAAATGACGGAATCTTTTTTGGTTTTTCGTGACGGTTTTTTAAAATTTGAAATCAAGATGTGATAGAAAGAGAGAGAAGATGTTGAAAAGAGATATAAAAGCAAAATCGATCGCAGCGCCACCTAACAGCACTTACATCCATACAGACAACGGGAATCAATATACATAATTAACATAAGTAACTTATCCTTGTTTGATAAATTGGAAATATTAAACTTGCTGAAATGTACACAAAGTATTTCATAATAATTATAAATCCTCAAATCCTATATTTACATCGTTCCCTTTTCAAAAATTAAAATATAAGCTAAAACTAAAACAATGGCGTCATATAATTTGTTTTTTACAGCGCTTCTTTAATTTATAATTATTTTTCACACCTTTTTGCGCGCCTTCCGATGCACGCCTTGTATTAAAATATAAGTTCAAACTTTTATAATAAAGGCGAAAAGGAATTTAATGGGTAAGCCCGGAAAAAACCCCATCAAGAGAATAAAACAAAATTGATCGCAGCGCCACCTAACAGCATTACAACAAAATCTTATCTTATCTTATCTGTTTCAGACGCTCTTTCTATACAGAAGATTATTGCGTCCTATGCTTATCTATGGTTTGTGTTTAGTCCTGCATTCTTATTAGAGTTTTAAATGTTGATAAAGTTTTGGCTTTCCTGGTTTCTTCAGGCAACCCATTCCACGCCCGAATTCCGGACGGAAAGAACGAAAATTTGTATGAGTTTGTTCTTGCATACGGAATAAGAAAGGTGTTTTTATCCTTATGTCTATCTGAGGGTTGTTAAGTTATCTTTGTGTTGTATTTCTAAATTAGAGTTAATTGCTTTATGTATGATTATTACTTTACTCTTGGTTCTTCTATCCTCTAGTGTTTCAAGGTTCAACGATTCAACCAATGGTGTTATTCTAGTCAGTTTTGAATATTCTCCAGTAATGAATCTGGCAGCTCTTTTTTGGATTTGTACTAGTTTATCAATGTTTTCTTTGGTGGATGGGTCCCATACAGAAGATGCATATTCTAGTACAGGTCTCACCAAAGTGAGATAGCATTTTAGTTTTATATCTTTATTACATTTGTAAAGGTTTCTTTTTATAAAGCCTAAGGTTTTGTTTGATTTTTTAATAACTTCATTGACATGGGGATTCCATGATAATTTCTCATTTATTATGACTCCTAAGTATTTTGCATCTTTAGTTTGGGTTAGTTCCTTTCCATGAATGAAATATTTTGAATTTATTTGTTTCTTTTTCTTTGTTACTCTTAACAGTTGACACTTTTCTGGGTGGAAACTCATATTCCAGTTAGTCTCCCATTTTATCAATTCATCTAGGTCTTTTTGTAAAATTTTGCTATCTTGTTCTGATTTAATTGTTCTATAGATTATACAATCATCAGCAAATAACCTAACTTTTGTTCCTGTTGAGATATTGTTAGGTAAATCATTTATATATATTAAAAAGAGTAAGGGACCTAGCACAGTTCCTTGTGGAACTCCTGAATTAACCTTTATTGGTGCAGATTTAGATCCATTAATTATTACAGTTTGCTCCCTGCCCAAAAGGAAGTCTTGGATCCAGTGATGTAAGGAACCTGAGATTCCAAAGTAGTTAAGTTTTTTAAGTAAACTAAGGTGGTGAACTTTGTCAAATGCTTTTGAGAAGTCTAGTTCTCTTCTTCTTCTTCTTCGTTCTCAATTTGAGTTTTGCGTGCCGACGAGTTTTGCGCCAATTGGCCCGGCTGGGGTCTCCGACTTCAGCCTGCTGTTTTTTCTGGATGTGCTTCCATAGCCTTTGGTCAGCCAAGACCATCTGCAAGGCAGCAGTTGATTTTGGCAAGTGATGCAGCGTTCACATGCCACGGCTATAAGGGTTCCACGCATTACCCAGCCGCCTTTTATTTTCCCTAAATATGCGTTAGGTACCCACTCGAAGCTGGGTGGACTCGGGGACGCCCTAGGCCCCGGGAACAAATCCATGGCTTCCCATGGATTCGAACCCATGACCATCGGTACGCCAGTCGAGCACGCTACCACTCGACCACCGTATCCCCGAGAAGTCTAGTAATATTGTATCTATTTGATCATTTTTGTCTAAGCCTTTTGATTGTTCATCTATTAAACCTATTAATTGTGTTTCACATGATCTGTTTTTTCTAAAGCCGTGTTGATGTGGACATAGGGCATTATATTTGTCAAGGTGGTTAACTATTCTACTATATATTATGTGTTCTAGTAATTTACAAGTGATACTAGTAAGTGATACAGGCCTGTAATTACCAGGGTCTGATTTATCCCCTTTCTTAAAGAGTGGCGTTACGTTAGCTAATTTCCAATCCTGGGGCACTTTACCCTGGTTTAGAGAGGCTTGAAAGAGAACTACAAGGATTGGGGACAGTTCATTGCTTAGTTCTTTTAATAACCTTGCAGGCAAATCATCTGGGCCAGTAGCTTTGTTCATTTTAAAGTTTTTTAGGAGTGAATGTATACCTATCTCATCTACAGTTATGTTACCTATTTCCTCCATTTTATTTAAATTTATTAAGACTTCCTTGTCGCCTGCGGAAGAAAAAGATCTTATCTTATCTTATCTTATCTTATCTTATCTGTTTACAGACGCTCCTTCTATACAGAAGATTATTGCGTCCTACGCTTATCTATGGTTTGTGTTTAGTCCTGCATTTTTATTAGAGATTTAAATGTTGATAAAGTGTTGGTTTTCCTGGATTCTTCAGGCAACCCATTCCACGCCCGAATTCCGGACGGGAAGAAGGAAAACTTGTATGTGTTTGTTCTTGCATACGGAATAAGAAAGGTGTTTTTATCCTTATGTCTATCTGAGGGTTGTATTAAGTTATCTTTGTGTTGTATTTCTAAATTAGAATTAATTGCTTTATGTATGATTACTACTTTGCTCTTGGTTCTTCTATCCTCTAGTGTTTCAAGGTTTAATGATTTAACTAATGGTGTTACTCTTGTCAGTTTCGAATATTCTCCAAAGAATATTAAGATGATGCAAAATATGTGTTAAGGATTTTAGCTTTAGTTTCATTATCATTATAGGTTTTATTATTTGAGCCTTTTAGTGTGGCTATTCCTGAAGGTTCCATTTTTTTAGATTTGATAAAGGACCATAAGTTTTTATTGCTATCTTTGGTAATTACATTGTTTATATATTCATTTTGGAGGTTTCGACTAAGTTTTTGTGTCAAGTGTTTAATCCTTAAGTATTTTTTGTGTATCCTATATGAATAGGTAGCTTTATATTTCTTAAATAAGTTCTCTTTTTGTTTGCATAGCTTTTTCAATCTAGAATTGAACCAGCATTTGTTAATTTTATTTGATGTTAGTTTTGTTGGAACATTCTCATCCATTATAGTTTTTAGATTTGTTTTTATATCTTTCCAAATTTCTTCTACTGGGCTATTTGTGTTAAATTTACTTAGGAAAGTTTGTTGGAAGTTAGCCGCTGATTGGTGTAGTTTGCAGCACCACCTAACTATAATCGATTGCAGCACCACCTAACTATAATTACATCCAAACATACAGACAACGGGAATTATGTATATTGATTCTAAATATTCTTAACATTTTAAGTGACTTGTAACAAATAATAATTAAATTCTGCGCTAAATGTATTTACAATATTTACTCTTCTTATAAGAAAAAAAACCCACAAGAAAACAAAACATCAGAATGGTATTACTATCTTGATAGTTTGTTGGTTTTCCTGACTTGTTCACATAAGCCATTCCCCACCTGAATTCCAGATGTATGTGTTTGTTCTTGCATTTTGAACAAAAAAAGTGTTTTAATTCCTATATCTGAGTGTTGTATAAGTTAATTGTTGTGTTTTATTTCCAAGTTAGAAATAATTGCCTTATTACTACTTTGCTCTACATTTTTCTATCTTCGAGTGATTGAAGGTTTAGGGATTTAATTAATGGCCTTACTCAATTTTGAATATTCAACAGTATTTAATCTTGCAGCTTTTTTGAGTTTGTTCTGACTTAATATTTCTATGGATTATTAAATCATTAGCAAATAGCTGAACTTTAGTTCCAGATGTGATGCTGTTGGGTAAATCATTTATTTAAGTTAAGAAGAGAAGGGGGCCTATGACAGTTCCTTAAGGAACTTCTGAGTTTAACATTATTGGTGCTGATTAAGATCCATAAATATTTATGAAGACTCACCCATCTCTAAATATTCTTGGAAAAGTCCTTCATTCTCAATGAGATCATAATCATCTTCCCATCTTGACCGTACAACTTTTTTGTCTAAATGAATCTTGCATCTGTGCCAAAAACCTTTCAGTTTTCTATAAATATAAATTAGAAAAATACAATAATTACATACAAGTGGTGATAGTGCCTTGAAAATGAATCTGCAATGAGACCCATAAGAAGTATGTAAATTTATTTATATTTGAAATAATTTTTATTTAAAGTCAAACACCATTTAAGGAAAATTACCATTTATAAAAGTTATATCATATAAGGCAAAAAAAAATCCATATTCTTACGGTATTATAATTTCTTGAGCATTGTTAATGATCTGTTTACCAATCATGATGACGCCAAGTTGTTGGGCCAGTTCAATAAGACAACCACCATTGTTACACTGTAAGTATTTATAGAAATATAAACTTTGCAACTATGTTTTGTTTTAAGAGAAATATCCAAATATAAAACAATAAATGGTTAACAGGTGCTGTAGTTGCCATCTTTTTCTAAAGAGTAAAAAGTTAAAGCTTTAGTGCCAAAATCATCGACATTGACTTCCCCAAAATCTTACATACAATATTTATGGAGGGGTTCAGTTTCTGGCCTCTTGTAAATAAAATTTAAAACTGCAACAATTTATAAATACTGAAAGGCATCCTTTCAAAAGAATTTTTAGAATACTAGCTGACCTGTTGCGTGTTGCAACTATCTCAGTATAAAGGAATAATTTCAAAGAAACCAATGAGTGGTGCTTTTTAAAAACGATTATGCCAGAAAACATCACGGAAGTGTGCTACAAAAATTCTAAATTTCAAGGCAAACGGATAAATGAAATAATGTTTAAATAGTTTACATAGGAATAAAATCGATATTGACGGCACCTGTCCCAAAATGAGTGATAATCTTAAAAAATATATTGTCATTGTACTTATCAACTTATCCAATTATCAGGGCAAAGATAGATGGATAGACATTCAACTTGCTCATACATATCAGACAGATGGTCATATAGCTCATATAAGCAAAAAAAAACAACAACAACGTTATGGGCCCCCGGAGCCCTATGATTGTTGAATTAAAAAAAAATTAGCCACTTACCAACCTGGGGGCGTACAAAACAATCTCCCAAAATTTCGTGGCGATTGGAAGAATGGTGTAGTAGGCTATAAAGGACATGCACACACACATCTATCTATCTGTCTGTCTGTCCATCTATCCTATCTATTCATCCATCCATTCATCTATTTATCAATCTATCTAATCTATCTTGTCCATCAATAAATTTGTCTATCTTTTAGCACCCCTCCCCCCCTTTCATGAATTCACCCATGAGCTAACACTTAAACTAAATTTTATATATTTCATATAAGCAACAAAATGACATTGATGGGCCCTTGCCCCATTCGGTGCATGATGTACAGTTCTGAACACCTGTTTATTTCAATAAATTTCTTAATGGATCTATTTATCTATATTTCTCAAGATCTAGTTAGATTGAATGGGGAGTAAAAATCTTAAAAGTTTACGAAAAAATACATTTTGGGCCCTTAGCCCTGAAGGAAGGAATATTAGGTATTCATTGCCCTATATTATTTTAATATGGGCTATCTAGTTTTTATTTACTAAGTATGGTCAAGATCCATTCATTTACACTGTAGCTAACGCTTAAACTAATTTTCATATAGCTCATATAAGCAAAAGCCAACATTATGGGCCCCCTGAGTGTTAATTTTAAAAAATAAATTAGCCAGTTACCATCCCAGAAGAATAAAAAAACAATATGTCAAAGTTTCATGGTGAACTGATTAATGGCTATAACAGACATGCAGACAGACAGACTTTTATTTGTATATATATTATTTATAGATGATTTGAAAATAAGTTTTTGAAAAAGTAAGGCTATTAACAAATTTATTTTTTCATTAACTCTTACTTCTTCACTTCTTAGTCCAAAGAATCTGTTATAGTGACCAGGGTAACCAACAAATCTGAGAGTAAGAAACAGGATGTACGTTCTAAGAATGTAAAGCAATTGTGACTTAGATAAATATTATAATCTTTACATGGTATTATACGATTTATGATTTCTAGCTCACAATATACTAATGTAATTGCACTTACTTTCCCTTGAAGAAGGCAACATAAATAATGGAAGAATAAAAGTTCACAAATTGAAAGATGAACACTTTAAAAGTTAGCTGGTCCTCAAATTCTGTTTGAGTTCGATGCATTTCTAAAGTTAGGGGAAAAAAAAGTTTTTGTTTCAATAATACCTAAGGAGTGATAATGACAACTATCATCTCTGATAAACGATGTATGAAATATTATGGCACTTAAGTTTATACCACATTCATTTGCTCAAACAAACAGAAAATTATGTCATCACTATTATACAAACCCCACTGTGTTAATTTCAGAGCAAGCTTCTCATAAACTTTTCCTAGTGTCATGATGATGATCAAATTAACAACAGCAGCCGTCATGCTGGCAATGGTCGATGCTCTAGCTCTGAGCTGAGCATTTTCAAACAAAGGGATGCTAATAAGAACACGGTACATGATGACAGCAATGATGAAAATAAGAACCAAACAAATCTGAAAAAAGAAGAAAAGATATTTTTTATTTTTAGCCTAATTCCAAGAAAGTGTATTCTAAATTTTTAACTTTTAATGAGGAAAAGAGTCATAAGAATAACTAGTGATACTGTTTCTAAGATCATACAAAGTCATTTGTTTCCCCTTCAATGAAAACAGTTCTGCTGTTGGTTTCAGATTTTACACATCAATAAAAAAAAGTGCCAACAGTAGCTTTCCGCACACTTTCTTAAGTCCTAGTTTTAAAGCGAAGCATCAACTAAGGTTAGTGGTTTATTATATTAACCATGGAAAGTGAATTATTTAACATATAGTTAATATAACCTCTGAAACATTTTAAAAGAAGGTTCCATGAAAGCTATGAAATGAATGTTAAAATAAAGGTGTTTTTATTTTTATCAACCAAATCATCCAATATCACTTTTGAAAAAAGACACTTAAAACCATTATCTCTTGTTGAAATTTTTGTAAATGAAATTTTCAACCATTATGACAATTGCTGCAATGCCAGAGAGAACTCTTGGAAATCTTTTGCTGGGGTCAAAGTAAGGCTCACTGATGCCAGTGATTGGGTTCTCTTTCAAGTCTGGGGCTCTCGCTGCATAATCTGGCCTGGGACGTTCCTTAAAAACATTATATTAAAAAAATATTTTTAAAAATATTAATATTTACACAAGCAGTTCCCAGTTAGTATTAGAATCATAAAAATTTTAAGATCTACAAAAAAAAGAAGTAATAGTTTCCATATTTAATACTTATAGTTAATTTAATACTTATAGGTATGTTATTTCTTTCATGTAAAGCGCTGTGAGCCCAGTTCCTTACTGGGATACAGCGCTATATAAATAATTCATTTATCGTCTTCATTTTTATTTGATTCTAGAACTAAAATATTACATGACAATTGTTCTGTTTGTATGATCCTGTATTAACATTCTTATTATTATTTAATGTGATATTATTTTTATACTTATGATAAAATAAAAATTTGTTGAAAAAGTTGAACAAAAAATGGAGACAGAAAACTGCTAGCAAACATTTTTAAGGTTTATTATTTCAGAAAAGTGTCATTTCTAAATTTAAATTGAACAGCAGATGCCATAAAAGTTATAGTTACCTCCTCTTCTTCAAAGTCCAAGCAATCCCAATGGTGAGATAGGCTGGCATTTTTTCTCTTCCAGTACTCCAAGAACGTAACAGCTGACATGTAAAGAACATTATTTTAAAGTAGAGTTCACAATCATGTATGGGACAAAATTAACACCACTAACACTCCGGCATTAGTGATTTCTTTAACAGTGTGCATAGCCAGAGTATTGATGTGTTCACAGGAATCAATTAAAAAATTTAATGATAATTTTCACGGGGGCATGGAATAACAACAGAGTAAAAAAATCTAGTTAACTATCTTATCTTATATATAACAAAACTCCTAGTCAGAAAATTTTTGAGGTTTTATAGAGGAAAACAGAAGCTTTTGAGAGCAAGTTAGTGATTTTATATCAACATTTAAATAGTTAGAATAACTCAGAATTCATTTTCCCCGTGCATGTTAACAATGGAAAATTTCTGGCACCCAATGAGAAAACAGTCATTGTTAATGTTTAAAACGCTGGTCCTATTTCTAGATAACTAATAGGGCATTAAAAGAAACTGGTCGACTTTCAATACGGAAAAGGCCCAATTTAAGAAATACATCTCCCCACTGATTGTCATTAAGTCTAGTATGATAAGCGCGTGACGACTACATATATGCACCATTGACAAACACACAGTTAAAATACACTGAGAATGATTAAATGAGAGAATGGGTCGTTAGATAAACATTTCATTGGATTTATTTATTATATATTATATTTGGATGCTTCCATTGACGAGTGAACAGAAACAGCTTTTAAACAGAAGAACTTACTTCCCTTACCATGAAGTACAGACAATAAACAGAAGAACTTACTTCCCTTACCATGAAGTACAGACAATAAAGAGAAGAAGTAACTCACCTAAGAGACAGGCAGTAAACAGAAGAACTTACTTCCCTTACCATGAAGTACAGACAATAAACAGAAGAACTTACTTCCCTTACCATGATGTACAGACAATAAAGAGAAGAAGTAACTCACATAAGAGACAGGTAGTAAACAGAGTAGATGACAGAAGATACTCACCCCAGAATGACACAAAAACGGAGTAGATGACAGAAGATACTCACCCCAGAATGACACAAAAACGGAGTAGAATACAGTCCCAGGATGGTCAAAGAGATACGCCAGCCTGACAAAGAAGCAGACGTCACTGAGGTACCAATATTCACAACCGATGTCTTCATCACAAACTGGACACATCTTGTACTCCTTGCCGCTATCACAGACTTCATTGCTGGAAATAATAACATAGATATTATCACAGACTTCATTGCTGGACATAATAACATAAATATTATCACACACTTATTTTGCTGGACTCTTTAACAAAGATATTGGTTAAATTTCAAATGGTGCAGATAAAACACTCCTCATGTCATTCTTATTTTACAGTTTTTTTCCCTTATCAGGATATACATTATGTTGACAATATTTTATTGCTACAAACTTAAGTAAAATGCCATTTTTATTTTCAAATAAAATAAAATAATCTTGTCAGCGAGAAATGTAAAGTTATGAGTAGTTTCAGTTAAAATCTGTAGAACAAAATTAACAATAAGAAAAATAAATCTATAAAAACAAAAAGATATTTTCTACAGATCATGGAGTCAGGTGGGGAGAATGATTGCCCACGAAATTCAGGTCTACACAGTTTCAGGAAATATTTCCGTTAAGGGGTTTAGAGAGTCCTCGGCAACCCCCTCTCTCAATATATAATTTTGGCACCCTCCATTATTCCCCCCTCTTCGATCAAAAAGAAAATACAGACCCCTCCTTCGGTTTGATTTAGATAGAATTTGACTGGAGTGGATAAAACAGACGAGCCTAAATGAAGGGTTCATGGGTACAACAGGATGTATGTCTGCAGTGAATAGTCAGAGATTGGTCTATGTGAGAATATGTTGTTTTTGTTTGTTTTGTTGGTTTGGTTTTTGGTTTTTTTTTGGTGGTGTGTGTGTGGAGAGAATATACCCCCGCACCCGCCCTCATCAAAGCTTGAAACTTGTGTGTATTAGACACTTTTGAGAACAGAAAGACCGACCTTAGCCCCACATGCTTTGTCTAACATGAGTGGCATTGGCTGGAAGTGAAAGTATAGACTACCTCGGTGTTTAATGTTATTATTATAAACCAAGAATCAGTGCAGTATACTGATGTGTATCATACTGTGTATGTGTTCTTACAGGGCTTGTTCTTTTCTTACTCCTCCACGATTTCATCAGGAACACAATGAGCAGTCAAAGGTGGCATTAAAACAAGCTACGCCCATGTGAATGAATGATGATACTTTCCTTGAATTTACGGATATAATTTCCGCAAGACAAGGGAGAGTCGAGATTTATTTCAATCTAACCGACGGCAAGCTATTATTACAGCTTTTTTTAGTTGGTATTTTTAATATCCTTTTTAATTTATTTCATTAATCTGGCGGAGTTCACTTTTTAACGACTTTGATTTATTAAAAGATAAATCTTACCAAACTAAAGACATTTGCTTGTATGTTACGTATCGTATTGAACTAAAGAATTATTCTGTAACATTTACCAACATATTAAGGCAAGGACTTATACGGATATATTACCTATACTAAGGATTATACTGCTATGTTACCCATCATATTGCACTAAGGACTTATACTAGTATTTAGCCATGGTATTTAACCTAAGATGTGCTGGCATGTTTCCAACGTATTGAACTAAGGACTTACGCTGGTATGTTACCATCAAATGTGATGACACCATACAGGAAGACCAGAACACCAACAATGGAAGCCGGAAGCAGCCATGCCGTGTAGAATCCTGTAAGAACATGAAGCAATAGGCATACTTTTGATATTTAGAGGTTAACAATTTTTTTCATTTCAAAAGACAGCAGGAACGAATATACATTAGCAAATCAGGGGCTGAAATGATTGCTTCTATCACGCCATCAATATTTAAAATCAACTCATGAACGTTTCTTTATGTGGTTAATGTCTAATTTAAGAAAGCGAATATTTTTACATAATCTGCTCACCTAACCAAGCGAAATAGATTCCAATCTTCTCTCCAAAGTATTCCCTAATGTGATCGAGTGGCTGGTATTTGTACCAACAGCCCCAGCGGGCCCAGTACTTGTACAAGACTTGTCTCTTGTTCAGTGTCTCAGGAGCGGCGTCACGGTTGTACTTAAAAGAACCCTTGATGAAGGGGAGACAAAAAGGTGAGAGGGGGAGTAAATGTAAATTTAATAACAATTAACAATAGGTCTTGATCAGGGCACGTCAGACTATTTTATATGCCACTTCATAGAAATGGACATTATGTTTCAAAATACAAACCAATACAAATTAGCAATGTCAAAGGCCGGCCAGCTTGGTAACCATCAATATATTTACTCTATAAATAAATATTATTTACATAGGAACTAATAAAGGTTCACCAACACTAGTCCAGATGATTAAACCAAAGCATAATCATTGAATTTAAACATACGGTGGGAAGTAGTCAAAATTTTGCACCAAGAGAAGTCTTGAAATAACGTTCTTATCTGTAACTACGATTCATTATCATTAATAATTGTTGCATTTTTATTTTGCCAGTTGTTAATGATTTGTTTAAAAACATGATAAACTAAAAAAAATAAATTCATTCATCAAGGACATGAAAACAAGGAACGTTTAATCCGCCGTTTGAACTTCCGTAGACATTCATCCATTGATTGATCCATTGATTTCATTGACTGTTACACAGATACAAAGAAAGTTCAGAGGCAAAACAGATGAACTCACGCTGAAAAGATGGATCTGTCATCTGGATATCCGTAGGCTATTTAAAACTTACATCGTGGAGAGGAAACGCCGCCACAAATCCATGTTCATCCATCAACCGCTCTATTCCGACCTCGGCTTTCTTCTTCTTGCCATATATGGAAGTGGATAAGATCTCCCACACAATCCGATGTCTCTGGATGTCTTCAAAGAAAGTAGCTGGATTATCACTGCCTAGGAACCTGTCAACAGAACCAAGTTTTGGACATGTTGGGGAATCATGTTTTCTTTCATTTTCTTTCTTTGTTTTCGTTCTTACTTTTTTTCCTTCTTTGTTTCTTTCTCTCTCTCTCTCCTTCCCCCTCTCCCTTCCTCCCCCTCTCTCCCTTCCTTCACCCCTCCCCCTCTCTCCCCCTCTCTCTCTCTCTCTCTCTCTCTCTCTCTCTGTCTTTCTTTCTCTCTATCTGACCTCTCCAGCTTGGACGTCTTAAACTGACAAGTGTAGTAGTCCAGTGGCATGCTAGGCACCTCCTGGTCCATCACGTTGGGAATGTGCACAGTATCTAGTAACTTGGACGACCAGTTACTCGTGGGGTTGGGGTGAGCCTGGCAGGACGAAGACAATGAGTTCAGGCATTAGTCCCGGTCCAAATTTGACCACAAGCTGACCGCAGCTGTAATCATCTGACAATAGTAAGATCTCCACGAAAACGTACTGTGGCATCAAATTCTGAGAAACTTTATAGTTTCCCGTTTGTATTTATTAAAAACTCTTTATTACATTAACGTAAAGGTAAAGCCTAGAGGCTACTGGCTAATGCATTGAATGATTACATTGTGCTAATGGAGGTAAGGCAGATAGTTCACAGGACGGTTTATTTTATTTGAGATAAGCAAGTTTTTTTATGCACAGAATAAATAATTTCATTTTAACCTGCTGCAAGCAGCCTTCTTCCACTTATAAGACTGGTCACTCACAACCCAGTCACTCACAAGCCAGTCACTCACAACCCAGTCACTCACAACCCAGTCACTCACAACCCAGTCACTCACAACCCAGTCACTCACAACCGAGTCACTCACAACCCAGTCACTCACAACGCAGTCACTCACAACCCAGTCACTCACAAACCAGTCACTCACAACCCAGTCACTCACAACCCAGTCACTCACAACCCAATGACTCACAACCCAGTCACACACAACCCAGTCACTCACAACCCAGTCACTCACAACCCAGTCACTCACAACCCAGTGACTCACAACCCAGTCACTCACAACCCAGTCACTCACAACCCAGTCACTCACAACCCAGTCAGACAAAGATAACATCTTCATTAGTGATTCTATACATGGATGTAGGATATATTATATATCTTCACAAATAGCTGACTTTCAATCTTTATACTCCTCCATCCATCAAATCCATACACCCATCATCCACGAATTAACCCCCCCCCCAACTCCCCCCCCCCACCACCAACATCATCAAACCATCCATAATTTAGAGATTAACCAGATTAGAGATTAACCCAATCAGATATCAGTTCCTTTATGTTAATCGGTTAGTTTTCAGCGTGAAAAAGAAAATTATGGATTAGCGCATACGAATCAAACCAACTACCTAAAATTATGGATTAGCGCATACGAATCAAACCAACTACCTAAAATTATGGATTAGCGCATACGAATCAAACCAACTACCTAAAATTATGGATTAGCGCATACGAATCAAACCAACTACCTAAAATTATGGATTAGCGCATACGAATCAAACCAACTACCTAAAATTATGGATTAGCGCATACGAATCAAACCAACTACCTAAAATTATGGATTAGCGCATACGAATCAAACCAACTACCTAAAATTATGGATTAGCGCATACGAATCAAACCAACTCCCTAAAATTATGGATTAGCGCATACGAATCAAACCAACTCCCTAAAATTATGGATTAGCGCATACGAATCAAACCAACTCCCTAAAATTATGGATTAGCGCATACGAATCAAACCAACTCCCTAAAATTATGGATTAGCGCATACGAATCAAACCAACTCCCTAAAATCAACAACAACCTCAAACACAAATTTACACCCCCGCACCCCACTTTGTATCTCTCTATCTACAAATTCTATATACCTATCTACACATATATATTATTTATCTCTATCTGATGTATCGCTAAAATCTATGTATATCTAGATCGCTCTACATATAATGTATCCATCCATCTACCTATTCCGCTATCTATATATCTTTCTTAATATATGTATCCATCTATTAATAAAACTCTCTACATACATGTATCTATCTACCAATCTATAATATATCTACATACACCCCTCCCCTCCCATAGTATATTGTAATACACTGTCGGTTGTCAAAATCCAGTAACCATTATGGACTTTTTAATGTTACTAAAACAAACATAAATATCATCATAAATTTTGCATATTAACAAATCATATTTTTTTCTAAAGCTTTATTTAAATATGTCCCATAAAAAGGGCATATTTATACTTTTATAATTTCTAAACTAACAAAACTCTTTATTTAAGGCATTGGTGTAAGAGCTACAAAAGCAATCATAGAATCTTATTATTTTTTCCAGAGTCTTAGTGAAATTTATATGAATTGGAAAAAAAAAGTTATAAATTAAATATTTATATTCTATTATCAAAGAATTCATGCACAAAATTCAACATCAAAATAAATGAATATTTGAGAAGTGAAAGAGTGTGCGTAATTAAAAGACACCTTACAAAGAGATGGAAGAAGTGTGTTAAAAAAATAAGTGCTTGCTGTGTCAGCAATGGAGGGCACGTGAATGTTACGCATGCGAGCCAATCAATAACATGCAATGTGAACAGCTTGTGTTGTGGAAATTAACGATTTGTGTCCTAACATCATCTTTTCAGCCACAGTGAAGACTTCAAGCTGGTCGAATGATTTTACTTAAAACGTAACATTTAAATGTCTGATCAATGATCACCAGTCCAACGTCTACCACGTCACAGCCAGGTAAGTGCTACTGACATCACAGCCAGGTAAGTGCTACTCAAACTGTGGAGTGCCTATCAGAGGTGAGTTATGGGAAGTTGGGTCTTTTGACCATTTAAAAACCGCTTCTCTTTGGGAAGATCAATACGCCGTAGACATGGGCAAATAGGATACATAAACAAAAAACCCCGAAAGGTTTAAATTTAAAAACCATAAAATATTGGAAATTCTTAAAATATGAGTGAAAGTTTAAGCACAAGATTCTAATAGTCTATTGATGTCTTATAGTCCATGGGTGTCTTATAGTCTGTATAGAAGGAGCGTCTGCAACAGATAAGGGGACATCCATAAAGTACGTCACGCTCCACGTGGGGAGAGGGGGTGTAAGAAAGTTTGACAGTTTGTTACCAAGGAGAGGGGGGGAGTCAGAGATTTGTGACAGTTTGTGACTGGGGTGAGGGGGGGGGGTAAAAATGGTAAAAAATCACGTGACGTACTTTATGGACGGCCCCTAAGATAAGATAGTCCAATGATGTTTTATAATACAAGAGTGCCTTAATATACAAGGGTGTCTTTTAGTACAAGAATAGTCCAAGGGTGTCTTATTGTCCCAAGGAGTCATCCAGTCACAGAGTGCCTTAAAGTCCAAGAGTGTCATAGTCCAAAGGTGTCTTATGTACAAGGGTGTGTCACAGTAAAAGGCTTGGGCAAGTGTATATTTAGTCCAAAGGTGCCTTGTACTCTACTTCTCAAAACATCATTTCCTTTTTATTTTTGTTTTCCAAGTAAAAGTTCTTGTGGAAAACTCCAGGAGAATAAAAAAAAAGTTTTGAACTTTAGGAAAAAAGTTTAGATTTTTCATTACTGTCATACTTTACAATTTAATTAAATATGGTAATTTAATTTAAGGTTATTGACTAATAATAAAATGAAGGTTAGTGACTAAAATTAATAATTAAATATCATATGTTGACAAAGTTAACATTTTTTGTGAATTTCCACCTGAATGAAACAGCAACGATAATTTAATTTTCGGGGACCTCGCATCTCCACAGATCAGATCAATAATCTGAAAATGAACATTTTAAGACAGCTTGCATCTAAAATATGTTAAAGAGGTTAGAACTCTTACGTCAAGCCAATGTGTGACGTCAGTGCTTATGAAAAGGGGAAAGCAAAACAGTGATGTAGTATAGTACCTGTAAGGGCGGCAACCGTAGAATAAAGTGTGTCCACGACAGGGTTACGATGATGGGGAGCACTTCGAGTACATGTTAGCAATACTTTTATGGATACGTAAGTGCACAGATAGATTTCGGGAAGACTATCCAGTGGATTCACTGTAACTTTTAATTCACATGAACTTTATACAGAAAAGATCAAGGAAAGAATATACTGATATATATCTAAACTCTTAGCTATTAAAGTAGAAATATTTTTGTTTAGTCACACGTGTTTCCTCATGAAATTATCTAACAATTAACCTACAATTATCTAACAATTAACCTACAATTTTCATGGTAACAAAATGACACTAAAAGTAAGTAAAGTTTATAACATTGTTTTTTTAAAAAAAATCTTAAAACTAGCTTTTGACAAAAGACGATGAAAAAAATATTTATAATGGTACTTCGAGCTACTAATTTAATTCGTTTCAGAATCAGGTTCGTAGCCGAAAATACGTTACCCAAAGCATTGAAATCGAAACAGAGACCATTTTTTTTTCAAATGAAAAAAATCGCTATTATTTTTTTTTATTAACATCCGGTCGTTTACCTTTGTTCTTTATGATGGTGAAGATATTTGAACTTGTCAGGCGCCACTGCAATGATGTCCCAGACACATGCGTTATTTTCATAATTATTTCTTTGCATCCATTGTTATTACATCCAATGTTATTACATTCACTGTTATATGTTGAGTTTCATATCACTGCCACTCGCGTGCATTGAGCTCGTAATTGAATGTGGCTAATAACAGCACAATAATGAAATAAATCAACTGATTCAACTGATAACACATTTGCTAGGGCGTCTTTTGCTGCTGTGTCATAAGGCTCATGAAAGCGAGGTTGCGCAAGCGTGTAAAACTGAACCAAAAGACAAGCGCTAAGAGATGTAGGCGCTGCGTGGCCTTCATTTGCCCACTCAAGCTAGCATGAAAGTCAAAGTAACTTGAAGGTGATTTATTTTAGTACATTTGACAAAATGTGATGACTGCGCGGACATCGGAATATGGCCTTCGTCTCTTAATAAATGTGTTCTGTAACCTCTGCATGTCGGCTGCCACAATTATCACAAGTTGACAATCGGCACAACAAAGTCATCCAATTATTGAGTCTTTGTTGTCATGACAACCTAGCTAAATATTTACGAATTAGGACTCAATGATCTTTTATTTCCGAAGAGAGACACAGGGTCATGACCTTGACCCACGTGACCTATCATGATCTAGTTGTCATTAAAAAAAAGTTTCAGTACCATGACCTATACAATAAGTTTCTAAAACTTAAGTTTACGTTAGCCAATAAAACAACTTGTTTCTATAAATGTTATTTATTATTATTATTATAATTATTTTTTTAAAACAAACAAATTAGTGGTTTATCATGGTTAATGTCATGTCGAATTAAAGACGCCATTCTAATTTCTATGTTACTGATGTACTCCACTGGATGAGTCAAACAAGGGGGGGGGGCATCACACAGCAAATCAGAAATATTCAACATGCTAAACATGAAGGATCTGGCAGCATATCAGATTATTAATGGGAACATTTCAAAAGGTAGACAATGACACTTGTATGAGGCTCTTTGTGGTGAGTCTAACATACTATCTACTATCTAGCAAGGGATACGAGGGCTAAACTATGTAACATTACAATGCAGTGCTGTTGACAATAAACTACATTAATATTGAGGAAATAATTGTTAAAATGTTCGAACTAATCTATACGAGCTGAGCTAAACCATACGTATAAAACATATAGAGGCAGTAAACAAACAACGGCGTACGCTTATAAGAAAGGGTCTCCGTTCTGTAGTTTGTTCAAAACTTAAGAATTTTTTCAGTCCTAAATAATTTTTTTTTCAATTAATAATGTTAATAATCAAACAGCTTAATGTAAACCATTGCTTGATATGTTTAATAAAGTCACAGATGTTTAATATTTGTAACATATGTTCTCTTGTTTTTTTTATGTGAGGATCAGTGCGTCCAGCCCCCAAGCTGTTTTAACGTTACAAGTGATTTTCAATTTTAAAATTGTCATTAGGGGCCGTCCATAAAGTATGTCTTGCTCCAGGAGGGAGGGTGGGCGGAGAGGGTGTAAGAAAGTGTAACAGTTTGTGACAGGGGGAGGTGGGGTACGGCTATGTGTGACGTCGCGGTGTTTTATATTAAATGTTAATTATTTTGTTAATAAAAAATATTTTTTGTTCCAAAGTGTGACGTACTTTAAGAGGGGGGAAGGCGTCCAAAATTTGTGGCAGTTTGTGACAGGGGAAAGGGGGGGGGTAAAATGGTCAAAATAGCGTGATGTACTTTATGGACGGCCCCTTACTTGCTAATGAGAGCTGTTTGGATGCAAGCAAAGAAACATAAAAATATATTTCAAAATTAAATGTAAATAAAATAAGACACTTCTCCTGCACCTTGATTTGTTTAGCAAACATTGATTTGAATGAGTCAAACGTAAGAGCCAAAATACAGCGTGTTAACACCCCTGTTATGGAACGGGTTACTCGGTTAAATAAGGATTTCTACCCAGCACGCCCACAAATGACAAGCTTACAGCTAAGACCGACATCCCGGAGACCCTTTCTCAAAGCCGCGTTACAGCGATACAACGACATGGATGAACACAAGACGACAGAATTGACACTGGTCAATAGATAACAGCGGTTTGAACAGTTACCTCACTGAAATAAACACTGTGGGGGTCAAGAGGTTTGGGCTCCTGGTATTCCTCCTGAGGTGACGTCACAAAGATGGACACATATTTTTTATGTAATTGAGATGATCCGATGGCTTATATGCTTAAAGTAATTAGTCTAACTATCCTTTGATAACTTAGTCTAACTATCCTTTGATAACTTAGTCTAACTATCCTTTGATAACTTAGTCTAACTATCCTTTGATAACTTAGTCTAACTATCCTTTGATAACTTAGTCTAACTATCCTTTGATAACTTAGTCTAACTATCCTTTGATAACTTAGTCTAACTATCCTTTGATAACTTAGTCTAACTATCCTTTGATAACTTAGTCTAACTATCCTTTGATAACTTAGTCTAACTATCCTTTGATAACTTAGTCTAACTATCCTTAGATAACTTAGTCTCACACCTGTTGCTGTACGTATTTAGTTTCACTATTGTTGCTGCCTTATTATATTTAATCTCACACTATTTGATAGTTTCTTATACCAATGTTAGCAACAAATAATTCTATAGGTCACAATGTATTTACTGAATCCCATAGTTTTTACCATTAAAATTGTGCGTTTGTTTGATTCTTAAATTAAGATAAAAACGTTAAATATCAAGTTAATGATAAAAGTCGATAAAACCTAAATTATTATTCAAGAGTACATCAACGTGGCCTGGTGACTCCCACGTGCCCTGGTGACTCAACCCAGTTTTAAAATGCTTAGATTGAAATTAAAAAATCAACCATTTTTTAGTACTCAACTTTTTTCTTTTAAACATTGAACTTTTGTTTAAAAAATTTTGAATGCAGTTCACTCTTTCCAAATCGGAAAATTGGTTATAGTATAAAAACCATTGTGCTTATTAAGTTTATGCTTAGCTTAATTAATATGCAGAAAGCAAAAAGAGTAAAAAAAAACCTTTGAATCCAAAAAAAACAACCTCTGTGTTTATACAGTTCACTTCAGTGCAATGAATTAAAAGAAAAGATTGTTTAATATCATGGCAGTTATCAAATGAACTTAAATTTCTTAATGGCTATAAAACCATTCGTTGTATGTAGTTATTTTAAAAAGCAACTAACAGTCTGTTGTTGTTGCTAACTAATACGATAGTTATGATGACTGGACAATACCGTACCTTACTGTCGGGGACAACCTGTTTGAGTGAGGATCACAGTGATAAAAAAGAACATTAGACGAGCCCACGGCAACAAGTGGCGTTTGATCAGTGATATTTACATGTATAAGTCAATCAAATACTCTCTGTGTGTCTGTGTTACACGTCCTCTAAAGTAAGTGCATCTATTTTAATTCATCAATACAAAAATATAGACCTTGATTTAAGTAACGGATATTACACAATGTGTTTTAGGAGTGCACGTATGTTTGTTGTATTTTGTGTTTATGTGGGATAACAAGTTTTGTAATTTTATACAATCCAAAACGTAGGAACGTAGAAATAAAACAAAACAAACAAAAAACAACAACATGTAGAAACACTGGAAAAAATTGTAATGATTGGCGAGTAAGGTGACCGACCAAATGTGCTGTCTTGAAAGGCCCGTTCATTCGGACAGTACACAATATCTTATTTTGTATGATAAAAATGAAACATGTTTTTTTTAAGCAGCTGTTTATCTTGCCATGCCTTCTGTGCTGGTGTGATGGTATGACAGAGTCATTCATAGATAATAATTTTAAAATTTCGTAAGTTTAAAACACTAACTGGAATATCTAAGACAATTCTCTGTGTAAAACAAATAACAACAGCTTGATATGAAATTTCTTGTTATAGTCACAAGGTTCATACACTAATAATATAAAACCTAAAAGAAGAGATAGATGAAATGCAATGACCCAAAGAAAGTTCAAGAATTATTTTGTGTGGCCAATTTTAAAGACACAATAGTTGGTCGTCAGTACTTTTCTGTGTGTGTCTGTATTAAGAACTGGGCAAGGCAAATGCATATTCACTGCATTTTTTAAACATAACACATCTAGCTATTTGTAACTGTTCATCAGAACATAACACATCTAGCTCTCATTGTTCATCACTGGTGAAGTGTACAGGTTAAAAAAAATATTTAAAAAATATTTCTCACAACATGCGAGCAGAAGTGTTTAAAGTATTCAAACATGTCTTCAAACAGGAAGTAGTGAGTGTAATACAACATTACGAGGAAAGAAGGATTTGCTGACAAACATGAACAGGCATAGAGAATTTTGCAAGACAATATAAAAAGATTTTAAGTTAATTTAGTAACATAATTATTAATCAGATATGTTAACAATATATTTTAAAATAATTAATTACTTTCTCAGTTTCGTAGGAAGCTCTTTGAAAAATAGATTTGACTAATGCTCTTAGTATTTTAACGTCGAACTTCCAGGATTATATAGATAATTTAACCTACCTGTAAGGGGGCGCGGATACTTAAGCTTTCGGCGTAGGCGCAGCAAACTTCCCATGGGGCGTGTAGTTTGATGAATGTGATGAGGTTTTTATCATTTTCGACTATTTCCTGAAATAGAAAAAAAAATCATTTATTGATGGGACTAAAATATTTTAATTTTACCATATATGAAACATGATGTATGTCTAGTCAGTGGCGTCACTAGGGGGTGCGGTGGGGCGGGCCGCCCCGGGTGACACCATCAGGGGGGTGACACCAAATCTAAAATGTTACTGTATACAATTTTATGTAAAAAAAGATGACTAATTTTTTTCACCTAGGAAAAAAATACGAAGTGCAATGAAATGTGTTAAACGCGAAAACTTAGTAATAAAATAATATCAGTTAACATGCAATAATAATAATAATAAAAAAGATCCCAACAAAAGTAAGCCAATTTACACCTAAATTTTGGACACGTTCAAAAGATAGACGATTTAAAAAAAAATATTAATAAATGTTCTTAAAGTTTGACAGACAAGACTTAACCTTAAAAAAATGTCATTCAATTAATTAATAAACTAACTTTTTTAGTTCAAGGCTTGTCTGACATATGATTGGGAACATTGTGCTTTTTTAAATTATTGTCACATCTCATTAAAGAGGGCATGAAGAAAGAGTGACGACAAATGGGTGCAAACATAAGAGCGCTATACCTCGTTGGTAGTCCATCTTGAAACATTAGCCTCTATTAGAACAATCGCCTCCAATCTTCATCTACGCTCTTTTTTGTGAGACATTTTACGGGTCAACGTCACGAAATTAATTAGTAAGTTACACTAAAACAACAATTTAAATAAGACAAATTACACAATGTGTCGCGTTTACAGTGGCGTCACTATGGGAATGCGAGGGTGGCGAACCGCACCAGGTGACACCATCACAAGGGGGGGGGGACACCAAAATGTAAAATTCTGTATATCCCCGTTATTTAGCACTGTAAGACTCGGAGGAGTTCTATGTGTTAAGTCGTGAGGGGGTGATACCATGATCTACCGCCCCGGGTGACACCAACCCTAGTGACGCCTCTGTGTCTAGTCATTGTAATGTAATGTAATACATGTATCTCTAAGTAGGGATTATTCATGTTGTCTTAGTGTTTTTAGGAATGGACACTAGTATTAGACACATGACACTGAACTATGGATTAGTTCCTCGAGACAATATTACAGACATTATATAAAATATAACAACATATTTGAGTTGTGTAAACTGTAGCGCGTGCCCTGGCATTAAGTAGGGCATCTCGTGTCCTGGCATTAAGTAGGACATCTCGTGTCCTGGCATTAAGTAGGACATCTCGTGCCCTGGCATTAAGTAGGACATCTCGTGCCCTGGCATTAAGTAGGACATCTCGTGCCCTGGCATTAAGTAGGACATCTCGTGCCCTGGCATTAAGTAGGACATCTCGTGCCCTGGCATTAAGTAGGACATCTCGTGCCCTGGCATTAAGTAGGACATCTCTGGTGTCTTCCTCATCTTATCAGTTTTAGTCACCGCTTATTTGGGGAATGCGCTCGTCAGCACAACTGTCAGTTTCTTTCAGTGAGGCTAAATAAACGTCGGTCCACACCTCACAAAAATGCTCGCGAGCATTTGCTCAAGCATCACACAAACGCACTACAAAATTCGCAAATAAAAAGTGCGTTCGTGTGATGCTTGGGCAAATGCTCGCGAGCGTTTGTCAGGTGTGGACCGACCTTAAGAGAAAGAAAATATTCCTCAAACAAGGGAGGACAGTCTGTAAAAAGTCAAACCCAAGCAAGAGTGGATTTTCCATTAGACCAAGCTACGTCACGAACGTGCGCAACTTTGAAATGATGCAAATACGAAAGAATAGATAATCAAATTTTTTACAAACGCTTTGGAACCCCTTTTCAAAAGGTCAAATAATATTTGTTTTAAAATTACACACACGTATTTAGAAGCATTAAATTAGCGGCCCATTTACAAATTCTCATTTGTACAAACGTGGCTACTTTCTCCCGTGGCAACATTACATGAATTATTTATCTCTCACTAACAGCTTAACCCAACGCTTTGAAATATCATCTTTGATCTGTCATGAAAATAATGTTTCCGACTGATTCACGTCGTCGAGAGTAATTTATGTATTGATGTACATCTATACCGTCACCACTTTTATATAGTGTTTAGATTAGATGTACATCTATACAGTTACCACTTTAATATAGTGTTTAGTTTCTAAGAGTCGCAGCACACAAAGACGAATAATTTACACAAAATGTTTTCAAGGCTTTTCACTAAATCATCAGTTCTGATGTAACAATATCTTTCACTAAATCATCAGTTCTGATGTAACAATATCTTTCACCAAATCATCAGTTCTGATGTAACAATATCTTTCACTAAATCATCAGTTCTGATGTAACAATATCTTTCACTAAATCATCAGTTCTGATGTAACAATATCTTTCACTAAATCATCAGTTCTGATGTAACAATATCTTTCACTAAATCATCAGTTCTGATGTAACAATATCTTTCACTAAATCATCAGTTCTGATGTAACAATATCTTTCACCAAATCATCAGTTCTGATGTAACAATATCTTTCACCAAATCATCAGTTCTGATGTAACAATATCTTTCACTAAATCATCAGTTCTGAAGTAACAATATCTTTCACTAAATCATCAGTTCTGATGTAACAATATCTTTCACTAAATCATCAGTTCTGATGTAACAATATCTTTCACTAAATCATCAGTTCTGATGTAACAATATCTTTCACTAAATCATCAGTTCTGATGTAACAATATCTTTCACTAAATCATCAGTTCTGATGTAACAATATCGTTCACTAAATCATCAGTTCTGATGTAACAATATCTTTCACTAAATCATCAGTTCTGATGTAACAATATCTTTCACTAAATCATCAGTTCTGATGTAACAATATCGTTCACTAAATCATCAGTTCTGATGTAACAATATCTTTCACTAAATCATCAGTTCTGATGTAACAATATCTTTCACTAAATCATCAGTTCTGATGTAACAATATCTTTCACTAAATCATCAGTTCTGATGTAACAATATCTTTCACTAAATCATCAGTTCTGATGTAACAATATCGTTCGTCTTCAGTGAAACAGTTGAATCATAATCTCTAACCAAATTGCATTTTTTATAATTGCAATACAGTGAGACCTGGTGAATGTGGGAAGTACATTTGAGTAAAATTCATGAGTTCAAGCAAATGCTGTGAATAGTTATAAACATTTCTCGTTGTTAAGCTATGTGGGGGAAAACTGATAGATAGAGAGAAGAAAAAAACACCACGTAAAGAGTTAAAGAGAGAAGATACTAACATTTTGAAAGAGATGAACAGCAACTTAGGACAGACCAATTAAATGATAATTAATATGAGAATAGCAACTCTTAGAAATGTAGCCTGATATTCCATTACGAAAAATGAGAGCCGGAGAGAGTATTTGTAAATTAAAAAAAAACACGTAAAATCCAGGTTTTTGACTATACATCCTTTACATACGAGACATGACTAAAAGAATGTTCATTATAATGCGCAGCGCACGACAATCCAAAAATACAAAATTTTAGTTGTATCTCTTAAAACATGTTTAATATAATGCACACCGATCGCGAATATATTTTTAGAAAGTATTGCCAATTTAATACGCACCTTATTGCGCGACAGGAAAGGTTGTTCAATATAATACGCACCACGACACCCGAGCACAAAAATTAACATGCTACATAAAGATAGATGAAAATAATCTAAAAATTCATTAATTTAATTACAGTAAATGCGATCAATCTGAAATTTTGATGCATCATTTTTATCATCGGCACGAGTCTGTCTGCAAAATTTCAGCTCGCTAGCTTACGAGGAAGTGGCTTAAAAGTCGATCCAAAGTTTTTTCGGCAATCAAGGGCTCAAACAAGTTAATATAAAGGATTTAATAAAGGATTTTAAAAAAGAGTTATCTTATCTTATCTGTTACAGACGATCCTTCTATTTAGAAGATTATTGCGTCATACGGTTATCTATGGTTTGTGTTTAGTCCCGAATTCTTATTAGAGTTTTAACTGTTGATAAAGTGTTGGTTTTCCTGGTTTCTTCAGGCAACAAATTCCACGCCCGAATTCCGGACGGGAAGAGCGAAAATTTGTATGTGTTTGTTCTTGCATACGGCATAAGGAAGGTGTTTTTATCCTTATGTCTATCTGAGTTATCTTTGTGTTGTATTTCTGAATTATAATTAATTGCTTTAAAGTATTATTACTACTTTACTCTTGGTTCTTCTATCCTCTAGTGTTTCAAGTTAAACGAATAAGTGCTGAAGAGATAGAGAAAGAAGAGAAAGGAGGGAGAAAAGGAGGGCGAGTAGGATGGGGAAATGAGAGGGAAAGAAAAATATGAGAGACAGGCATGGGCGTAGGGAAGGGGGGCAAGGGGGGCATTTGCCCCCCCCCCTACATTTGAGAAAAAAGTTTTTAATTTATTAAATGCATTAATAAATGTTGTATTTTAGCTATTACAGCACTAATTTGTAAGTCTTATTAATTTCTAAGGTTTTTTTCAACCCTTATTTTATACTTAACTTGAATTTAATTGAAAATTGTACCCGTATGGCATTGTCAGTTAAAATTTTAAAAAAGTGGGATTTTTTTTTGCCCCCCCCCCTGGAAAAATTCCTAGCGACGCCCATGCTGAGGCAGGTAGAGGAGGAGGGACAGTTTTCAAATTCCAAGTGTTTCAAATGTCAGTTAACGATATGTCGTGAGCAATCAGGAACAGACGTCGTCATGGCAACACGGTAGTTTTATTTATGTGGTTAAAAATGCCCCCCCCCCGCCTGTCATGGGTTGGTGCATGTACAAAGTTTCAGTTTATTTGGACACCAGGAATCCGGTCAAACTTGAAATATAACTTACGTCAGTCAAGGCTTAACTGATACCAACTAGTTGTACACAGAGATGCAATATTTAAACAACAAAAACATAAAAAAGCAGAAATCAGTAATCAAATTAGCATCATCGCGTCACAATAAATTTCTTCTAGTAGTAGTATTTGTAAAATTTGCTGAAAGAATTTCCATAATAATGAGTTGAAATTGATCGGCTTGAGGGGCACCAGCTTGTGAGTAGAAGCAGGCATCAGTGTCGCAACATTTGGTGTTGTCAATGTGGATGTAGCATAGATTACTGCAATACATGGTTGAGTGAAATACATGGTTGAGTGAAATACACGGTTGAGTGAAATACACGGTTGACTGAAATACACGGTTGAGTGAAATACATGGTTGAGTGCAATACAGGGTTGAGTGAAATACATGGTTGAGTGCAATACAGGGTTGAGTGAAATACATGGTTGAGTGAAATACATGGTTGAGTGAAATACATGGTTGAGTGCAATACATGGTTGAGTGAAATACATGGTTGAGTGAAATACATGATTGAGTGAAATACATGTTTGACTAAGACTAAAATACAATTAAAAGAAGGTATTTTTTTACTTGGTTAATTTTTGTGACACTTTACACGTTTTGTTCATAAATTATTACGATAGTCAGGGGAGTAGCTGTACATTAGTACACACTAAAATGACATTGAATTTAGCAACTGTAAATAAAGTACTCATATAGGAGAAAATACATTTCAGCCAGAGCCATCCTCTAACTAGTGTTGGTTTGAGATGGCTCCCGCCACACTTCTTTAAGTTAGTCGTGCAATTATACCCCGCTTCTTAAGTTAGTCGTACAATTATACCCCACTTCTTACGTTAGTCTTAAAATATACCCAACTTCTTAAGTTAGTCTTAAAATATTCCCCGCTTCTTAAGTTAGCCGTACAATTATACCCCGCTTCTTAAGTTAGTCGTACAATTATACCACACTTTTTAAGCTAGTCGTAAAATTATACCCCATTTCTTAAATTATTCTTAAAATATACCCCATTTCTTAAGTTAGTCGTACAATTATAACACAACGCGTGTTTATATTTACATGACAGAGCGAACACAGAAACAAAAGATCGATTTCTTTGGTCGACATGTCGAGTGTGGGTCACGCACTGTAATAACTGGTTCAGCACAACGCCATTACTTATTAACAGACTGGTATTAGGTGCTGGACGAACGCATTTGACATCCTTTCCCGCCGTCTATCTCTCTGTTCCTTTCAAACAAAACGCACAGACACAGGCAGGCACAGACAGACACAGACAGACACAGGCAGGCACAGACAGACACAGACAGACACAGGCAGGCACAGACAGACACAGACCTGCAGGACTGGAAAGAGGACGAGGCATAGAGTAAGACAATGGCGGCACTTTCTGCATGGGGCCTCGAATTTTAGGAATGGAATTAAGTTTGTTGTAACACAATTTAACCCCCCCCCCAAGGGCACTAAGTAATCCCGCTGCGCACATGCACAACAGATATTGTAAAGAGCCATCTTATCTGGTTAGTGAGGGTATTTCTCTAACTTCCGTAGTTACTTCACACTCGTTCATCTGAACCTCGTGCTCATGAAATCAGTGAACAACACGCCACTGAACGCGGCGATAACTATATTTCATTTGGTTATAACAATACATTTCGCCATATTGCTTTCATTTCGTCTTACATTAGCCTACTAATCAATGTCTCCAATTGCGTTTCGGCCACACTCTCGAACCGAATGCTTAATCCTCCCTCATTGGTTTATAGGTTTATAGGTTAATTACGTCACAGGGGCCGTCCATAAAAGACTTCACACGACTTTGGCCTATTTTTCAGCCCCCCCCCCTCGTCACAAAAACTTAGACCCCCCGTCACAATTATTTGATACCCCCGTCCCCCAAAAGCCTTATTTTCTAATTGAAAATTAGCATATTTCAAATTAATTTTTTTGGTCAATTTAAATATGCATTTAGTGAAAGTCTGCAATCTAATATCGTAAAACGCATGAAGCCACGTAAAATGTCGTTAAATAAATTGCAAGTAATCAACTAGTTCAATGGAGCGTTTATTTAATGTAGCGAGTTTTCATGTGAAGTCACATTTCTTAAATACCCCCCCCTCATCACACATCGTCACAAATGCGTGACCCCCCTCCCCCTTAGGCGCGTGACGTCATTTATGGACGATCACATGGTCTCTGCCGCAAAACGCTCCAAAATTCTCCCCTCCTATTTTGATTCTAGCCTCCAGACACGCACGCCATTGATAAACAGAACATTCATTAATTAGGTCATTGACTTTGTGACAAGTGGTCTCACCCACCAACTTGTGTCAAGGGCGTAACTTGTGTTGAGGGCGTAACTTGTGTTGAGGGCGTAACTTGTGTTGAGGGCGTAGCTTGTGTTGAGGGCGAGACTTGCATTAAGGATGTAACTTGTGTTGAGGGTGTAACATGTGTTGAGGGCGAAACTTGTATTGAGGGCGTAACTTGTGTTGAGGGCGTAACTTGTGTTGAGGGCGTCACTTGTATTAAGGGCGTAACCTGTGTTGAGGGCGAGACTTGTATTAAGGATGTAACTTGTTTCGAGGGGGTAACTTGTGTATTCTTTCCACTTATTCGAGTGGTTAATGAGACTGAGGCTGGAGTAGAAGTCTCTGCGTCACTTCTCTCATGGGAGCCTCAAGTGATTGCTGTTGTGTTGGCTTCCCGTGTTGAAAGTTGTGTTGCAACATTTCGTTTTCAGAATCCTCTGTGGGCCCCAAATATGCTGTCTCTTTGCCACCAATATTCACAGCTTTTCGAAAAACCAAAGCGATGAGTGGTGAAACTTTTTGATTAGCCAAGTTGACTTTAGATTCCGGTATTTCATTTACACATTTTACACATTCACTCAATGAACTCTTAAATTAAGTTTTGACGTCCTCTTCATACACACGTAAGTCGGTTCTAAAGATGTAATGAGGCCCCTTGTGTAGGGATTGAAAACAAGTCAGGAGACTGACTATAAAATTAAATGTCTAAGCAATGATTTCAAATACATGACTGGCTTTATTTCTCATTTAGTGAACATAAATATAATGTCAATTCTGATTGGCTGTCTTATATTACGTATCACAGCCCCGCCTTCTGTACAGGAGAATATTGCTTCCTAATATATTTTGTTTGTGTGTAGAGGGTCGTCCATAAAGTAAGTCACGCTATTTTTGACCATTTTTAACTCCCCCTACCCCCTGTCACAAACTGTCACAATTCTCGGAACCCCCTCCCCCTTTCTTTAAAGTACGTCACACTTTCAAACATTTTTTTTTACTTAACAAAATAATTGAAATTTAATATAAAAAAACACCGTGACGTCACACATGACCGGTTCCCCCGTCCCCCTGTCACACTATCTTACACCCCCTCCCCCCTTCTGGAGCGTGAGGGTAAATTTTTATTAAAGTTTTGAATGTGTGTTGGTTTTACTGGTTTTCTCAGCAAACCATTCCACACCCTAGACCAGGGGTGGCCAGAGCTGTAGTAATGGAGAGCCATTTTATTAATATTCAAAAATTTTGAGAGCCACATTGGGACATTATATCTCACGTCCCCGCCAATGTTCCCTTTAAGCTGCGCGGCTGCGTATATATATCTGACCGACCGACGCCGCGCAGCAGTTTAGAATTACCGCGCAGCAAAATTTTGTAAAATATTGCAAACAAAATGGATGTTGTGCAACTTTGCACACGAGTTTTTTTACTTTGAACAAGGACCAGCGAACCTTCTTTATCAATAAATGCAAAATACTCTTCCCATTCTGGTACAAAGCTTTTATTTTCTTCTTTATATTTTCGTTTCCTGCAACTTGTTGCCATATTTTGTGGATTTTTATCGAGACGGGAACAAGAAATTTAACAATTTACATCACCAACCACTTACAAACCAATCGCTCCCCTCAACTTTTAAATCTTAAATAAGCCAACAATATTTTTAACCCTTTGTTTCCGTCCAGATTTTTTTAAAAACTTTCATTTATTTTTGTTATTACAGTGAAAATCATTAAGTGACTGAAAATTATTTTGGTTAAAACCCAATATTAGACAAACAACATCGGCTCGTCTGTCTTAACCGGTAACTCAAAAATATGGTTTCTTCAGAGCGAAGTTAGCGTCCTGTCATATAATAAAAGCAGGGATGTTATTATTAATAACACAAAATACCAACCCCTTTTAGTTCTCTGGGGTGCGGTCGTGTTTTCCTTGATTCATTCCAAGAACTTATATCTTTTAGTTTTAATAGATTTTTGTTTCATGTTCTGGGAAAAAAGGTGTATCAAAATACTTTGTATTTTGTCGGGACCGTATTTTATTTCCCGTCGACAGATATTTCTTCTTAAGCGTTTTCCTGTTAAACGTATTTCACAGCATATATTTCAAAAGGAAAAGTTTTAATTTGATCAATTGTTCGCGAGCCGCAAAGTGGCCACCGTTGCCCTAGACTCTAGACCGAAAGGAAAAAAAAATTTTAAACGTTTTTCTTGCCTATGAATCTAGAATTTTAAAATTCCTTATATTAACTTCGAAATCTTGTCACCGTCTCTGTCGTGATCTGTTCGTACGTCGGGCGGAAAAACAAAAGTAAAAAATGACCCACTTCCCGTAATGCCATCGAGCTGAAATTTGGCACACAGACTTATGTCACCTAACAATGCATCGTATCAAAATTTCAGATCGATCGAACGTACCGTAATTAAATAATTAATGCATTTTTAGTTTATCTCTATACAGCATATGTAATTCAATTTCACGGTTTGTTATTGTTTTTTTTCACGTGACAGTTCAGTTCGCGCGTTGACGCAACATCGTCGATGTACATTCGTGCTTTTGTTTACATTTTACGTGTCACGCTGAGCTCGGTGCAGCGATCGGTGACCAGACCTTTCCCCTCTCCCACCCCCCGGGTTATAAAGCAAAGGGGAGTTAAGACAGATTCAGTCTGTAAATGTTTTTCGCGTTTGAACATAATCAATACTGTTAGTTATGTCTCATATATAAGGGATTTATAGTCAAAAACTTTGTTTTTACGGGTTTGTTTTATTTTTTTGTTGTTGTGTGTATCCAGTGTCTATCCGGTTACGTTACACCAAAATGACTAATTATAGATCAACAAGCTTATAAGAACAACAGAAAATAATTCCTTTATTCCTACTCTTAACTCTCATAATGGTATTATGTAATTTTTCGGACAAGGTAAAATAGTAGTATCTTTTAATGATAGAATTTAAAAAAACCGTAAAAAACCAAGTTTTTCACTATAAATCCTTTATGTACGAGACGTAACTAAAAGAATGTTCATTATAATACGCAGCGCAAGACCATCCAGAAATACAAAATTGCAGTTGTGTCGTAAAACATGTTTAATATAATGCGCACCGATCTGGAATATGTTTATAAAAAGAGTTGTCAATAAAATACGCACCTTATTGCGCGACAGAAAGGTTGTTCAATATGATACGCACCGCGACGCTCTATCTCAAAAAATAGCATGATACATAGGAATAAATAAAATAATCTAAAAAATCAATAATTTAATTACGGTACATGCGATCGATCTGAAATTTTGATACATAGTTTTTATCATTGCCACCAAACTGCCTGCTAAATTTCAGCTCGCTAGCTTACGATGAAGTGGGATAAAAATCGATCAAAATTTTGGCGACAAGTAAGGGCGGGCGGCCGGGCGGGCGGCCGCAGACACCACGAGTTAATATAAAGGATTTAAAAACACAACAACTTTTATGGGTCTGACAGCTGAATCTAATATTTGTTTTGTTTTTGAAGTAAGAGATAGGGATTGGACACAATCCAAGATAATAACACATGCATCAAACATATTTAAAATAGATTTTTGGATTTTCTTGTGCCACAGACCTGTACTGATATGATAAATAGACTATAATTGATGTGGTTAATAGACTGTACTGATGTGGTTAATAGACTGTATTTAAATGGTTAATAGACTGTACTGCTGTGGTTAATAGACTGTACTGATGTGATAAATAGACTATAACTGATGTGGTTAATATACTGTACTGATGTGGTTATTAGACTGTACTTATGTGGTTAATAGACTGTACTGATGTGGTTAATAAACTGTACTGATGTGGTTAATAGACTGTTCTGGTGTGGTTAATAGACTGTAGTGTTGTGGTTAATAGACTGCGCTGATGTGGTTAATAGACTGTACTGGTGTGGTTAATAGACTGTACTGATGTGGTTAATAGACTGTACTGATGTGGTTAATAGACTGTACTGATGTGGTTAACAGAATGTATTTATGTCGTTAATAGATTTTACTTATGTGGTTAATAGACTGTAATACTGTGGTTAGCAGTGGCATAGCTAGAACTTTTGTCACCCGGGGCGGTCTCCAATGTGCCGCCCTTTTTAGGGACCATCCATAAATGACGTCACGCACCTGGGGCGAGAGTCATACATTTGTGACAATGTGTGACGAGGGGGATGTGTTTGAGAAATGTGACGTCACATCAAAACGCGAAACTTTAAATAAAACTTCCACTTTAATATTGATTACAGACACTTTATTTAATGAGGTTTACGTAACGCGTGTTACGATATTAGAGTGCAGCCTTGCACTAAAAACATACTTAAATGACAAAAATTTGATTTGAAACTTGATTATTTTCAAATTTAAAATACGGCTTTTAAGGTGTTTCAAAGCTTTATGACATCATGTTGAAGAAAGGGTCTAAGTTTTTGTGACGACGTGTGACAAGGGCGGAGGGGGTGAAAAACCAGCCAAAATCGCGTGACGTCATTTATGGACCGCAAATTAGTCGATTATACGATGGTTTTTATAAATTAATAAACACGAATAAATAATTGTCGTTGAAATGATGTAATGGTGGCAAACATGTTTACAATTGCATGCCATATTTATGTAAGCAGTAATAAAAGACGCCGCATAAGACGATATACCTACCTATAAATACACATTTATAAAAATACACGATACCTTTCTGAAAGGCCACAAGAAAGTTACTGAGTTTGCAGACCACCACCCCCCCCCAACCCCCAAATGAGTCAAAACATATTTCAAATTTACACCAAAAAAAAACCACACTATCAATTAGTATTCTTTTATTTTATATTATAAATAAATGATTTCTTTACAAACAAAGAAATTGTATACATTAGTATGTAATCATTTTATACATTTACTTTCCTAACTTTCTTAATAGAAAAATCGTGTATTATACTATCAAAATTTAAATTATTTGTAATATATTGTTCTATGGATAACATTGCAAGATTTTGTTTGTCTTAAATCGCTCATTTTTGAACGAAGATAATTTTTATCAACGTCACTTTGGAGAGGCTCCTTTCACAACTAGCGACACTGATACTGATAGCAATTGTTGAAAAAAATCATAGCAAAATTACAATGTTGGGTACAGAATTTTCCAAACTTAATGTTGAATAAATTTTAATAGATCAAGGGGGCCTTTCCTTTCCCCCCCTTTTTCTAACATAATGCCTCTTCTTGTAGTGTAGGTACAGCCATAAAAACCTGGATCCTTTTTCTTTCAATATTGAACTGTTCTTTATCAATGTCAATTCAATAAAGTAATTTATTTGATGTTCAAATGCTTCATTTAGTAGGTTACATGGTATTATATACGAATATTTTCTTGCAAGGGCTTGCAACCCATCAAAGCATTCTTTTATTTTCTGTTATAATTCCATCCATGGATAAAAACATTTCCCGTTGTACTGCTCGTGCTAAAGATAGAACCACGTCTTCTCAATTTTCCCCACTTATATTTTTTTCTCCTAACTCAGCGTTCAGTTGATCTCGCCAACTCTTCACAAATTGTTTGATTGATATAACATGCAATGGTTTTGCAATAATTTAAAAAATGACGGGTTCCCATAAATTGAGATAACATAGAAAAGAAAAAGATTGCACTGAATGGAGTAAAATTGTAGAATCTTATCTCGGCTTACTAGTTACTTCTTCAGATGTCAATTTTTCCAAGAAGCTTGAATTTTAAAGTATGTCTTTTTCGAAACTATTTAGGCCTATTGTGGTGTTTATTAACGGATAAATTTGAATATTTTCATGTTCTTGCAATAAATCATAATAATTTTCCATAAAATAGACGCATTCAAATTATTTACACATTACTTTAATAGGATAGGCGTAACATTGTTGATGAATAACCGTATTTTATCGAAAAAAGCAAATTATTTGTGCTACTTTAATGCATTAAAAAAAATAATTTTAATAACGTAACTTACAATAATTTTCTGAAAACTCAAACAGTAATATAAATTACTACTTGCAAGTTAAACACAATATTTGAACCACTATGAATTGTAGGTACTTGTTCGCGCATCATTCTGCGAATGTTGAAATTCCACACAAATACTATCGTGGCGATATTAATAGCACACATTATTTGGCCCAGCGGTGATGTGTTTTTGTGTAGTTTCCTAATAAAAGCGTCATCTGATCGTATACCGATTAATTTTCCAAACAAATCAATAACTTTTCTGAGTCATTAAAACTTTTTGAACGGTTTTGCGTTAGTTATAACATCCACTATGTAATCAAACAAATGTTGTTGGGAATCAGTTAATTAAGACTAGAAATTACAAATATTTTTGTTTCACTTTCGTTTTCCCCCAAAATAAAATGGTGCTTGTCGGAATAGGTTGTACTTTTCAAATGCCCACAAATGCCGCCCCTAAATGTGTACCGCCCGGGGCGGACCGCCCCCACCGCCCCCCTCTAGCTACGCGACTGGTGGTTAGTATATTAGTCTGTAATTAGGTTGTTATTTTACTGTAGTATCTTTGAAGCAAGTGGAGTTTCTGAATTAACAGAACGAAAAAAAAAGAATCCATGAACATTAAAATATAAAAAAGAATTTTTCTTGTCCTCTTTCTCATGTTACGGAAAAAAATTTAATCAGCAGATATTAAAGAAAATTCACAACATTTATACGTTTTTTAAAAATAAATGTTTGTTATTTATACGTTATTTTTGACTTAACTATGTGTATTGTGAGTGTGTGTGTGTGCGTGTGTGTGGCGTTGAGGTCACAAAATGGATTTGTTTCGCATTCTTGCGATTTCCTATCTGCATTTAAACTTTTAAATTGTGCCTTGTGCAACGCAATTACAACTATAGTTGTGGTCTACTTTGAACAAAGTACTAAAGTACATACTCAAACACATACATACATACCCACACACACACACATTCGTACCCACAAATACATACATACTCACACATACACACATACCCATACATAAACATTCATATTCACACATACATATACCCACAAATACATACACATATATTAACACATACGCACGCATACCCAAACATACACACACACACATACAAACACATACACTCCTACAAACACAAAGCCACACTTACAAGCACATACCCACACATAAAAAGTCATAATAACTAGGGCTGTTAATGATTAATTTAAATTTAATCGTTAACTTTTGAAAAATTAATGATTAATTAATCGTTAATTTCGATTAAAGCCAAAAATTAAAATTTATTATATCTTAAGTAACACTTATTACCTTTAAACGTAATTGTTGAAAATCTTAATAACACTGCAATGTCTCCTTTATATTATATTATGTCATCTCTTAACCAACTACCCAAAAAGACAAGTGTGTTGACATTATTTGGTTCAAGTGATGAGCGGATGTAATTGACAATATAACCAGTCGAGCTGAACAATCATTCACATGGAACTGAGGTAACTGGTATGCACAAAACGGTCTTGACAAGGAATGATATTATCGGATATCGTTGTTTATTAAGTTTCCACCATTGTAGAGGGTTAATGGATTCAGGAACTTTCATCTCCATTTTGTCACGCAGTAATTCATCAGAAGAGCTGTCGTCATTTTCCGTCTCTGAGTCAGTCTCCAATACTGCCATTAGCTTAATACGCTTTTCAATTTTTAAGTGATGGGTCGATTAATCGTTAAAAATAATCTAATCGTTAAATTTTTTAACGATTAATCGAGAAATTAATAGTTAATTTCCGCATCCCTAATAATAACACATACCTACACTTACCCACACATAAAGACCCATACCTACACATACACATACATACGCATGCATACAAACACATAGCCATGTACACACATACAAACACATAGACATGTACACACATACAAACACATACCTATAATACAATCTCATAATAACACATACACACACATACTCTCACATACACGCACATAACCACACATAAAACACATACACGCACATACCCACACATACTCATACTCACTCATACAAACACATACACACATGCAAACACATAAACACATACAAACACATACACACATGCAACCACATAGCCACATATACACGCACATACACGCATACTCACACACACTCATACCCACACATACACACAACAAGGTATTCTTTACCTCCTCGATGTACAGGCCTGCCTTTTGTAAGTTCTTGAGGAATTTTTGACGCCATTTTTTTATCCTCTCTTCAGAGGCTGAAGCAGACTTTTTCGTCTCCGTTTGTTCTTCATAAACAAGAATAAAATCTGTTGGAAGAAAAGAAACCCTTAAATCAATAGGGCACGTGATGTTAACCTTGTGGCCTTGGCTTAGAACGGGTCCAAATGTCTCTTTTCTAGAACATAACAACGAACTCGAGTCACCAGGTCAGGGTGACTTTCAAGCTTGATTTTTAAACAAAAAAAATGTATTGTTAACAACGTCACTTCCTTATTTCTTGACGTTTTTACAATATTGACCATAATTTTACCGGATGATTAACTTTTTATAACAAAAAATAATACAAAAGATATTTGCATTCCTGGTAACTTTCTCTCTGACAACTAAAACACGGACAAACACATTAAGGCCCATAAAATTCCAACACATACACTCGTTAAGGCCCATGAACGTGCACACACAAACAAACCCACAGAAGACACACTCGCTCGAATGCACACACATTTTAAACACACCCATGTGGCCTTTGAGAAAACACCCCAACTGTCAAATCTTACCAATTTTTCTGACGCCATCATTGCAGTACAGTCCCCTGTCATCCTTCTTCAGCTGCACGTGGATATTTTGTTCATCCGCCGTATCCTAGCAACATACAAGAGTCCTGGCATTAGTCAATATCAGATAATGTTATTAGAGTGAAAAAAATGCATCTTTAACAAAAAAACATCTGACAACGAAAAGACAGTATATATAATTAGTGCTGTTATGACCAAGAGACTAAAGTCTGCCCATGGCGGCTACTATTTATACTGGTGTAACATTTATCATAAGGCTATGCCTGGGGTATACAAAGTCTGGTCCGCGGGTAAATTATACGGCTCGCGATATAATTTTAACTGGTCTCATCTTGAATAATGAACTGACTCGGGGATAATTTCTGTAACGACGACATTGTATGTGTCATAAAAGCCGAAACTATAAGATGTTTCTGTACAAAATACGAGGAGATCAAATTATGGCGATATTCCATGACGTTTTATTGTTAAAAACTGAGTATTTCTAACCAAAAACTTATGAATTTATTTCCTGATATGTGTACAAAATCAATGAGGCCCAAGAGCAAAAGTCGATGTCGTAATTGTGTTTAATTTTGCTGACTTTTTTAAAAATGAAATGAAATTGGTGTAGGTGTACTTGGAATTTGAAAAGAATTTTGATTGGAAGTGTTGACCCCATTATTTTCGGCTCTAGTTATATTTTAACTAGGAATGGTATTGATTAAAAAAGAAATTGTTCTATAAATCGGGAAAAAAATTAATGAATTAATCGATTAATTTCGATTCATTATATTTTTTATAGCGCATATATAGATCCCGTTAAGTTGCGATTCATTATTTTCGCGAAATCGGTTAAGTCGCGGTAATTCAATGGCTCCCAAATTTTGTGACATAACACAGCTAATTCGTTCTGCTAACCAAGTAATAAGGAAGAGAAACCTTTTTGTTTACGTATGCACGTCTAAATAAATAATAATAATACGAGGTGAAAGAAAGTATGTAAGTACCAAAAATATAAATTACTAATAAATTGGTTAAAAAAAATTATTAAAAATATTTTCTTAAATTTTGATCGAAATTTAATCGATCAAATTAATTGTAATCGATTAAAATTTTTAACGAGTAATGAATCGTTAATTTCTGCAGCCCTAATTTCAACACATTTTATTTATTGTCAGGTACGTAGTAGAAAATAAACATCTTTTTTTCCATAACTTGGCTATTTATCCAATTTTTTAAATCTCTATTAAAGGAAAAAGATACTTATAAATTCGGGTAAATTGCGATTGTATTGTCTCTTTTTGTCGACGCCAGGTATCACTCTTACTAATACGAAAAAGAAACAATCACATGATTTACAAGCGTATGTCCAGTCTCTGAGTATTTCATTTTTGTTTATTATCCTAATCCTAACCGGCATATTTTTACTTCATGGACTATGGCTTTCTTTGGAAAAAAAAAGTTTCTTCACCCTTGGGCTAGGCTGACATGGAAGTCGTAGATTTATTTTGAAGCTGGGACTATGAGAATGTTTACATTGTTTGCATAAAAATAATATCTCTATAATTTAGGATGCAGTAATTGTACATTCAAAACACAAAAGTAAGACCTTATTTATATACGATGTAGTAGTTGTAAAGTTGGTATACCATGTAGTAGTAATGTTGTAAATTCAGTATATTATGATGTATTAGTTGTAAAGTGAGTATATGATGTAGTAGTTGTATAGTATACTTATAATAATGTATTAGTTGTTTAGTATACTTATAATAATGTATTAGTTGTATAGTATACTTATTATAATGTAGTAGTTGTATAGTATACTTATAATAATGTAGTAGTTGTATAGTATAATAACTATACTTATAATAATGTATTAGTTGTATAGTATACTTATAATAATGTAGTAGTTGTATAGTATAATAACTATACTTATAATAATGTAGAAGTTGTATAGTATACTTATAATAATGTTGTAGTCATTTGGTGAATATAAAACGTTCATTTGAACATAGTAATAAAATAATGTAAAAAAATCTTTTTTTAAAAAGGACACGCTTTTTTTTACATATAGAAAGTGCACCAAAAGGAGGAAAATAAAATTTTTCTATGAAAACAGGTGAAATCGGCCAACCTATCTACTGCACATAAAAGAGTGGGGCGCCCATCACAAATCATTTCTCATAGCAACTATTCTCTTAAATATAGATACATATTTCTAATTAATGTGATAGTAGCATTTATATGATCAAAGTTGTGAAACTTTTACTGTTTTTGTAATATTCATACAAATTTGTTTTTTTGTTTCGCAGCCTGGTACACCTATGGCGGATTAAGGGGGGGGGCTGAACGGGCTAAAGCCAGGGGCCCCCGATGATTTAGGGGCCCCCAAATTTAGCATATTTTATAATAAATGTGGACAAATGTATACATGAATTGCTGAAAATATGATAAATTAATAAAATCTCATCTATTAAAATGATCTCTATTCCGACACGATAGTCCTAGCAGTCAAAAAACCTGATTTGATAGGATCAATAACTGAAATTATTAAAGAATGTTATATATATATTTTAAATTGACAACCCTAGTCGAACTCTCGAGGCCGAATGAGAAGTACTAAGGCTTGTGGTGCTAGCGGTGGCGGGATCAATGCCCGGGTGGGGTGTGATTTTTTTGTTTTCATTTGTTTGTTAATTTTATAAATTGTCTTTTACACACAATTTTAGGATACCGGCAAAAAGTTATTTCTTCGAATTCAGTTTTTTCATGAATAATCAATTTAGATGAATATTTACAAGTTACAGTCTTATATTAGCTGCTAGCAATCATTTTATCTAAAGGTACACTGACTCGATAGGGCCCCAGTTTGAATTGCAGCCAGGGGCCCCGTGCAGTCTTAATCCGCCCCTGTGGTACACGATAGAGAGTTGTGATGAGCGCCCCACACTTTTATGTGCAGTAGATAGGTTCACCGATTTCACCTGTTTTCATAGAAAATTTTTATTATCTTCTTTTTAGTGCACTTTCTATATGTAAACAAAAGCGTGTCCTTTTTAAAAAAAGATTTTTTAAAACATTATTCTATTTTCTATTTGTACTTTTTAGTATCAACATTTTTTAAAATTGATTTTTCGACCTTATCAATTCAATTTAATTAGTTAAACTTCATTGTCAATAACTTAAATGTGATAGTGGTAAGAAGAAAGATTATTCATTACAAATTTATGTATAATACAAAAATTCCCCCCCCCTAACTGAAAATTGAACCTCGCACCCCCATGTCGGCAATCGTTCACGCTTAGATTTCGGCCAGTAAGACTTCTTGTTGATAGTACTTTTTAAAGTTATAAAAAAAACTCTTTACCACCCACATCTGACGTCACTCTAGGGCGAATTGATACGAGTGATAATATTTTATATAGAGAAAAACTAAAAACTAAAAGTGCATTAATTTAATTACGGTACATTCGATCGATCTTAAATTTTGAAATAATGCATTGTCATCCACGATCTATATGTGGTACAATTTTGAGATCTCTAGGACCCAGTGGCGTAGCGAGGGGGGGGGCAGGGGGGGACATATGTCCTCGGGCGCCACGTTAGGGGGCTCCAAAATGAGTATTAAAACTCATTATTTAATTTTATTTTGATGTAAACTGATGTATACGTTTGCAAGATTGAATTTTGGAGCTCCGAAAATATCTTCATTACAAATCAGTTGACAAGCATGATTTTGGCGCCCCCATTGAGCGTAAAGGGGCGCAAATTCTACTCATAAATAAATGACACATCCACAATGTAGGATTGCTGGTGGCGATTAAAAAAATGAGTTGCTAGGAGTGAGAGTAGGGGAGCAGTAAGAGACAAAGGCGATTTTTTAAAAATAGAACAGACAGAGATGACACTAAAAGCAACCAAAATTACCAAGACAAGAAAACGGAGTGGCTTAAAGCAGTGGTTCTCAACTGTGGTCCGTGGACTAGTGGTCCGCGAAGATGTGCCTGGTGGTCCGCGAGCAAAGCATGAAATTTACGCACTGTATGATTCATCGAGAAAGACTAGCAAGTAAAATAATTAATGCAGACTTAAAATATATTTTTGATCTGCCCTAAATAGTTTTTAAATTTTATCAAGGCTCGTCTATTAAATTCTCGTTTCTTTTATTTCTTATGTTCGGATATGAATCTTGAACATTATCAGTTACTGATGTATACTGAAATTCGCTGGTTATCGGACTGATTGAATTACGTGATGACGTTAGAGAGTTTCTAGTAGAAAAAACTCAAAGCTTGTTGATCATGTGAACCATAGCTTATGGGTTGCTGTTTTGGCTTACTTGGCTGAAACTTTTGAAGAACTCAATAAACTTAATTCAACTCGGCAAGGAAAGCAGACACATTATATTACTCTCAGTGACAAAGTGTCTGCTTTTACGAAAAAGCTTGATCTTTGGAAATGAAGATTATTTCAAAGTAACTTTGAGATGTTTGATCAATTATACGAAATCACCGAGAAACCAGAAAATGTTGAAATAAATAAACAATTGTTGATAAATTTGATTTCTGGTAATATTCAATCAATGCAGGACCAATTTTAATTCTAATTTGGTTGTTTTTTTAACGTTCTGTGGTTTTTCGTTGGTTTCCAGTGCTAATCTCGCACACATCGTCTCATCAAATAAAATTGCCAACATCGTAATTAAACCAATTCATTGAACAGACTAGCGATACCACTTTGATTATGTTGCATCAGAAAGTGGGCTTAATGAAATTTTGGAGTACTCCGAACTGACTCAGATAGTTTTAAAAATACTTTTACCCTTTGCAACTTTGTGAAAGTGGATTTTCTGCATTGCTTACAATAAAAACAAAACATCTTTCGTACTAAATAAACTAATATAGCAGTCTTTTTAATACCAACTACTGTTTATGTCTTAAAGTTTTTTTATAGTTAGCAAGTAGAATTAAATAAGAAGACTATGAGACTAATATAAATGACATTTGTTCTTTACAAAATGAAGCCATTACAATATTGTTTTTGGAGCACGCAAAACGTAGCATATTAGTATAGTTTTACTAACTACCATGTATAGGGCCTACTACTTATAGCTAGCAAAAATCTTCTGCATAGAAGGAGCGTCTGCAACAGATAAGATATATACAGTATAATTATAATTAACTTTCCAGCTCGGCAGTAGCACAATTTTTAGTAGTGGTCCGTAGCTAAGACACACGTTTATCAAGTGGTCCTTGAATCTCAAAATGTTAAGAACCACTGGCTTACAGAATGGTTAATTCTCGTACCTTTGCTGCATGCTGACTCTTTTTAAAAAGAAATATCTTACTTCCCCAATTCCACTGTGGAGGGAATACAGAGGGGGAGGGAGGGAAGGTCTCTCCTCTCACGGCTTGTGTCGGTATGTCAAAGCAAGTTGGATTCCTTTTATATGAAACATTAGACACCGCCTTTCTTTCCCATCTCTCTGTGATCAAACTTGATCACCATGATCCACTGTTAGAAAAACACTTACAACATGCCCGAGAAAATCCATGTTCAGTATCTTATTTATCAGCGGAAATCCAAATGAATTTATCCACCTACTTTCATCGACTGAAATGAATCAGCTGTTGAGTGAAATCAGAAAAAAAAGTACTACGGTATCTTACTTGACTCAACACCCGATCTAAGACACCGGGAACAGCTTTCTCAAGTCATCAGATTTGTTGATGTGGATTTTCAAGCTAAAAAGAAACCATCAAAGAATCATTTTTATGTTTTATCCAGATACATTCCAAAGACGCAGCAAGCCTTGAAAGAGTTATCGTAGATAAACTGGAATCTAATAACATACCTCTAGCCGACTATCGGTCACAATGTTATGAAAATGCTGCTGTAATGACTGGGCATATATCCGGCCTTCAACACCGAATATGTGCCAGAAATCACAGAGCATTGTTCATCAACTGTGACAATCACAGATTAAACTTAGCAGGAATACACTCAGCTAAACAGGATCCAGATGTTATCACGTTTTTTTTGAACATTTGAAAGTATAAATTTTTGTTTTCTCTCTTTCAAAAAATCGTTGGGAAGAATTAAAAAGAGGTGTGCCAATCACAATGAAGAGGTAGTCTGAAACACGTTTGCGTGCACAATCAGAAGCTGTTAAAGCAATTTATGAAGGACTAGATGAACTGGTAGGGCTGTTGGAAAAATTATCAGAATATACAAATATGACGCCTGACACCAGAAGTGATGCAGAAACTTTGCTGGCAGACTGGCAGGTATATTAAACTTCAAATTACTAGTTTTGTTAAATTTCTGGAACATCATACTTGGAAAAATTGATCGAGTCCAGAAACGGTTGCAGAATCCTACTATGAATTTCAAGGAAGCAGCATTTGATCTTGCATCGTTTGAGCAAGATTTTGTTAACATTCGTGATAATTTGAGCCAGGTTGCGGTAGACAATGGAAAGGAAGATGCGCAACTTGGGGAATCGAGGTTGACAGAAGTATTAGACGACATCGGAGGATGCCTGGAGAATTAACAAGAGATGCAGGACTTTCTGCAGAAGAAGAAATTTCACTTGATATGAACAGCGTAATTGATAGACTCCAACAGGAGATATCAATATGGTTTTTACGTCTAAAAAATCTATCTAAACAAACAAATTTGTTTTTTACTAGACGTCAAAACTCTTCTTGCTGAGACAAAAGTCGATACACTTCGTTAAAATTGCTTAGATTTTTGCTAATTTATACGACACTGACGTCAATGGACATGAATTGTGCACATACATGAGAGACTGAAAAATGCTTCTCAGTACCCGGACTGAAGTTCTATTGGAAACTCCTTTGGATCTTCTTGGTTTTATTGTTTCATTTGGAGATGACGTATTTCCGAATCTGAACATTTCACTTCAAATACTTCTAAAAATTGATGTTTCAACTGAAAGCTGTGAGCGGTCCTTCAGCAAACTGAACCATATTTTGTCTTATTTACGTGCTTCAAGGGGACAAGATCGTCTGAGTGATCTTGCACTCCTTAGCATCGAAAGAGAAACACTTGAGAATATTAATTTTGACAACGCGATTGTTGAGTTTGCAACATTCAAATCAAGGAGAATCTCTTTTTTGTAGACAATGTCTAATTGTATAATTAGTAGATTTTTTTTTCTTCAAATAAATTGTTTACAATCCTATAGAGAATTACATATTAGTGTGTATTCTATTTCATTAAAATACCAGAAGCTTCGAAACTGAACTATATAAAACGTAAAATTTAAATTTTTTCTTGGGGGCTCAATGAGCCCCCAGAATCTTTTAGGCAGACAAGGGGCGCCGATTTTGTGTCATGTCCCCGGGCGCACATGACCCTAGCTACGCCACTGCACTAGGGCCATCAGAAGTGGTTTAATTTTACGTTACAAGATTTGAGGGAAGAATGGATGGATGGATACAACATACAAACAGTGTGACTTAAATAAAAGCGTGTAATAATAAAAAAGAGTCTTGACGGCACAAGCAGGCAACACTCGGCATAAGTCAAATATGAGACCAGTAGGCGTCACACGATGTGGTACTTGTGGCACCCTCAGCTGGATATGGAACTGGATATTAATCACTAGCTATTATTCCCCCCCCCCTTTTCCACCCCCTCCACTCCCGCGCATGGAATAGGGCGAATGTCAATAGTGCTCAGTCCCCTGGGAATAATAACAACATCCGGTGCTGAGTCAGGGAGGCGATCTTTCAACATATGCTGTTCTCTACTCAATTAGTTTTACAAGGCAAGAGTACATAATGTCAATTAAATTTAAAGACTTCTTTTTTTTTGTGTACCGCTGATCGTTTACACATGGATTCGCTGATTAATAGTTTTACATTTTTTGTTTTATTCACACACATCGTTTACGTAGTATTTTATTTGACAGGTTTATCGCAGTCCTCTTCAGTGTAAAGTATAACAGCATTTGCTGTGTAACATGTATTCTCATTAAGAAGGTGCTTAGTGTAGGGTGTGTAAAATTCTCGGAACGTTTTAAAAATACTTTCAGGAATCTGTCACATACATCGGTAAAAATATATTAAGCTTTGTTACATAATTTCTACATCTTTATATCATTGTTTTTAATGCTAAAATAATCGAAATAATCTCGGGGGGGGGGAATAAAACTTTGCCCACTACATATATTTTCAAATATCATTAAATATTTATCTAGATATTGACATATTGACATATTGAAATAGATCTTTTGTGAAACCCATGATATAAATAAAAAAAACATTTTAGCTGTTCAATTGATTACAAAATATTGGTGTATAGACTAATATATGGACCGTTCCTGGCCCTGGCAAAGACAAATAAGCTTCCAAAAAGAACAGTACAGGCGAGAGAGCACTTGACTTAATAGTGTATATTGCGTCACGCCCTCCAAATTCCAGTAGCCCTTGCGACCAACGAAGCATTCTCATCATTACCACTGAAACATCGTAAACCTCACGAAAATACTACAGTGCCATATGGATCATGGGTACCCAAGATCAACAATAGGAAGCAGAGTTCATTGAAAGATATGGGTTAAAAAATAACAGCGGCTATAGAAAACAAAATAATAATAAACTATTGCAATAATCCGAAGTGATCCAAGAATAAAGTCAACAACACTACCAAACTCACACTTGTGGCCTGCGGTTGCTGTTGACCCATGCCGGGGTCCAGCTCTATGTCCACCCGCGAGTCCTCTGCGACGGCCCGTGTGGTGTGGTGAATGGGGTAATCCTTGAAGGACACCGTGCCCCTGAGCGCGGATACGCCGATGGATGGACTGACGGCTCCCGCCCCGCCGCTCTTCCTCTGACGGCTAAATCCCAGACTCGGCAATTTTTTACGTTTCCGATTGGTTGCCGCTGGCGATGCTGCTGTCGAAATAGCGTTCACATCCTCTGTGGTCTCGGAATGATCTCGTGACGCCACATCTGTCTCCGCATGATCACGTGACGTCAGAGCCGTCGCACCGTGATCACGTGACGTCAGAGCCGTCCCGCCATTTTCCTTAACCGCTCCCTGGCTCATCTCCACACTGGCTCTATACTTTGCTGCCAGACTGGCCAGAGTCTCTCTCTTGACCCTCGGGCTGTTCTCAGACTTGATGTTCGGTGCTGCCGACCCCTTGATCCTCGACAACATTGACCTCACTTTTGATTTTTCCTTTCGCGTCGTCGGTTTGAGAACCGCTGCCGTATTTCTTCTTGACGTTATCGGTTTGAAATGTGGGTCCATATCAGACGAGAGAGATGGCTGGGACATGCCTACCATGTACGTGTCATGGTTGATGACGTACAGGGGCAGCTCACTCTGACCTCCCGGCATGACTGTACCCTTGGCCACGACAAGTAAATCATCATGGGAGGGAAGTAACTCTAGCCTTATATAGTGTAGTTGTTACACAATTATGCAAACCGGAATCACAGAGCCGAGTAATCCATTTAGAATTTTTCACTCAGTTTTTCCCCTGATAAAAATTAGAACACACAGCTGCGTCGTCCAGGCTGAAAGTTCATGACCAGCTCTGCGTTGCAGGAAATGAAACGAGCAATGTCACACAGGAAATGAAACGAGCAATGTCACACAGGAAATGAAACGAGCAATGACACACAACTACAGTGGTCGAAAATATCAAGTGTAAAATGTTTCAAAAATAAATCCGGCCAAGTTCGAAATTTTATCACAATACACAAATCATGAAAAATATAATACATTATTTTTGTTGTAGCTCTCTGGTTTTTTAAATACTAAATTAAGTGACGCTACTCCCATAATGTAATGTAATAAATGCGAGAGGGTGTGTGTTTTAATCAAATGATAAGATGGGAACATTTAGAAAGAGGGAAGATAGCAGGAGAACGGATGACACTAAATTAAAAAAAAATGTGTCATTTGTTTCAATGGAAGGTTTAGAAATTACAATGAATGAAATGATAACAAAAATAATGTAAAAATAAAGAGAGGTTTTTGACCTTCACTAGAAAAAAAAACATCTTTTAAATGAACACGCTCTCGAAAAAATCTCCAGCTTCACACAAAAAGGAAGCACATTTTCATTCTTTGAATATTCAACAACACCAAATAATAAACATCAATAGATCTACAAAGCTTCAGTGATACTAGTTGGAATTTATGGCTAATGAAGCTGGAAGCCAACAACAAGTTCACTAGATCAACAACGCTCAATTTAATAAATGACTCCTTCTCAGAATCTTACATGTACGATGGTCCAATTTTAAGATATTTGTCGAAATAAGGGAACTTTCTGAGCAGACACATGTAGCTTTTACCATCAAAAGAAGACGATATTCAAACATCGGCCATACACTTCACATGGACAGCCCGAGGCTACTCTGACAGATCCTGACGTAGCAAGCAGAGGGCTAGAGGAAGCCAGAGAGAAACTTTACACAGCACAATCAACAAAAGTAAGCAACATTCTAGGTTAGGTTTTGAAACTTTCCAAGATCTTCATCAAGCTCCAACACAACGATAGAGCTCCAACACAACGATAGAGCTGCAACACACCGATAGAGCTGCAACACAACGATAGAGCTGCAAGACACCGATAGAGCTGCAACACACCGATAGAGCTGCAACACACCGATAGAGCTACAGGACACCGATAGAGCTGCAAGACACCGATAGAGCTGCAACACACCGATAGAGCTACAGGACACCGATAGAGCTGCAAGACACCGATAGAGCTGCAACACACCGATAGAGCTGCAACACACCGATAGAGCTGCAACACACCGATAGAGCTGCAACACAACGATAGAGCTCCAACACAACGATAGAGCTGCAACGCACCGATAGAGCTGCACCGCACCGATAGAGCTGCAACGCACCGATAGAGCTGCAACGCACCGATAGAGCTGCAACGCACAGATAGAGCTGCAACACACCGATAGAGCTGCAACGCACCGATAGAGCTGCAACGCACCGATAGAGCTGCAACGCACCGATAGAGCTGCAACGCACCGATAGAGCTGCAACGCACCGATAGAGCTGCAACGCACCGATAGAGCTGCAACGCACCGATAGAGCTGCAACACACCGATAGAGCTGCAACACACCGATAGAGCTGCAACACACCGATAGCGCTGCAACACACAGATAGAGCTGCAACACACCGATAGAGCTGCAACGCACCGATAGCGCTGCAACGCACAGATAGAGCTGCAACGCACCGATAGAGCTGCAACGCACCGATAGAGCTGCAACGCACCGATAGAGCTGCAACGCACCGATAGAGCTGCAACGCACCGATAGAGCTGCTACGCACCGATAGAGCTGCAACGCACCGATAGAGCTGCAACGCACCGATAGAGCTGCAACGCACCGATAGAGCTGCAACGCACCGATAGAGCTGCAACGCACCGATAGAGCTGCAACGCACCGATAGAGCTGCAACGCACCGATAGAGCTGCAACGCACCGATAGAGCTGCAACGCACCGATAGAGCTGCAACACACCGATAGAGCTGCAACACACCGATAGAGCTGCAACACACCGATAGAGCTGCAACACACATATAGAGCTGCAACACACATATAGAGCTACAACACACATATAGAGCTACAACACACATATAGAGCTACAACACACATATAGAGCTACAACACACATATAGAGCTACAACACACATATAGATCTACAACACACATATAGATCTACAACACACATATAGATCTACAACACACATATAGAGCTACAACACACATATAGAGCTACAACACACATATAGATCTACAACACACATATAGATCTACAACACACATATAGAGCTGCAACACACATATAGAGCTACAACACACATATAGAGCTACAACACACATATAGAGCTACAACACACATATAGAGCTACAACACACATATAGATCTACAACACACATATAGAGCTACAACACACATATAGAGCTACAACACACATATAGAGCTACAACACACATATAGTTCTACAACACACATATAGATCTACAACACACATATAGATCTGAAGGACATAAATATGCGTCCTATGAGCCTCTTACGCCCGACATGAAAATCATGAATTCATTATTTCATTGGTTGTCCTGATATATGAATTCCTATTGCCGTGAAGTTCAACTGCGGGCTCAGCCATTAAGACAAGAATTTCTAATTAGAAGTTTGATTTGTTAGATACATTAACTTTTTTTTTAAAAACTTTTTTTTTACTGTTAGAAACAATAGTGACCGGAAGTTCACGCGTCCTCATTTGTCTTGTGTTAAGTTGATAGATGAACTAGAGGCTGAGATTCCGAGAAAGTCCGAACCTCGAGGGAGAAGTAGGCGGAGAAGGCGGTGATTTGAGAAGAGAATGTGTATGAGAGCGTTGTTTGGCTGGACGAATGTGTATGAGAGCGTTGTTTGGCTGGACGAATGTTTATGAGAGCGGTGTTTGGCCGGACGAATGTGTATGAGAGCGTTGTTTGGCCGGACGAATGTGTATGAGAGCGTTGTTTGGCTGGACGAATGTGTATGAGAGCGTTGTTTGGCCGGACGAATGTGTATGAGAGCGTTGTTTGGCTGGACGAATGTGTCGCTCACGGTGTTTGAAGTTAAGCTAAAATTCTGCTACCATAAGCTTGGATGCTTTTTGAATCAATAAATGAATAGAGCTATGTTTCATATTTATTATGTATCTTTTTTTGAGGATCGATATATTAATGTGTACAATCAAGAGTAGTTTATTTCTTACTTGACGAAGGGTTGTTTTTTTTTCAGTCAGGAATTCAGTAGCTTCTGCCACATTGGTCTATGGGTGCCATATTTGTAAAAAATTTAACATTTTAATTAAAAAAAAAGAAAGTACACATCAATTAAATGAAGGTGTTTGGGCTTCAAAGTTAAAAAAAATCTGCTTTTTGTCTTAAAAACATCTAAATATAGACATCTACGCTAATTCAACAGATAACACTAAACGATTTGTTAGTTCTCGAGAATACATTAGCGTTTTACAATTTAAACAATCTTCAATATTCATGAAATAGCACTACGAAAATATGAAATATATAAATATGTTTGAGAATAGATATCCATCTCCAAGCATTATATCCATTTTATCCATTGCGAAAATGAAATCCCGCAACACCACGAAGCTGTAACAAGGAATGGTCGGAAATAAACAAAATTCCTCATTTGTCCAAGTCATTCAGTTGTGACACCAGCGAGTAGTGTGTGTAGCAGAGTTTTTGTTACTGAATTAATGACACTAGGCCACTAATGGAATACTGAAGTTATTCACTTGCCAACAGCACACGCCATCTGGTGTACATGTAGGCTACTCATCAATCCAACCAGGAAACCAAGAGTGAACCACTAGTATTGTTCATTTGAACGTAAGTGGTGGTTTACGGTTTAAAAGAGTTGATGGGTTCAATATAATCGCCGTTTCAATTACATTAGGAGATGAAGAATTTGTGTTAGAGAGTGAGTGGAGTTTGAAACGAAGGGAAAAAGAACATTTTTACGGAGCCCACTACCAAAGCCGATAAGACACAATGAAGGCACCATTATATTTACCGTATTTACTCGCATATACTCGAGTTTAGAACTACAAAGTACGATACTAAAATTACGGGGTCGGCGTGTATGCGATGTAGGCTTATATACCAGTAAATACGGTATTACAGCACTCGAACCAATGAAAAAAAAGACGTGGCTTGGAGCGGCAATTGTTTTAGCCGATGATAAAAGAAATTTCCGAAGACAAAAATCAAAGCAAGAAAACACAAAAAATCAGACACCAGAATTCTGAAATATGTTTGTGTTCCAGTCTACCAAAGAATGGCTAATACGATAATTATGAGTAGTGGTTTGAGCTACGCTTGTAAATATTTACAACTAGATACGCCCCGAGGCGTAGCATGCGCCGCCGACTTGCTCATTGATAGTAAAAATAAAGGGGGGAAAGAACGGACACAAACTACAGCACGAAGAAATCAAAACAACGCGAGTGAACGTCCGTGGGGGGAACCACCGACGCATTGTTGCTACCTGCCCACCACCCTTCACCACCCTAGCTTGCCAACCATAAACTGTGATTGGCCAACCCTAGCGAGGGTCAGCCATGTTCGCAATAAGGGGTAAAAGAACGGGCACAAACACACATTTTAAAAATGTAAAAAAGAAAAATAAATGTTTTCGCTGGGGCTTGATTCCAGGACCTTCCGCGTGTAAGGCGGACGTGATAACAACTACACCACGAATTACATGTAATTCTGAGAAGGAATAACGCAAGTGAACTCAAGAAGCAGTGTTGGTCTCGAAACATGCCCACCCACGCCCTTTTTTTTTGTAACCCACTTCGCTTGAATGGTCGACCCCAGCGAGGGTCATTCGTCATGCTTGTTGGCACATACTCGCTTTGGTGAATTATATATATATATATAGAATACACTAGAACAAATACATTATTATGAAAAGAGCGATATGTTTTGTCTTTCATCTCTTTCTTCACACGAACGGCATTTTAGCCAATATATTTTTGTTCTTGCCATTGAACATGCATTGTATTTTACTATCATCAGATTTTCGAGATCTCATTTAGGAACCACATCTCATATACACCAGTATCCACAACATCAATCCAACTCATCTTTGATCTTATGTACACAGTATCCAACTCATCTTTGATCTTATGTACACAGTATCCAACTCATCTTTGATCTTATCTACACAGTATCCAACTCATCTTTGATCTTATTATACACAGTATCCAACTCATCTTTGATCTTATGTACACAGTATCCAACTCATCTTTGATCTTATGTACACAGTATCCAACTCATCTTTGATCTTATGTACACAGTATCCAACTCATCTTTGATCTTATGTACACAGTATCCAACTCATCTTTGATCTTATGTACGCAGTATCCAACTCATCTTTGATCTTATGTACACAGTATCCAACTCGTCTTTGATCTTATGTACACAGTATCCAACTCATCTTTGATCTTATGTACACAGTATCCAAATCATCCATGTGTTTCAGCTCGGATCCGCAGCAGGTTTTCATCAGTAGCCACATTTTGCGATTCAGGATTAGGCCGAATCGTCCTTTAAGGGTCACTTTAGTTATAAGTAAAAGTTTTCGATAAAAAAAAAGTGTTTGTAAATTAAATAAAAAGTTATCCATTTGTAAATACATGAAAAATGAAATTTTAAGAAAGTGAGTAAAAAATTGTATCAACCATTTTTATGAATAAAAACAAAAACAACAGCTCGTACTCCGGCTTACGTAGTCACGTAATGAGAGCAATCGATTATCACGAACGTCGACAGGCGGCGATTCGATTATCATGTCAACATTAGTTGATTCTTAAATACAGATAATTGTGACAATAAGACAAAGATAAATACAGAAAATAAAGAAGACATACATGTCAACCGAAATCATCTTGTTTTTGAGTTTGGGGCCGTCCATAAATGACGTCACGCACCTGGGGGGAGGGGGGGTCACACATTGTGACGATGTCTGACGAGGGGGAGGGGGGAGTTTAAGAATTGTTACGTCACATCAAACCAATGAATAAAAGTTCCACTTAAATATTTGATTGCGTTCAATTTATTTAAGGATGTTTTACACGGCTACACGTGTTTTAAGATATTAAAGTGGGGCATTGCACTAAACCAGGGGTTCCTAACCAGTGGTGCATGCACTTGGGGGTGCATGAGTAGGTTCCTAGGGGTGCATGAACCATTCAGAGGGGAAAAAAAGAAAAAGATGAAGAAAAGAAACAGAAGGAAAAAAAAGAAAGAAAAACTGATAATCTGAAATTGTAAACCATAAGCGAGGCATGCAGCGTCAAAGGGAGTTCATTTACAACCTTTTTGATACTGGTTCGCGTATGTTCCTGGGAATTTCGTGTTTTACGTCACAGTTTTCTAAAAATAATTTAATTTTGTCATCAAATACGTCAGATATATGGCTTTCGGTGACCCCCTCACTGTTTTGAGCGGATGTAAACGTTGGGATTTGTTTCCTTTACTTTTATTGCCCTGTACGCTGCAAAGGTCTAAAAAACGTTAATTGTAAGCCATTATTTGTCATTGAAACCTAAAATCTTGAGTCGAGCATCCAATTCCGGTCATTAAAAACATCAACTTCGTCAATTAAAAATTTTCCTGTGACTGGTACGACTTTCCGATTGTCATCACCCCCTCAAAATCGTTAATAAACATAAAAGAGAGAGAGAGAGAGAGAGAGAGAGAGAGAGAGAGATGGAACACAAAAGCCTCAGTGCTTCCACTGTGGAAAAATTCTGTGCAATGACAACATGAAGCCTGTTAGACTCCGAGAGCACTTGGAGAAAGTTAATCCATCCAATTCCAAGGAAAGTGTCGAGGTCTTCAAGCAGAAGAGAGCTCGCTTCTTGACCTCACGTACCTTGACCAAGATTTTCTTTGTCACATAAACCTGCACTGGAGGCATCATTCAAGGTTGCATATCTTATTGCAAAAAACAAGAAGCCCCACGCCCCACACCATTGGAGAAACTTTGGTGAAGCCTTGTGCTCTGAAGATGGTGGAACTGATGTGTGGTCACCAGTCACCAGCAGAGGAAGCAGGTTGAGAGAGTTCCTTTGTCCAATAACACTATTCATTCCAGGATTAGTGGCATAGCTGCAGACTTTCTGCATCAAGTCTTGTGCAAGATGAGAAGCAGTCCTTTTCCATTTAGCATGCAGCTGGATGAATCAACTGATGTAGCACAATGCAGTCAGATTCTTGCATTTGGGAGATATGTTCACAGTGGATTGATGAAGGAGGAATTTCTCTTTTCTAAGCCACTCCTAGCTACTAGAAAAGCTGCTGATGTGAAGCAGCTAGTCAGGATATTCTTCACTGAAAAACAGTTTGATTGGACTTCAAGAATTTCTTCAATTTGCACAGATGGTGCTCCCTACATGCTCGGTACTAAGTCAGGATTTTTAGCACTGGTAAAGAATGAAATTCCAGATATTGTTACTACACAGTGTATCCTTCATCGTCAGGCCCTGGCATGCAAAAATCTACCTCCAACCTTGAAGTCAGTTCTTTCTACTGTAGTCCAAGTTGTAAATTTTATCCGCTCACATGCCTTGAACCACTGCCTATTCAAGTTGTTCTGTCAGGAGGTGGGCTCTGAGCATCAAGTTCTGCCAACACACTGAGGTGCGCTGGTTGTCCAGGGGCCGGATACTTTCTCGGTTAGTAGAACTGAGAGTGGAGCTTGTCATTTTCTTGCGAGAAAAAGAGAGTGACCTTCCTGACAAGTTTGACTGTGAAAATTTCATTCATTACTTGGCATACCTGGCTGACATCTTCACCATCTTAAATGAGTCGAACATATCTCTCCAAGGACCTGCTTTGACAGTAATGGATGCTACTAAGAGATTGCAAGCCTTCCTTAACAAACTGCCACTATTCCAATGACGACTTGAAAAGTCCAACTTGGCCAACTTTCCATTCTTGGATGAAGTTGTAATATCTGCTGCAGAAGGAAGCACTGAGGGATCACTGCCCGACAACATCAAAGGGGAAATTTCAGAGCACCTTTCAACATTGCAAAGGTCCTTTGATGGGTATTTCTGTCAAGAAATTGCTAGGAAAGACCTTTGGATTCGCAATCCTTTTCTCTGTGACTTGGACAACATTGATGACAGTGACCTTGCTAAAGATGACCCGATTGATTTGAGAACAAGAGAAGTACTGAGGAGTGCCTTTGGTTGCAATACCTTGATTGAATTTTGGTGCGCCCAGCTAAATTCCTACCCACAAATAGCCAATAGGGCAGTACTGACTCTCCTTCCATTTGCCACAACCTATCTCTGTGAAGCAGGATTCTCCACACTTTTGACGATTAAAACCAAGGAAAGGAATAAGTTGAATGCAGAGGATGAAATGAGAGCTGCCTTGTACAAAACAGTCCCCAGATTTAAATCGCCGATTGATCATAAGAAGCAGCAGATCTCTGTTTAAATTCCCTGTTGCCTATCGTCAAAACTGTTATGTTCCTAAAACAAACATAGTTTATTATGCATTTTCTGCAAGTTTCACGAGGGGGTGCATGAACTTTGTTTGGGCATCTGAAGGGGTGCATGGACCCCAAAAGGTTAGGAACCACTGCACTAAACACTTATCGGTAAATGACAAAAAAAGTGATTTGAAACATGCTTATTTTCAAATAGAAAAACAAAGGTTTTTTATTGGGGGGGGGGAGGGGGGCTAAGCTAGCTTTGTGACGTAATATTGGAGGGTGGGAGGGGTTAACTTTTTGTGACGACGCTTGACTAGGGGGGAGGGGGGTGAAAATCGGCCAAAGTCGCGTGACGTCATTTATGGACGTAAATGAAGACGCACAAAGCTTTAATGATTCATCTTTTACAAAAGTATAATATTCAGGGTATTGCACAACATCTCTAACAGAACTATCGTCATGATCGACTCAGACTGTTATTAAAATGCTCTGATGTTGAATTATTGAAGAGGGTGATGGAATGACAGCACAACTGAGCATTAAATGTGGGACGCGTGGCTACGCTCGGGCTGGCTGACGCCCACCCCCCGCTCCCCTCGGGGATATTTTAGGCTCTTGGGTTGCGTGGCGTGGTGGGGTGGGGGAGTGTGTCGTGTTGGTTGGAAAACGTGACTGTTAAGAGGTATGCATGTTCTGTTCAAATTTTGGAGGAATAGTTTTATTTAGGAGAAAGATGTGAGTACCACTAAACAAAATAAATGTGCACGCAGTTAGACAATTATAGTGAGAGAATATTTAACCCCCCCCCCTTTTCTTTTTAACTATTTAAATCCAATAAACAGTGGTACGGCAATTTCTAATTAAAATAAAATGTATACCTTTAATTTCATATGGAAATATAATTATATGTGTATAGGCTTGAAACTCTTAAAATGAAATTATTTTTTAGTTTACACATATCAATCAATACATCATCATCATTTGTCCTTTGAGTTCGTTGTGGAACATAGGGAACATAGGGAACATAGGGCCTCTGTCAAACCTCGCCACTCTACACGGTCCCTTGTGGGACATAGGGCCTCTGTCAAAGCTCGCCACTCTACACGGTCCCTTGCCAGTCGTTTCAATTCTTCCCAGTTCTTCCAGCCTCGTCCAACATGCTCCGTCTCCATGTACGCTTGGGTCTTCCTCGTTGTCGTTTGCCCTGGGGGTACCAATCTAAGGCCTGCCTAGCCCTGCTGTTATCTTTCCTCAATGCAATCGATACATAGACAACAATATTTTGTGTGAGTATGAGCCTACCATCGTATGTATGAGCAGAACCTAAAATCGTATGTGTGAATAGAACCTACCTAAGTTTGTGTGAATAGAACCTACCATCGTATGTGTGAATAGAACCTACCATCGTTTATGTGAGTAGAACCTACCACCATTTGTGTGAGTAGAACCTACCCTCGTATGATTGAATAGAACCTACCATCATTAGTGTGAGTGGAACCTACCCTCCTATGAGTGAATAGAACCTACCTCGTCCAATAAGTCGTAGATATAGCTGTCTCCGATGGTAACTCGAATTTTGCAGGGCATGATGGAATGTTGTTTGATTTTTACTGGCGTCAAATCCAAATTATTGTGTTAGTCTATCACATAATTTCATTTCATAGTAAGCACAAAGAGGCTATATATTCAGAAACACCATCTTCATTGTGAGATAGATTTGTTCTTGTTATACAGCAGTCCATCGTTTATCGCTAGAGATAGGTTTCAAGACGAAAACTGAATTGGAGACCAACTGGATATCGGTATGCAATCGGTAGATAAGTTTATAGTTAGTGTATAGAGAAGTACACGTGGTTATATATAATATGATGATGGCCATCAATATGCCGTGCGGTGACGCTGAAGGCGATGATGACGTTTACTGCGTGACCGATGGCTTTAATTTACGTCTCTTCAGACGGCGGTGACATTTCCTGGGGCACCTCTCCTGTTAGTACTATAGTATTTAAAAATCCGGGAAGTAGGGAATTTGCGAAAAGTTAACCGCGAAATAGCGAGGGATTACTCTATTGCCATACTTTTCTTTTAAAGGTAATCTAAATCGTTAAACGTTAAGCATTGTTCAGGCGAACATAACGTCATGTGATTCTGGTTATATTTCCTCTATATTTTTCATTTTGGAAACGGTGATAACTTGTTCTTTATAACAAATTGGACTTTCATATCGGACCGCCATTGTACATATTTTGGCTTAGTAATAGAAAAGATCCTCATGTAAAATAATTTACGCAGTTTCAAGTCAACATAATGAATTAGTCAAACCAAAGTTGACTTCCTATGGCGTGTTCTATACACGCCCACCACCCTTCGCCCCCCCCCATTATACACGGACGGAATGGGAAAATCTGTCAGCTGAAATATGGGTATTCAAAACTGCACGTGATTCCTAGTAGATAAAGGGAAGTAACACCAGCCTGAACCAAATAGCTTCGAAAACAATAACACGACACACTACAATGCTCGGCCCGTCACAAGACAAAAATCAGCATTCAAGACCAGTCGTTACAAATATTGACCGGTAAAAGCATTCGCGTGTCAGCATGACAATGGAACACATACCAGGACATCAGATGGACACTGGAAATAAAGCCACCTCCGCAAACGTCTGAAACAACACACATGATATCTGAGAGCGGGTAAACACACCCCGTCGTATGACCAATAGACAAAATATGGTGCCGTTCGTGGCGTGCTTTGTTCCGGGTCGATCGACAGACATTTATATGACCACAGAAATTGAAAGCCAGTGGGTGGGTGGTCAAACTGGAGACATGCCCGTATATTATTAAAGACTCGCGGATCTGTTAGTCTTGGTAAACAAGTTAAGTTAAGTAAGAAACTGAGACGAAACATCCCATTTATTTAGACTATTCATGTGCATTACACGAAATACTTTCCAGATATGCTAATGGGATGTAGGATAATAAACTACAACTGAATGACCCTGAACTAACATTATGATAATCAATAAATGCTTGATTTTAATATCAGTGAATGATATTAACTGTATCATACTCAACTCAATGTATGTTATTAAACTGATGTATGATATCTAACTAAATGTATGACACTCAACTGACTGTATGATAGCAAAATGACTGTATGATACTAAACTGACTCTATGATACTCAACTGACTGTATGACATTCAACTGATTGTAGGATATTTAACTGATTGTATAATAATAAACTGACTGTATGATACTCAACTGACTTATGATACTCAACTGACTTATGATACTCAACTGACTTATGATACTCAACTGACTGTGTGATACTCAACTGACTGTATGATACGCAACTGACTATGATACTAAACTTATTTTGATACTCAACTGACTGTATGATACGCAACTGACTATGATACTAAACTTATTTTGATACTCAACTGACTGTATGATACGCAACTGACTATGATACTAAACTTATTTTGATACTCAACTGACTTATGATACTCAACTGACTTATGATACTCAACTGACTTATGATACTCAACTGACTTATGATACTCAACTGACTTATGATACTCAACTGACTGTATGATACTCAACTGACTTATGATACTCAACTGACTTATGATACTCAACTGACTTATGATACTCAACTGACTTATGATACTCAACTGACTTATGATACTCAACTGACTGTATGATACTCAACTGACTTATGATACTCAACTGACTTATGATACTCAACTGACTTATGATACTCAACTGACTTATGATACTCAACTGACTTATGATACTCAACTGACTTATGATACTCAACTGACTGTGTGATACTCAACTGACTGTATGATACGCAACTGACTATGATACTAAACTTATTTTGATACTCAACTGACTGTATGATACGCAACTGACTATGATACTAAACTTATTTTGATACTCAACTGACTGTATGATACGCAACTGACTATGATACTAAACTTATTTTGATACTCAACTGACTTATGATACTCAACTGACTTATGATACTCAACTGACTTATGATACTCAACTGACTTATGATACTCAACTGACTTATGATACTCAACTGACTGTATGATACTCAACTGACTTATGATACTCAACTGACTTATGATACTCAACTGACTTATGATACTCAACTGACTTATGATACTCAACTGACTGTATGATACTCAACTGACTTATGATACTCAACTGACTTATGATACTCAACTGACTTATGATACTCAACTGACTTATGATACTCAACTGACTTATGATACTCAACTGACTATTTGATACTCAACTGACTTATGATACTCAACTGACTTATGATACTCAACTGACTTATGATACTCAACTGACTTATGATACTCAACTGACTGTATGATACTCAACTGACTTATGATACTCAACTGACTTATGATACTCAACTGACTTATGATACTCAACTGACTTATGATACTCAACTGACTTATGATACTCAACTGACTTATGATACTCAACTGACTTATGATACTCAACTGACTTATGATACTCAACTGACTGTATGATACTCAACTGACTTATGATACTCAACTAACATATAATAATCAACTGACTTATGATACTCAACTGACTGTGTGATACTCAACTGACTGTATGATACGCAACTGACTATGATACTAAACTTATTTTGATACTCAACTGACTGTATGATATTCAAGTGACTGTATAATACTCTAGCAATCCACGAGTGGTACTGGAACATGTTTCAATTTTTAGCTGCACGCGCCAAATTCGACCAGTCGATACGGATCACATCTCACACAGGGGATGCCACTGGTGTAATAGTGGAGAGATAACAGTAATAAACATCTCAGTTGTGTGGCCAAAGCAAACGAATTCATTTGTTAAAGTGTGGCCATCTAGAGCAACAATTTACTTCTTTACACATTTAAGACAGCGTGATAGAATATTTATTTCTGTATAAAAATGCTTTTAAAAAACACTGCATAATATATACAAAGGAAAATCTAGACGTTTTCTTAAAACATTTTCAATAATAAGATACAACACATATTATGGTACGAAGCTCAAAATAAGATACGAAATTTTAGCTTAGTTAGTTGCTCTTATGCCGAAGACGGCACATAGGGCAGAGGTCATTGATTTCCATTTACGACGATCCGTCGCCAATTGTATTAGGTCTTGATTATTTCTTAGACCCATGGTTGAGCTTTCTCTTTTGATTGTTCTACGTAGTGTTTCTTTTGGTCTTCCTTGTTTTCTTTTGCCTTTTGGTGTCCATATGAAGGCCTGCCGTGGTAGTCTTCTCTCGTCCATTCGAAGAACATGACCGATATAATTCCAACGGCTTCTCCCTATAAAGGTTGACACATATTCTTGGTTGGTTTCTTCTCTTATTGTTTCATTTGATTTAAAATCACTACATTTTATATTCAAATTTTTTCGGAGGCATTTGTTCTCGAAGGCAACTAATTTCTTTTCTATAGCTTGAGTGGATTTCCAGCTTTCACATCCATATGTAAGTACAGGGATTACGCAAGAGTTGAATAGTCTAAGTTTTATATGTTTGCTAAGTGACATCTATTATGGCATAAAACCAAGAAATGGAAAACATGGTATTATGGTTTCAAACCAAGGACAAAATAACAATTCTATAATGTTAGCAAACTTTGTTCTCAAAATTTCATGGCTCACAATCATTTTGGCTTTTTGATGAGTCAATTTAAACGCATCTGTAAGTTGCAGCCTGCTATGCAGTTTCTTAGAAACGCATTTGAAGTGAGTGCATGTGTGCGTGCGTGCATGTATGTGTGCATGTGTGTGTGTGCATGTGTGCATATTTTGTGCGTGCATGTGTGCGTGCATGCTTGTGCGTTTCTGCGTGCATGGCTGTGTGTGTCTTTGTGTCATGTGTGCATAAGTGTGTGTAATAAGGGGGGTAATAATTATTACAGAGCACAGTCTAATGATAGGAGGGCGTGGTGGCCGAGTGGAATGCGCGTTCGGCTGGCTTTGCGAGAGTCGCGCGCGTTTGAACCCCCACTCATGTAAGCCACGCAATCCCCTCGTGAAACCTGCCATTGTCTTAAAAGTGAGACTGGCTTATCGTCACTTGATCATAAAGAAGTCACGTTGTTTGTGGTACGCTGGAGAAACAAATACGCTTCAGGACATGTTTTAAAATATGAATAACAATAAATTTTATTTATATAGATATATACGAGCAACAAAGCCCGTCCAAGGACGTTACGCCACCGTTCGGTGGCATGTTGTTGTAACTCCCCCCAACAGCCGTCTCGACCGGCATACATGTGCATCACGTCAAAAATACTATTCGTTATATGTAAAATAAATAACTCGTAAAAACATAGCTTTTCACTATAAATCCCAACGCGCATAACTCAAAGTAAAGTCTTGGAAGAAATACTGCACCAAAAATAACTCGTTTTGAACGTCCGCGTAAACGTGTTCAATATAATTGGCCGTAGGAGTCAAATGTGTTTGAGGGACCAATCGCTATAGATGACCGGACAGAACGGACAGAAAATTGCCTTCTATTATATAGGATATATAATTCACCAGAAATTAGGTCAACCACCATACGCGAGCAAATAAGCATGACGAATGACCCACGTTAGGGTCGACCAATCACAGTTTACGGTTGGCAAGCGAAGCTGGTGAAGGGGGAGGGGCAGGTAACAACAGTGCGCATGTCTCGAGACCAACAATGCGTCGGCGTCCCCCCTCCCGACGTTCACTGGCGTTATTTTCATTTCTTCGTGCTGCTGTTTATGCCCGTTCTTTGCACTATCTATGAGCAAGTCCGCGGCGTATGTTACGCCGCGGGTCGTATCTAGTTTATTGTGATGTGTTTATTATTTACAACTAATGAATTATATTGTTTAATTTGAGATATCGTTCCCCTGAAATTAAAACGCGCATATATTTAAATGTGCCATGATGGATATTAACAGTATTAATTAGAATCCGTTGCTATTGTTTTAAATACAATTGACTATCGCTCATCAGAAAAGATAAATAAATAAATAAATATATAAATAAATATATGTTAGGGCTGTTATCGATTAATTTAAAATTAATCGTTAACTTTTGAAAAATTATCGATTAATTAATCGTTAATTTCGATTAAAGCTGAAATTGAAATTTATGGTGTCATAAGTAACAATTATTAAACGTACTTGTCGAAAATCGAAATAACATTGGAATGTCTTCTTTATGTGACATCTTTTAACCAACAACGCAGACAAGTGTATTGACATTATTTGGTTCAAGTGATGAGCGGGTCTTATTGACAATATAACAAGCCGAGCTGAACAATCGTTCACATAGCTTTAGATTGTCTCATTTTAAGTTTTTGATACTGTAGTGGATGTTTGGTTTGCAGGTGTTATGTAAGCGAAGTGTCAGAACTATGGTAGCAATGTTGCCTTTAAGCAGCGCCGCTGCGCTGATATTTTACCGACGCCACGCAGGAGTTTAGAATTACCGCGCAGAAAATGCTGTAAAAACTTTGCAAAAAAAATGGACGTTGTGCAACTTTGCAAACGAGTTTTTTTTAACTTTGCACACGAAACAACGAGCTTAGATTTATAGGGAACATTGCATGGTAGGCAAACGATTTCTCTCAATGGAAACAACCTTTATCAACATTTTGAACAATTACCTAAGTAAATAGTTTACAACAAAAATGTTCGTGTAATCGTCGGGAAATTAGTTTATATTTAGCGGCCGAAATATTTTACTTTTGGGCTTCCAGTACATTTATAAGTGGTGGGTCGATTAATCGTTAAAAAAATTTAATTTTAACGATAAAATTATTTTTTAACGATTAATCGACCCATAACTTACAAATTATTGGAAGTCAAAAAGTAAAAAAAAATAGCGGCCGATAAATAGTAACGAATTTCTTGACGATTAAATGAACATTTTGGTTTTATACTATTGACTGACAGGAATGTTAAAAATGTTGATAAAGTTTGCCTACCATTGTTCTAACACTTCGTCTGCTTATCAAACCAAATGAAAAGCGTACATGTATTAAGCTAATGGCTTTAATGGAGTCTCACTCACAGACAGAAAATGACGACAGCTCCTCTGATGAATTACTGCGTTACAAAATGGAGATGAAATTTCCTGAATCCATAAACCATCTGCAATGGTGGAAACTTAATGAACACCGATACCCGATAATGTCATTCCTTGCCAAGACCGTTTTGTGTATACCAGTTACCTCAGTTCCACGTGAATGATTGTTCAGCTCGACTGGTTATATTGTCAATTAGACCCGCTCATCACTTGAACCAAATAATGTCAACACACTTGTCTTTTTGCGTAGTTGGTTAAAAGATGACATATAAAGGAGACATTCCAGTGTTATTTAGATTTTCAACAAGTACGTTTAATAACTGTTACTTATGACATTATACATTTTAAATTTTGGCTTTAATCGAAATTAATTAAATTTAAATTAATCGTTAACAGCCCTAATACATGCATATATGATAGGGGCAGAAAAGGCAGAGCCCGAAAGGTCAGCACCCTTAAGGTTATCACCCAAAAAAAAATAATAAAAAAAATTAATACATTTGAAGCTTGCTGAACAGTTCTTTTATTAAAAAATGGAACATAAAATACTGCTTGACAACCCCACTCCTGAATCCATCGCTACGGTCCTTGGTAAACAAAGAAAATAATGGAAGCTGGGGAATATCCTTAAGCCCAAAAACGTGATCTAAAAGTCACGTGACTGCCTGCATACATGATCTGAGTGGAAGTATTAACATGTGGGGGGGGGGCAATGGAGCAATTTCCTCAATACAGAGAAACACGGACAAATTGGTTGACGGGACAAACTAGACCAAAGTCAAATTGGTTGACGGGCCAAACTAGACCAAAGTTCGAGGCGTGCTCACTATGATCCAGCTGATTACTCACAATATTTACATGAGTGGTTGCTGGCTACCTTGACCGAGTGACGACAACCATCCGGTCAGTAGATATATGAATATAGGGATAGTGGGTGAATGGATGAATGTAAAGATGTAAGGAGAGAAGGATAACACACACATACATAGAGAGAAAGATTTAGCGATAGATTAGAAAGAGACACTGATCGATTAATATATATAAAAATAGATTCATAGATTAAATAAAAAGATAGAGAAATGGATAGACTGAACGACAGACGGGCGGACAGACGGAGGGATGGATGAATAGTTTTGATTTGTAGATAGCAAACTACAGAGCTGGAATTTGTGAGGAGTACATTTCTTATGTTGAAAAGAGATGCACGTAACAAGAGACGTTACTAGGGAGGTGCCGGGAATGCGGACCGCAACGGGTGATACCTTCACAAGGGGTGAAACCAAGATGTAAAATATTCTTTTTTGTCCCCGTTCTTAAGCACTGGCAGACTCGGGGGAAGTCTTATGGGGTAAGTAGTGAAGGGAGTGACACCATGACACACCAACCCTAGTGACGCCTCTGCACTTAACACTCCAGCTTGGACTGTGGGTCACCTACACGTTAGCGCTCATATCACAGCGCGGCACTCACTTTCATGCTCGTATACCGGGCACTCACCTTCATGCTCGTATACCGGGCACTCAACTTCATGCTCGTATACCGGGCACTCACCTTCATGCTCGTATACCGGGCACTCACCTTCATGCTCGTATACCGGGCACTCACCTTCATGCTCGTATACCGGGCACTCACCTTCATGCTCGTATACAGGGCACTCACCTTCATGCTCGTATACCGGGCACTCACCTTCATGCTCGTATACCGGGCACTCACCTTCATGCTCGTATACCGGGCACTCACCTTCATGCTCGTATACCGGGCACTCAACTTCATGCTCGTATACCGGGCACTCACCTTCATGCTCGTATACCGGGCACTCACCTTCATGCTCGTATACCGGGCACTCACCTTCATGCTCGTATACCGGGCACTCACCTTCATGCTCGTATACCGGGCACTCACCTTCATGCTCGTATACCGGGCACTCACCTTCATGCTCGTATACCGGGCACTCACCTTCATGCTCGTATACCGGGCACTCACCTTCATGCTCGTATACCGGGCACTCACCTTCATGCTCGTATACCGGGCACTCACCTTCATGCTCGTATACCGGGCACTCACCTTCATGCTCGTATACCGGGCACTCACCTTCATGCTCGTATACCGGGCACTCACCTTCATGCTCGTATACCGGGCACTCACCTTCATGCTCGTATACCGGGCACTCACCTTCATGCTCGTATACCGGGCACTCACCTTCATGCTCGTATACCGGGCACTCACCTTCATGCTCGTATACCGGGCACTCACCTTCATGCTCGTATACAGGGCACTCACCTTCATGCTCGTATACCGGGCACTCACCTTCATGCTCGTATACCGGGCACTCACCTTCATGCTCGTATACCGGGCACTCACCTTCATGCTCGTATACCGGGCACTCACCTTCATGCTCGTACACCGATGTAAACACAGTCGGTAACACTGAACACACAATGATAATAACGAGACCTTGTTTATCATAGTTTTATAGAGGTGTGGCCTAATTTCATAGAGGAGTAACGATGGTAACTGTGAAAATATTTGGGAAGTGTGTTCTTGAAATTGTCTAGAGTCTAGACCAGGGGTTCCTAACCAGTGGTGCATGTACCCCAAGGGGTGCATGAGCAGGTTCCAGGGGGTGCATGAACCATTCAGAGAAGAAAAAAAAGAAAAAGGGGAAGAAAAAAAAAGAAAGAAAAACTAATAATCTGAAAATGTAAACCATAAGCAAGGCATGCCGCGTCTAAGGGTGCCCATATACAACCTTTTTGAAAGGTACATCTTTCTGCAAATTTCATTCATTACTTGGCATAGCTGCCTGACATCTTCTCCATCTTGAATGAGTTGAACACATCTCTTCAAAGACCTGCTGTGACTGTAATGGATGGTACTGAGAGATTGCAAGCCTTCCTTAACAAACTGCCAGTATTCCAATGACGACTTGAAAAGTCCAACTTGGCCAACTTTCCACTCTTGGATGAAGTTGTAATATCTGCTGCAGAACGAAGCACTGAGGGATCACTGCCCGACATCAAAGGGGAAATGTCAGAGCACCTTTCAACATTGCAAATGTCCTTCGATGGGTATTTCTGTCAAGAATTGCTAGGAAAGACCTTAGGATTCGCAATCCTTTTCTCTGTGACTTGGACAACATTGATGACAGTGACCTTGCTAAAGATGACATGATTGATTTGAGAACCAGAGAAGTACTGAGGAGTGACTTCAGTTGCAATACCTTGATTGAAATTTGGTGCGCCCAGCTAGATTCCTACCCACAACTAGCCAGTACTGAGGGCAGTACTGACTCTCCTTCCATTTGCCACTACCTATATCTGTGAAGCAGGATTCTCCATACTTTTGACGATTAAAACCAAGGAAAGGAATAAGTTGAATGCAGAGGATGACATGAGAGTTGCTTTGTCCAAAACAGTCCCCAGATTTAAATCGCTGATTGATCATAAGACGCAGCAGATCTCTCACTAAATGCCCTGTTGCCTATTGTCAAAACTGTTGTGTTCCTAAAATAATCATAGTTTATTATGCATTTTCTGCAAGTTTCATGAGGGGGTGCATGAACTTTTTTGGGCATCTGAAGGGGTGCATGGACCCCAAAAGGTTAGGAACCACTGGTCTAGACAAGAAGCCACGTCTTTCGGGACATGAAGATCTATGATGCTATTTTAACATTTTAAACGTTTCAATCCAGTTAAATGATTTTAAAATTATAATAACGTCAGATTTGAAATCCACCACCCCATTTTGCAAGCAAGTTAGATGGAATCCAAAAAAATATTCTTCCCCAGTTTAACGAAAACAACGAAAACGAATGTAATGAAAAAAGTTTAAAGCTATTTCTCTGTTTGCTTTGGCTTTCCTTTCAAATAGTTACGGGTTGATAGCATTCCCATACTTGCTATGATCTGGAAGGGGTACACTACATCACAGACGGTGGATGCATGTGGACTCTATAACACAGACTGTGGATCTATGTCTTTAACCTCTCATTGCCTTTTAATGACCACTCAGGGGGGGGTGGTCACAACCTATCACACTGTACTTTTAAAGAAGGTGTGTGTGTGTGTATGGAGTAAATAGCCAATCGCTCATTTTTCAACGTCTCACCCGTTGAGCCCTGCAAGGCCCACAGTTTTATCCCTCTAATCTTTATTTCGCACTTCTATCCACGGTTAAATAAAAAAAAATTAAAAACACAATTTTTTGCAAAAGTATTTAAAGACAAAAAAATGTCTTTAAATACTTTTTCAGACAGGGGTGTCTGCTTTCACCATTCTTATTTCTGATAACCATCGACTGGATAATGAAAATGTCTACAGAGCAGAAGAGAAATGGTATCCAGTGGACACTATGGAAACAACTTGATGACCTGGACTTTGTGGATGATCTGGCATTAATATCGCACTCACAGCAACAGATGCAGGAGAAAACCAACTATGTAGCACAATTCTCTGCTTGCCTTGGCCTGAACATCCATAAAGGAAAAAGCAAATTCCTTAAAATAAATAGATCAAGCAACACTCCAATAACACTGGAAGGAAAAAATCTCGAGGAGGGGGATAGCTTCACATACCTTGGAAGCATCATTGACACACAAGGAGGGACAGACGCCAATGTAAGAATGAGAATTGGCAAAGCAAGAACAGCATTTAAACAGCTAAAATGGAAATGTAACAACGTGAATCTCCATACCAAGGTCAGGATATTTAACACCACAATAAAGCCTGTCTTGTTGTATGGAGCAGAAACATGGCGAATAACAGCAGCCATTTTTAAAAAAAGCTTCAAGCTTTTATAAACACATGTCTCCGAACAATTCTCCGAATCCGCTGGCCCAATGTCATCACCAACGAAGACCTCTGGCAACGCACACAACAAGAGCCAGTGGATGAGCTAATGCGCCAGCGCAGATGGAGATGGATTGGCCACACTCTCAGAAAACATACATCCAGCATAGTGAGACAAGCCCTCACATGGAACTCCCAAGGCAAGAGAAAAAGAGGTCGTCCCAAAATGACCTGGAGAAGGGAACTGGAGGCAGACACCAAAATGAGCGGGCACAGCTGGGGCAGATGGAGAGATTGGCGCAGGGCAGTGATGCCTGGAGAACCTTTGATGGGACGAAGGGCAATCTTCTGGTGTTTCAGCAATCATCTGGTATGTCAGCAATCTTCTGGTATGTCAAAAACCATATTTTTCATGTGCAACAGCCATTTTGTAACATGTCACTCATTTATTTTCGAATATGTCGAGCATCATGTTCTTATATTTGTAACACAACCATATTCTTATGTCACACAACCATATTCTTATGTCACACAACCATATTTTTATGTCACAGAACCATATTCTTTTCTCACACAACCATATTCTTATGTCACAGAACCATATACTTATGTCACAGAACCATATACTTATGTCACAGAACCATATACTTATGTCACAGAACCATATACTTATGTCAAACAACCGAATTCTTATGTCACACAATCACATTCTGATATCCTAATATCATGGAACTAAAAAATAACACTATAATACATCTTGGCTGTTGGTCGATAAAATCAAACTTTAGCTATTACAATGAATAAAACATGGCCCACAATTTCCAAAGGATTCCATCAGATTAACAAACTTGTTGTATAATGTCGCCATTCAAAGTTAACCTGTTTGTCTGTCGTATGAGATAATACAACTACGTCTAAAACTTGTCAATTAACAAACTTACAAGTTGTTTTCTTAAATCATATAGAATAGGACTGCGATAAAGCTTTTAAAATAAAATACAATATACTCAAAACTATACATTTAAGCTTTATTAGTAGACAAATACGGAAGTAGACATTTCGGCTAATATGCCTTGCCTTCATCGGTACAAATAAATGAACACAAGTATTAAAATTAAGTTGATTTCTTCCACATGCATTTTTTAAAAAAATAACTGTAAATATTGTTTAGAAGAATAACTAAGTGTGTTACGTTTTATTTTTCAAAAATCTGAATAACCCCCCTCCCCTAACCTCACGCCCCCTCCCACACATATTTTCCCACGACCTGTAACGTACTCACCAGTTGGTCCTCTTGCATTATTCTGACCTGGTCCTCCTCCCTGTGTTTGGTGCTTGACGTGCTGCCGTAGTCTTCCAGCGGTAGCGAGGCCAGGCCGTTGAGCTTGTTACGCTCCATGCCGTGACGCGTGTTGTGGGCAGGAACTAGATGGACGGATCACTCATGCTCGGCGATCGGATGGCTGAAGAAATGTTTGCAAGTGAAAAGTTTATGAATATTGTTTAGGGATCAGTTTTCTGTTCTGTTCTTAAGATGGGCTTACATCACAAAAACCCACGTCCATTCGAACCAAGTGTCTACTACTGGCACAAACATTATAAACGATTGCCTTTCATTTTATTATTATTCCTCATCAAAGCTTCTCGTGTATCATTATGCGCATGTCGTTAAGATATCGTTAAGATTGATTATTAGCAGTTAACTTTGTTACTATGATTAACATTACTTTAATCCATCTGTTACAGGAGATGAGGGTTGGGGGGGGTGGAGGTAGGTGAGGGTAAGTGCGACTCAGTGGCAATGATACGTCAATGATACGTCAATGATACGTCAATGATACGTCAATGATACGTCAAATTCTAGGAGAGAGGAAACTAAAGATAGGGGAAATAATGTAATTTAAAAAGTTATGAAAAAAAAATTTCACGAAAGAATTTTCAAATCAATACATGTATGATTTAAATGGCAATAAGTGAATGAATTTGTGGAAATGTATTACGCTATTTATTATAATAATTATTTTTAATTATTAATAATAACCAGTTATTTCGTATAGCCTGTAAATTATATTTTTAATTTGAGTATATCCTTGTACAATTGTGGGCAATAGGCTTTGTCGTAATTAACAGAAGTCTAATAATAGATATATTGGGGCTATATATATCTTTTTTAAGGACAAATTTCATAAAAATTAAATAAAAGATACTGGTCAATATTATGTAAATGTAGGTATATTGAGAAAGATCATGGAAGATATCTTGTCAGCTATTTTTTAATTCTTCATTAATTTAAGACAGCTTATTGGACTTGAAAAAAGGAGGAAAAAAAACAGTCTCGTAATTTTACCGTGCTAACAATTTTGGGAACATAGTGATTCGACTTTATTTATGCTGTAAAACATTGTTCCGCTAAAATGTAATCTAAAAAAAGAACAATACTCATTGAGCTATGGCGTTTTCCGGTTTTAGAAAAGACAAACCCTACACTATTTATAGAAACCATGAAAAAGTTACTTTTAGTTTTTAATTAAGTTGAGGATTGCTTGATGCACTCTCATGGTGTGCATACTTCATATCTTATTATTTTATTTAAAAAGGGAAGAAAAATGAAAAACCGAAAATGGCAAGCAATCAATATACATAATTTGCAATCTCTGTCACGCCTGTCGTGTCTGTCCGTGACGCTATGCGAGGTAACTCCCGATAAAGAAATATATATAGAAGTAAAAATGTTGATTTCGAGATTAACAAAATGATTTTCTCGCCATAAAATATTGTGACGTGACATCATTTTTTGAGCTTTTATTAATGTGGGAAGGAAACGAAGTAAAAAGAGCCATGTTTTATTTGATGTGATTACTATTATTATAATTATTTTTGTATTAAATGTCCGTTTTTGTGTATGTGTCAATGTCAATATTTCGTACGTAATTATAAATTTAATTTTCTATATTAATATATAACATTCGTTTTTCGGTTTATGAAATTTACAATTGGTTGTCGTTTGGTTGTCAAGTTTCGATGCGTTTTGAACTACAAAGCCATTATTTATTACTGCAAATGAAATTTGCCAACTTATGCTTTCGTTTAGCGTTTGTTTTTCTTTTATACACTTTGAGATTGCATATTTGTATATTTAAAAAAATAACATTTAAAAATCGGACTCCTCCCCACAATAGTTTTTTTTTAATCGTTATTTACATGTAATATTTTAATGCATCTTAGACTAATTTGAATGACAAATCTTTGCTTTTAATATAGAACTTGAATGGGTACTGACTTGACAATATTGAAAACGTGTATTAGAATTCCTAAAACGTGTATATTAAATTTTATATACGATTACCTGTTGAAACTCTAATATTTTCTTTTATCCAGTGATTAAAATTACTTCAAAGGTTTCATGCAAAATAAATAATTCGTTGTTATTCATATTTGTAAATAGTTACAATTTTCTTAACATGTTTTTGATAAATTAAAGGAAATAAAGTATGGACCAATGGGCGCATAAACTGACAAGTCATAATAGATCTTGAAAAGGTGCTGACTTGACAATAATAAAAACGTTTATTTGAATTACTAACACGTTTATATTAAATTGTAAATATGATTAACAGTTGATAATTTAATCTTTTCTGTTATCCTGTGACAAACTTTGATTACTACGTTTCATGCAAAATGAATAGTTCTTTGTTATTAACATGTGTAAAAATTACATTTTATTTTTTACATGTTTTGGTAATGTTGTGGTAATAATGTATAGACAAATGGGCGAATAAACTGACAAGTCATAATCATCAATGAAGCTTAAACTGCTTCAAATCACAGATGTGCTTGATGTTGATCACATTACAGTCACATAATTTATTTTAAGGCACTGTTCTGTATTATTGGTGCAGTCATAATTGGTGCACACTATTCAATGCCGCAAGTTAACGTCCGGCTGACTCCTCAGCAATATTTATTAATACTTTGAACTTCAAACTTCTTTGCTGTATTATCACCTTATGCTGTGTGTAATTCACTATACATTTACTATTATCATGATTATATCATTATTATTCATGCAAACTTATATAACTCGAAGCCTAAGCTTGGAGGTTTTCTCATAACACATACATTCGTATATATAATCAAAATATATACCCTGCTATGTCCGTTCGTAACGCTAGATTTTAGAAAGCGCACCGGTAAAAAAAAATAGCCTTTGGAAAAAAAAACAACAGAAAAAACGCTATTTTCAAACGTCCGCATAAAATTGTTCAATATGGAAAAGAGATTTAATTTTTCTCTCTTGCTCTCTACATATCCTCATTATTTACTATGCGGCTTTCAGGCAAAAGGGACAATTACAAAAACTGAAATATATCCATTTTGAAAACTTCCGTCATTTTTGACGGGTAATACACTAGTCAATATACATACTTTGCAATGTATGTCACGTCTGTCTGTCCGTGACGCTACTAATTTTAGAAAGCAGCGCATCAAATTACTGCACCAAAAATAACTCTTTTCGAACGTCCGCATAAAATTGTTCAACAGGGAAATAAATGAATAAAATAAAAATAAATGAAAGTTCTGTATTACGTAATTTTTTTAATCTGATGTGTATTTTTTTTGGTGTTAACTTCCGTCATTTTTGACGGGTGATACAATAGTGATAAATAATTTTAAAACATAACTAAACACATTTTAAAAATCTTCAATAAAAATAGATTATGTGTAATGTATCTTGAATGTCAAATAAGGAAACCTAATATGTTCCTATGAAATAAGAATTTTATCATAAAGCTATCAGTACGATTAGAGCATCATTTTAAGGCCTCGCGTGTAGAGGAAAAACACATGGCCAATAAACCCTCCCCCATCTCACAAACTAAATATGACATCCTTTATAATAGTAGGATCTGTTCCATTCGGTCACCGGTAGCGATTGGTCCCTCAAACACACATGACTCCTACAGCCAATCATATCAAGTTTACGCGGACGTTCAATACGAGTTATTTTTGGTGCAGTATTTCTTCCAAGACTTTATTTTGAGTTATGCGCGTTGGGATTTATAGTCAAAAGCTCTATTTTTACGAGTTATTTATTTTAACTATAATGAATAGTATTTATGACGTGATACACATGTATGCCGGTCGAGACGGCTGTTGGAGGGGAGTTACAACATGCCACCGAACGGTGGCGGAACGTCCTCGGACGGGCTTGGTTGCTTGTCTTATAATAAAACAATTAATTTCACCCCAATAACTATCCATTCACTTCCAAATACCATCACATTTATGTTCGAAATGTTTTTAGAATCGAAGTTATTCAAATCTATTCATCGAACATTAAATGGTTCTTAGAAGTAAATAGCTAGCAGTACAAAACTTTATTCAACACGCAATGTTAACACAACAGTTTAACACACCAGTTTAACACACCAGTTTAACACACCCATTCAACACACACCTTAGTAATAACAATAACAACAATAAACTGAATTACGCTGACAAGATCACTAATAAAGATCATTAGATGATCTTTCCATCCCCTTGCCCCGTTTCTGTCCACCCCTTGAACAACCAATCAACAACGCCCCCCCCCCATTTTTTCCCTATCTTACATTTTCACCTCGGCCACCTCTATTCCATGAACGGACAACTATTATTATCCTCTGAGAGTAGAAGTGGCTAATAGAGGTCTCCATCACTAATCATTTGGTGGGGTCTCCGTCCTATGGAAGTGGCTAATAGAGGTCTCCATCACTAATCATTTGGTGGGGTCTCCGTCCTATGCGGGATAGAACATACTACCACTGTTCATAGAACATAATAACCACTGTACATGGAGAGATCAACTTTTGATATCGGTATATTGATTCTTGCGGAACTTTTGGTGGCTTTCTGGGACGTAGTTGGTGGCAGGTGGGACGTAATATGTGGCTTTGTAGGGCGTAATGGGATTCTTTGTAGGACGTAATAGGTGGCTTTGTAGGACGTAATAGGTGGCTTTGTAGGGCGTAATGGGATTCTTTGTAGGACGTAATAGGTGGCTTTGTAGGACGTAATAGGTGGCTTTGTAGGGCGTAATGGGATTCTTTGTAGGACGTAATAGGTGGCTTTGTAGGACGTAATAGGTGGCTTTGTAGGGCGTAATAGGTGGCTTTGTAGGGCGTAATGGGATTCTTTGTAGGACGTAATAGGTGGCTTTGTAGGACGTATTAGGTGGCTTTGTAGGGCGTAATAGGTGGCTTTGTAGGGCGTAATGGGATTCTTTGTAGGACGTAATAGGTGGCTTTGTAGGACGTAATAGGTGGCTTTGTAGGAAGGATTTTGAGAAAGCGGATTAAGGTAGGGAGGATTTACAGAAAGGGGATAAGGGTGGTAAGGTTTAGCGTAGGGTGAATTAAAGGAGGAAGGATCAGGAGAGAGAGAGAGATCTAGGGACTGATGGTTAGTCAAGGGTTAAGTGAGAGACAAGTACAAGTACAAGGGAAGAAGGCAATCTTCATTTTTAAAATGTTTTCTTCATTTAGTTATTTACTTTATTTGCATTTTTTAAAAAAAAGTTCATAAAATTGCTAATTGGTCACATGACTAATATTCACACCAGAAGATAATAACCAAAGTTTAGAAGCCTGCCATTTAAAAAAAAACTTTCTACCTTAAATACTTCATTTGATGAAGCAGAAATTACAATTTTTTATTAAATCTAATTTCTCTCTATTATATAAATCATTCCTCTTCCAACTTCTAATTCTCAGTCACTTTCTATGACTGCCCTCTCCTTTCTCCTCCTCTATCCGCTTCCTATGAGAGTTTCTACATTTGTTACACGACTTTGTGCCATCGTATCCCATGCCTCCATCGTTCATACCACTGCCAACATCCGACACGAGCCGCTCATCACATCTCGCCAACATCCGACACGAGCCGCTCATCACATCTCGCCAACATCCGACACGAGCCACTCATCACATCTCGCCAACATCCGACACGAGCCACTCATCACATCTCGCCAACATCCGATACGAGCCACTCATCACATCTCGCCAACATCCGACACTAGCCACTCATCACATCTCGCCAACGTCCGACACGAGCCACTCATCACATCTCGCCAACATCCGACACGAGCCACTCATCACATCTCGCCAACATCCGACACGAGCCACTCATCACATCCGACACGAGCCACTCATCACATCCGACACGAGCCACTCATCACATCCGACACGAGCCACTCATCACATCTCGCCAACATCTGACACGAGCCACTCATCACATCTCGCCAACATCTGACACGAGCCACTCATCACATCTCGCCAACATCCGACACGAGCAACTCATCACATCTCGCCAACATCCGGCACTAGCCCTCATCACATCTCGCCAACATCCGACACGAGCCACTCATCACATCTCACACCACTGTCCTTCCCTCCAGTCAGCTGATTTGCCTCAGGCCTAAAACACCGAACTTCTGAAATATTGTCACTTTATTTATCGATCGTTTAACAGCGTTTTCTTTTCCTAATCCCCGTTTCACTCCACTCAAGAGGCCAGAATTGAACAAAAGAAAAGAAAAGACATTTCCTGGCACGGAAACATCACATTAACGGGGAGCTTTAAAATAAAATTTAAAAAAAAACCCTCCCCTTGAAGGATTTCTTCATAATCAGATTTTGTTTCAATCTTTTGTTCCTAGTTTCCCTTGAATAGTAGTGCAATTAAGGAACAAAAAGGTAACTATATGTTTAAATAAACAAATAATCATTTTCTTAGGATTCAAAGTAAGAGCAAGGTCACGAGGTATAGACATGATTTATAGAGTTGTGAGTCTGAAATGCAGGCAATAAGTCTGAGAAATTAGTCTCAAATTAATGAGACCTCAAAGAATATTTAAAGAACAAAATAATATTTTTTAAACAGAGCCAAATGTAAATTTAATTGATTCCAATTAATGAAAAAGTTAATTATCTTTGATTTAGACGAATGTATAGTTTATCATAAATTCTACTTACAGAAGACTTGACACAGATTTATTAATAAAGAATAAATCCAGTTTTTAACAGACATACTTTGAATGTATATTTAAACCACATGTCTTTTCACAACTTTCAAAAACTATGTACCGTGTTGTTTGTTATACGCACGTATGTTCATTAAACGTCGAATGCGTCTCGTGCCTAAACACTGACACTGTCAGTTAAACGTTTGTCAAACTGTGGTCAGGTACATACGAACCAACAATATCACAATACTGGTAACACGGCATTTTGGACCGACGCGGAAATGTCGAAATTCCTCTCAGAATACGATTCTGCTCTGTCACCGGACGATTATAATGACCCCCTCACCCCCTTTTTTCCACAACAACCCCGCAATATAAACACATTGAATAAATACTTTTAACACATTAAAATTTACAGTTTTGGTCAATGAAAAAACTAAAGGGGATTTAATACAAATTTTATGTTGTATTCTGGAATCGAATATTTCTTTCTAGATACCGAATACCTTGAAAAACTGTCAGACCAAAAATAACTGTATTCGGTTTTAAATATCACAGAGTATGTGGATTTTATTGTGTAGGATTCTGTGTAGTCAAAATGTTAAAAGGGCATTCACAAACAAGCGTAGTCTGGCGGGTCAAATGTCAGCTAGTTAAATACGTTAGTGGGAAGTCACGTGATTCAGTGCCACAAAGACACGTGCATGAACGAAGTGTGGTTACATTGACACATGTGACCTTGTCTCAGTGTGGTTACATTGACACATGTGACCTTGTCTCAGTGTGGTTACATTGACACATGTGACCTTGTCTCAGTGTGGTTACATTGACACATGTGACCTTGTCTCAGTGTGGTTACATTGACACATGTGACCTTGTCTCAGTGTGGTTACATTGACACATGTGACCTTGTCTCAGTGTGGTTACATTGACACATGTGACCTTGTCTCAGTGTGGTTACATTGACACATTTGACCTTGTCTCAGTGTGGTTACATTGACACATGTGACCTTGTCTCAGTGTGGTTACATTGACACATGTGACCTTGTCTCAGTGTGGTTACATTGACACATGTGACCTTGTCTCAGTGTGGTTACATTGACACATGTGACCTTGTCTCAGTGTGGTTACATTGACACATGTGACCTTGTCTCAGTGTGGTTACATTGACACATGTGACCTTGTCTCAGTGTGGTTACATTGACACATGTGACCTTATCTCAGTGTGGTTACATTGACACATGTGACCTTGTCTCAGTGTGGTTACATTGACACATGTGACCTTGTCTCAGTGTGGTTACATTGACACATGTGACCTTGTCTCAGTGTGGTTACATTGACACATTTGACCTTGTCTCAGTGTGGTTACATTGACACATGTGACCTTGTCTCAGTGCGGTTACATTGACACATGTGACCTTGTCTCAGTGTGGTTACATTGACACATGTGACCTTGTCTCAGTGTGGTTACATTGACAAATGTGACCTTGTCTCAAAGTGGTTAAATTGACACATGTGACCTTGTCTCAGTGTGGTTACATTGACACATGTGACCTTGTCTCAGTGTGGTTACATTGACACATGTGACCTTGTCTCAGTATGGTAACATTGACACATGTGACCTTGTCTCAGTGTGGTTACATTGACACATGTGACCTTGTCTCAGTATGGTAACATTGACACATGTGACCTTGTCTCTGTGTGGTTACATTGACACATGTGACCTTGTCTCAGTGTGGTTACATTGACACATGTGACCTTGTCTCAGTGTTGTTACATTGACACATGTGACCTTGTCTCAGTGTGGTTACATTGACACATGTGACCTTGTCTCAAATTGGTTACATTGACACATGTGACCTTGTCTCAGTGTGGTAACATTGACACATGTGACCTTGTCTCAGTGTGGTTACATTGACACATGTGACCTTGTGTCAGTGTGGTTACATTGACACATGTGACCTTGTCTCAGTGTGGTTACATTGAAACATGTGACCTTGTCTCAGTGTGGTTACATTGACACATGTGACCTTGTCTCAGTGTGGTTACATTGACACATGTGACCTTGTCTCAGTGTGGTAACATTGACACATGCTACCTTGTCTCAATGTGGTTACATTGACACATGTGACCTTGTCTCAGTGTGTTTATATAGACACACGTGACCTTGTCTCAGTGTGGTTATATAGACACACGTGACCTTGTCTCAGTGTGGTTACATTGACACACGTGACCTTGTCTCAGTGTGGTTACATTGACACATGTGACCTTGTCTCAGTGTGGTTACATTGACACATGTGACCTTGTCTCAGTGTTGTTACATTGACACATGTGACCTTGTCTCAGTGTGGTAACATTGACACATGCTACCTTGTCTCAATGTGGTTACATTGACACACGTGACCTTGTCTCAGTGTGGTTACATTGACACATGTGACCTTGTGTCAGTGTGGTTACATTGACACATGTGACCTTGTCTCAGTGTGGTTACATTGACACATGTGACCTTGTCTCAGTGTGGTTACATTGACACATGTGACCTTGTCTCAGTGTTGTTACATTGACACATGTGACCTTGTCTCAGTGTGGTTACATTGACACATGTGACCTTGTCTCAGTGTGGTTACATTGACACATGTGACCTTGTCTCAGTGTGGTAACATTGACACATTTGACCTTGTCTCAGTGTGGTTACATTGACACATGTGACCTTGTCTCAGTGTGGTTACATTGACACATGTGACCTTGTCTCAGTGTGGTTACATTGACACATGTGACCTTGTCTCAGTGTGGTTACATTGACACATTTGACCTTGTCTCAGTGTGGTTACATTGACACATGTGACCTTGTCTCAGTGTGGTAACATTGACACATGCTACCTTGTCTCAATGTGGTTACATTGACACATGTGACCTTGTCTCAGTGTGTTTATATAGACACACGTGACCTTGTCTCAGTGTGGTTACATTGACACATGTGATCTTGTCTCAGTGTGGTAACATTGACACATGTGACCTTGTCTCTTTGAGGTTACATTGACACATGTGACCTTGTGTCAGTGTGGTTACATTGACACATGTGACCTTGTCTCAGTGTGGTTACATTGACACATGTGACCTTGTCTCAGTGTGTTTATATAGACACACGTGACCTTGTCTCAGTGTGGTTATATAGACACACGTGACCTTGTCTCAGTGTGGTTACATTGACACACGTGACCTTGTCTCAGTGTGGTTACATTGATACACGTGACCTTGTCTCAGTGTGGTTACATAGACACATGTGGTCCTTGTCCTTGTGGGGGAAGGTTTGTAAGTAAAGCTATTTCGTTAAGTTGTAACTGGTATGAGCATGGCCACATCAGATAACGTCAATTTGTACTACAACTTTTGTATGTAGGTGTGAGTGAATTGCCATTAATAAACTTTAAATAGTAAACCATATTTAAATCAAAACTTGAATAAAACTGATACAAATCCGTTTTTAAGCAAATTCAATATTCAGTTTATTTGTCCGCTCTCAAAGATGCGTTCAAAATTGAAACACTTGATAGCATCACATTCTCTTAACAGAATGAAATAAATTCACATTTTAATTAAACTTTTGGTGGCGAGAAATAAAATAGGAATTTCATGACAATTCATTTGATATTTTTTTCAACATTCTTTAACATGTTTCTTTATTTCCAATCGAAATTAATTTAAAATTAATTGAATTTTTTGACCACTAAGTGCTTTTAGTCTATGGTAGGAGTGGGAGTGAGGTGGGACTGTGGGAGTGAGGTGGGACTGAGGGAGTGAGGTGGGAGTGAGGTGGGACTGTGGGAGTGAGGTGGGAGTGTGGGAGTTAGGTGGGACTGTGGGAGTGAGGTGGGACTGTGGGAGTGAGGTGGGACTGTGGGAGTGAGGTGGGACTGTGGGAGTGAGGTGGGACTGTGGGGTTGAGGTGGGAGTGTGGGAGTGAGGTGGGACTGTGGGAGTGAGGTGGGAGTGTGGGAGTGAGGTGGGAGTGTGGGAGTGAGGGGGGAGTGTGGGAGTGAGGTGGGACTGTGGGAGTGAGGTAGGACTGTGGGAGTGAGGTGGGACTGTGTGAGTGAGGTGGGAGTGTGGGAGTGAGGTGGGAGTGAGGTGGGAGTGTGGCCAGCAAGTCAAATTTAATCTTTATTTGATTTAATGGATGTTGAGATGATCAATTTGAATTTAAATCTTGAATTTCTATCCGGATTATTATCACAGAAACATTTTCTTCGCTAAAACTTTCAAAAGAGTTACGGCACTTGATAATCTATCTATGTATATAATTCACCAAATCGAGTATGTGCAAACGAGCATGACGAATGACCCTCGCTGGGGTCGACCAATCAGTTTATGGTTGGCATGTCTGGAGACCGACCATGGTTCTTGCGTTCACATGCGTTGTTCCTCACAGAATAACATGTTATTCGTAGTGTAGTGGTTGTCACATGCGTCTTACTCGCGGAAGTTCCTGGGTTCAAGCCTCAGCGAAAACATTTTTTAATCAAGAAAATAGTCATATAAGCTTAAAAAAAATAAATTAGATTTTGAATTTAAATTTATTACCATTAACATCGTATGGACGTTAAAATAGGTGTGGTATAGATCCCAGGCTAGGATAACGAATTAAATAATCTTCTTCTGTAAATGGTGTTTTGCTATTGACTGGTACTCTTGGTATGTGTTTGAGACTAAGTCCCGTAGAGTGGAACATGAGACTTGTTAGTCTATAAGATGTGTTTCACATGCCAGGCAGTGGAACATACGACAGAATTATAAATGGTTATGGGTTTTGGGGGGTTGTATTTGGGCTACAGTGATGTTCACTTACAGTAGAGAGGCATTCAGATACAATGTTAATTAATACATTCATGTTTTCTGTGACCTCTCTGGGGTCAAAGTTCAAGTTTTCTGTGACCTCTCTGGGCTTAAAACAGAAGCTTTTTTTGTGGGTTGTTAGTGTTAAAAAACTTGAGGTCATTTACCATGGTGCCAAACAGGGACTTTATTTCTGTTCCCTGATCATACAGTACATCTAGTACATAGAGTACAATTGACAGGCAGTCATGGATCTAATATTTAATTACGTATTGATTTCTTTATTAACAACGTTCTTGTAGCTATAATAATAACTATACTCTGTGACTTCTAGGTCTTTATTATGATGCAAATGTTCTTGAAGTGGTACTTTATACCGTTTATGCATATTGAGGGGTGCAAAAAAAATCTCTTTGCTCTCTAGAAGATTTAGCTAATTTTTATTCTGCATGCATAACGCGTGTTCCATTAGGTCCATTGATGTCAAACAACACAATATCAATCTCGAGAAAAAATGGAAAAGCTGTTGGGGGCCGTCCATAAATTACGTCACGCTCCAGAGGGGGGGGGTGTAAGAAAGTGTTACAGTTTGTGACAGGGGGAGGGGGGTCCGGCCATGTGTGACGTCAAGCTGTATTGTCTTCAATTTTAATTATTTTGTTAATAAAAAATAAAAAATTTGTTCGAAAGTGTGACGTACTTAAGTTCCAAGATTTGTGACAGTTTGTGACAGGGGGAGGGGGGAGTTAAAAATGGTCAAAAATAGCGTGACTAACTTTATGGGCGGCCCCTTGAGCTAAAAGCGTGCTACTTAACATCTTGTTATCATGAAAGGAAGGTTCAAAATCTATCACTGTCGTTTAAGGAATATTTAACATTTTTATGTCAGTTATGGTGGGAGATGTTAGTTTAAGTTTATTGGAAACGTCCACTTTAAGCTGCGCGGCGCGCAGATAACTGACCGACGCCATGTAGCCGTTTAGTTTTTTTTCCCACGCATTAATTTTTAAATCCCTTATATTAACTTCACCGGCGTCTCTCTCTCTCTCTCTCTCTCTGTCTTGGGCGGGCGGAAAAACAGAAGTAAAAAATGACCCTATTCCCATGATCCGATCGAACTGAAATTTGGCACACGGACCCGTCTAACCTAACAATGCATCGTATCAAAATTTCAGATCGATCGAACGTACCGTAATTAAATTAATGCATTTTTAGTTTATCCTTATATGAGGTATGTAATTTAAATTCACTGTTTGTTATTGTTTTTTTGCCACGTGAAATTTTGAGCTGACGCATTGAGGCGACCCAACGAAGCGACGGGGCGCTTTTGTTTACATTTTACGTGTCAATCTGAGCTCGGTCAAGCGAATCGGTGACCAGACTTTTCCCCTCTCCCCTCCCACCCACCCCTCCCCCCTAGGGTTATGAAGCAAACTTGAGTTAAGACAGATTCAGTCTGTAAATGTTTGAAAATAATCAATACTGTTAGTTATGTCTCATATATAAGGGATTTATAGTCAAAAACTTTGTTTTTACGGGTTTGTTTTATTTAGTTATTGCATAAAAATGGATGCTGTGCAGTTTTGCACACGAGTTTTTAAAAAAAATCTCTTATATTAACTTCACCGCCGTCTCTGTCTTGGGCGGGCAGACGGAAAAACAAAAGTAAAAAATGACTCACTTCTCGTGATGCCATCGAGCTGCAATTCGGAACATGGGCTCGTGTCACCTAACAATGCATCGTATCAAATTTTCAGGTCGATCAAACGTACGGTAATGAAATTAATGCATTTTTAGTTTGTCTATATAAACTATATGTAGCGGTCACTATTGTTTACATTTTACGGGTCACTTGACTTCACGCCAGGCAGCGGTGAACAAATCTCGTGTTTTAACCAGGTGGTTTACACCAGGAGTTGAGTTAACGCGTTGACGCCACCCGTCCATGTCCACACCCCCTCCCCCTTCCCCCAGTTTTAAAGCCAGGGGAGATAATTTCGGTTTCAGTTTGAACATACTCAATACTTTTAGTTATGTCTCATATATAAGGGATTTATAGTCAAAAACTTTGTTTTTACGGGTTTGTTTTATTACGGGGTTGTTTTATTTAAATCCCTTATATTAACTTCACCGCCGTCTCATAGGCGGGCGAAAAAAAAGTAAAAAATGACCCTCATCCCGTGAAGCCATCGAGCTGAAATTTGGCACACGGACCTGTGACACCTAACAATGCATCGTATCAAAATTTCAGATTGATCGAACGTACCGTAATTAAATTAATGCATTTTTAGTTTATCTATATAAAACTACATGTAGAAGTCGCTATTGTTTACATTTTACGGATCACTTGACTTCACGCGAGCCATCGGTGAACACATCTCGTGTTTTAACCAGTTGTACCGGCGTGCTTTTGTTTACATTTTACGTGTCACGCTGAGCTCGGTCCAGCGATCGGTGACCAGACCTTTCCCCTCTCCCACCCGCCCCCAGGGGTTATAAAGCAAAGGGAAGTTAAGACAGATTCAGTCTGTAAATGTTTGTCGCGTTTGAACATAATCAATACTTTTACTTATGTCTCATATATAAGGGATTTATAGTCAAAGACTTTGTTTTTACGGGTTTGTTTTATTTTTACTTTACACACTGATCAACGAACATTAGAGGGGAACATTGCTTTTGGGACTGGTCAAAAACACTCATCAACGAACATTAGAGGGGAACATTGCTTTTGGGACTGGTCAGAAACACTCATCAACGAACATTAGAGGGGAACATTGCTTTTGGGACTGGTCAGAAACACTCATCAACGAACATTAGAGGGGAACATTGCTTTTGGGACTGGTCAGAAACACTCATCAACGAACATTAGAGGGGAACATTGCTTTTGGGACTGGTCAGAAACACTCATCAACGAACATTAGAGGGGAACATTGCTTTTGGGACTGGTCAGAAACACTCATCAACGAACATTAGAGGGGAACATTGCTTTTGGGACTGGTCAGAAACACTCATCAACGAACATTAGAGGGGAACATTGCTTTTGGGACTGGTCAGAAACACTCATCAACGAACATTAGAGGGGAACATTGCTTTTGGGACTGGTCAGAAACACTCATCAACGAACATTAGAGGGGAACATTGCTTTTGGGACTGGTCAGAAAAACGTTTAAGTACTAGCATTGTTGTAGCTTCTACGTCAAAACACCGTTTTATCTCAGTGCACACATGCACCACCTAGTGAATAGTCATCGAAGGATGGCTTTAGAGTAATAGAGACACAATATATTTGATAGTGTTAAAGAAATAAAGTCTCACAGATTTTTCATTTTCTTTTAAATCACGAAGTGTACGAACATAACTTTTAAAATTATGTTCTGAGATGTTATTTTATTGAGTCGGCTTCCGGTTTGTTATTAATGTCTGTTGTTTTATTGAGTTTGCTCTCGGTTTGTTATTAATGTCTGTTGTTTTATTTGAGTTGGCTTCCGGTTTGTTATTAATGTCCGTTGTTTTATTGAGATGGCTTCCGTTTTGTTATTAATGTCTGTTGTTTTATTGAGATGGGTTCCGGTTTGTTATTAATGTCTGTTGTTTTATTGAGATGGGTTCCGGTTTGTTATTAATGTCTGTTGTTTTATTGAGATGGGTTCCGGTTTGTTATTAATGTCTGTTGTTTTATTGAGTTGGCTCTCGGTTTGTTATTAATGTCCGTTGTTTTATTGAGATGGCTTCCGTTTTGTTATTAATGTCTGTTGTTTTATTGAGTTGGCTCTCGATTTGTTATTAATGTCTGTTGTTTTATTGAGTTGGCTCTCGGTTTGTTATTAATGTCTGTTGTTTTATTGAGTTGGCTCTCGGTTTGTTATTAATGTCTGTTGTTTTATTGAGTTGGCTCTCGGTTTGTTATTAATGTCTGTTGTTTTATTGAGTTGGCTCTCGGTTTGTTATTAATGTCTGTTGTTTTATTGAGTTGGCTCTCGGTTTGTTATTAATGTCTGTTGTTTTATTGAGTCGGCTCCCGGTTTGTCGCCGATGAGTTCCACCCACCCCTTTACCCCCTTTTCTAATTGAAATGTTGCATGTCCCGATGTTGGGGTTGAGGTCATGTCTATTTACTAATAGTTTAGCTGTTGTCTGGCCAGTCTGAAAGATAACTGGCCGGACTGAGAGCCTTGCAAATATTATGACACGTGATATCTTGGGAGTAGCGCTCATTAAGCACGGGGGGGGGGATGGGGGGATGGGGGGGGTCCTTGCTTGTTCTGTTGACTGAAGTAAAAAAATATAATCAATAATTCTAAGCTAATATCTGCCATGATGAATGGTATAATGTTCATTCCCCATAGTAGCCGGCAATGGTTTTATTTTGGCCTTAGGAAACAACACATCATGTAAAACCCATTACACATCCGCCTTATTCAAACTGCTAAGGCCTTCAAGACAGCGCTAAAGACACATCTCTTCAAACTTTAATTTCAAATTTATTTAAACAACATTTCTACTACCGTACTGTCATTTATGCGGTTGTTATGATATGAATGTTTATTGAATGCATTGATACTTACATGTATGTTATTATTTTTTATGTGAAGCGCTGTGAGCCCAGTTTCTTACTGTGGTACAGCGCTGTATAAATTAACAATTTATTATTATTATTATTATTATCTTTATTTGCATGACTGCTATGGGTTAAATGGAGTTGCCTTTGAATTTTTTCTTTCTTTATTTAGGCAAAGATTATGTTGGTACGTTTATTGTAAAGGAAATACTTTCTAGAATGTGTTTCTCGCTTCTTCTTTCCCGTGCTAAATAACTGTACAAAATTCTGTGTCTGGGGCATTTTATGCCTATCCCTACAATAATAACTCCGTTGTATGTATGATCGTAGTGTTAATATGGTAGCTATCAGAATACGTAGTGTTGGTTTCGTGTTTACAGCTAATCAGTTGTAAATAGATATGTATGTATTCCCAAGTGAAAGAATCAAATATCGTTTAAAAAATCAACAAGTGACGTGAGTCAAGCGGATTTAAATGAAGATTATACACGGCCATTCATTACACGTGTAACCCACTTTATTCCCTCCCTACACTTCAACATCTCTCTCTCTCTCTCTCTCTCTCTCTCTCTCTCTCTCTCTCTCTCTCTCTCTGCACGTGTCACTCTCTAATCAATGAACCTCACCTTCAATAACTCAGACCTGACCAATACACAAATACTTGCGTGTAATTAAAACATTGGCAACTCTCTTAATCCAACCTCAACGTATTATATATATATATATATATATATATATATATATATATATATATATATATATCAAATTGTAAGATGGGGTTATGATTCTATTAATAGAGTTATCATACATTTCGTCCACGCTCAGCGACTCTTCGATTGTGTGGCACACGATTCTGTGAGACAATACATTAATTGGCAATCAATATTATCAGCTCGTGTCTTCGAGGCCAGTTGTTTGTTAATGAATACGTGGCTGTTTTTCTCATCTTACACTGTACACATTGGTAGTACAAGTTCAGCGTGGTCTCGACTTACGCAGCACACATTGGTAGTACAAGTTATGAGCTAAGTCATCAAGGTATTAGCTGGTATGAGATTGTACTTCATAATATACTAGAAGGCTTCCCCCACATAATTTTTCTTTGGTTATTTGCAAAATAAACTCTTTTACTCTATGTATGTGTTATATATCTTCATTAATCTTTTTACTGAGATAAGTCATTTTCTTTGTTAAATCAAGACAAATGTCGTACTTAGTTATATCAGGATAAAATGTATACCGCACTGTATCAATTTAAGTTTCGGCCCGCGGGCCGGACTTTTGACACTCCTGTTTTAATAAGACGGCTGAACAAGGGAAAAAATGTTTTAAAATAGAATCATCGATTTGAATGACATAGTTCAGGAAAAATACAAATACAAATGAGTTACACTTTTGCATTTGCATACACATGCAATGGCGTATCTAGGGATGGATGGTGTCACCCCCTTAGCTCTGCCACTGTAAACCTATAAAACTTTTTTTGACGTGTTAACATAATGGCATTTGATCAGATGAATGAGGATTGCCCCACGAATACTTTACAGCAAAAGTCAACAATAACTTGATTATTTATATTATGAAACTCTTACAAAAAGCCCAGCCCCCTAAAGACAATTATTACGGGCTGTAATGGACTCGCCTGGAATTGTTTCCGTTGGATTGACCCACACGTGTCACAGCTGTCCCAGGACGCCACCGTGTTAGGATGAAGAGATCATTGGTAAAAGTGCACGTGCTTGTTGGCGGTCAATGAATGAAAGAGGGTTGGCGGTTAGTGTGAAAGAGGGTCGGTGGTTAGTGTGGAAGAGGATTGGCGGTTAGTGTGTGGAAGAGTGTTGGCGGTTAGTGTGTGGAAGAGGGTTGGCGGTTAGTGTGGAAGAGGGTCGGCGGTTAGTGTGGAAGATGGTTAGTGTGGAAGAGGATGGCGGCTAGTGTGTGGAAGAGTGTTGGCGGTTAGTGTGGAAGAGGGTCGGTGGTTAGTGTGGAAGAGTGTTGGCGGTTAGTGTGTGGAAGAGGGTTGGCGGTTAGTGTGTGGAAGAGGGTTGGCGGTTAGTGTGGAAGAGGGTCGGCGGTTAGTGTGGAAGATGGTCGATGGTTAGTGTGGAAGAGGATTGGCGGTTAGTGTGTGGAAATTATTTGAAGCTCAAATTGTATTTATCGTGGCCAGACGTGTTTGGATGATGTCCACGTCACGTCAACGATCATAACACAGCATAGGTCAACCTTTTAAAAGTTATCTAACAAATTGAAAGTTTTCGTTACACCTCTCAAATTCCAGGGCACATAAAATATCAGCGGTACCTTTTTGTCAGTTAACATAAATATCATTTGAGAAATTGTGTGCAAAATTTGTTGTTCTTGCAACAATGGCGTTAACACTCGTATCAAATTTGATCGGTTTATGTAGCATGTAGCACCTTAGTTTCCCGTAGAAAATCAATCGTATCGTATTATAATATTACAATGATTATATTTAAATCAGTAAGTTCTGATGGTCACATCTTTACTATCCTACACTCAAGTAACCACACCATCGAGTGTTTGCTAAGATGAAAGCAAAACAAAAAACTTCAATATCGCCATATATCCAAAATTTTATATAATTTAAAAGGAAAGTTCTTTGGGTGCTACCGCCGTTTAGTTTGAGAAACACTTGGCGCCGAGAGTTGGAGGCACATGTCGAGAAAATTGGCCATAGCTGGAATATGTTGGAGCAGTTAGCCCAGGATAGGGATGCGTAGAAGATTCTCGTAGGTGGCCGGTGCCCTTGGTAGGATCAGAGACGTAGACGACGATCGACGGTCGCTCGACGTGGACGAGACGGCTCAACCACAACAACAACAATAACGATGCTGTTTGTGAGTTTTCAATGAAAGTTCACATTTTTTGCTAAGAAATTTCGCCGTACTCCGCTAGAAACTCCATTACAATCAAAACTAAAACATGATGTATTTGCTGCGTCTACCCGCAAGACAATGCGTCTTGACTGAAAGTGAGACAAGTCAGTTAGCTGCGGAGTCATCAACTTGTGATATTTGTGTGGAGATGTTGTGAAACTCTGTGTGCACAGTATCGCACGACGCCCCAAGTAAGACATCTGAACCTGTTGTTTGCAGACCTGAAGTAAAATTGTCATTTAGCACGGAGTCTGTGTTGAGATCGATTAGTTGAGATTAGTTTTTATTCCCATTAGCCTCTAACAAAGAAATGCTGTGATGGTTTTAATGTGCCATTGCTGCAGCTGTAAATAATGTTTTTTGTTTTCTAAAAGGTTTTTCTATTCATGATTTTTAAAATTAAAGCGGAAGTCTCAGAGTTTATCCCAGTCTCTCGAGAAAAGAGAATGCTGTAAATATTTTTGAATTCAGTACGTTGAGATATGATTACAGAGTATTTTGAGATATGATTACAGAGTATGTTGAGATAAGATTACAGAGTATATTAGAAGAGTCAGAAGAAAAATATGTGAGATATCAGGTGAAAGAATAGCGACACGAGTCAAAAGGCAAATGTAATTGGTGATATCGGTGGATTACAAGCTAGAAAAGAAACAATATCCAGCCACTACAGTGTCCAGCCACTACAGTGTCCAGCCACTACAGTGGTACCATGAGTCACGAACTCTCAGAGAGAGAGAGAGAGAGAGAGAGAGAGAGAGAGAGAGAGAGCGAGAGAAAGAGAGAGAGAGCGAGAGAGAGAGAGAGCGAGAAAGAGAGCGAGAGAGAGAGAGCGCGCAAGACAGAGAGCGAGAGAGAGCGAGAGAGAGAGAGACAGCGAGAGAGAGAGAGAGAGAGTGAGAGATAGAGAGAGTGAGATATAGAGCGAAAGATAGATATCGAGAGAGTGAGAGAGAGAGCGAGAGCGAGAGAGAGACAGAGAGAGAGAGAGAGAGAGAGAGAGAGAGAGAGAGAGAGAGAGAGAGAGAGAGAGAGAGAGAGAGAGAGAGAGAGAGAGAGAGAGAGAGAGAGAGAGAGAGAGAGAGAGAGAGAGAGAGAGGGGGGGGCAAATTTTATCGTTCGAGAAAAATAGTACGAAGGCTTTAGAATACTAACGTAGTACTTGAATAGTAGCCTCTAGTACGCAGTCTCGCTTTTCATTGGCCTCAAAAGATTTTTGAAATCCTATATATTAACTCGTTGTGTCTGTTTGTTTGAACCCTTGCTTGCTCGCTTGCTAGTCGAAAAAACTTTGAATCGATTTTTAACCCACTTCCTCGTAAGCTAGCGAGCTGAAATTTTGCAGGCAGTTTTGTACCAATAATAAAACGATGTATCAAAATTTCAGATCGATCGGTTGTACTGTAATTAAATTTTTGAATTTTTAGATTATTTTATTTATCTCTATGTATCATTTTATTTTTTTAGATAGAGTGTCGCGGTGCGTATTATACTGAACGACCTTTATATTACTATCCTGTTGCGCGATTCGGTGCGTATTATATGGACGAAATTTTTAAAAATATATTCCCGATCGGTGCGCATTATATTAAACATGTTTTACGAGACATAACTAAAATTTGGGATTTTTGGATTGTCGTGCGCTGCGTATTATAATGAAAATTCTTTTATTTATGTCTCGTATTTAAAGGAATTATTGACAAAAACTGTTTTTTTACGTTTTTTTAAATTAAAACTTATTATTATTATTTTTTTGTCAGGTAAACGACCAGATATTAATTATAAAAGTGTATATATATATACTCAATTAGAAACGGAATACATCTCTTTCAGTGATTTCAATGTTTACGCTTAAGAGCGTGTCGGGTTAAAAACCGAGTTCTGAAACGAATTAAGTTCTCAACCCGAAGAACCACTGTTTTTGTTTACGAACTTGGTTCAATATTAAAAAAACTGAAGAGCGCATACCACATGGAATATATAATATAGACTAACATTTGGAACACAAGAAGCTAACAAGGTTAAAAGATTTAACAGAATGCCAGATTTGTAAAAATCATCAATTAAAAAAAACCCAGACACGCCGATTGTGGCCACATCAGATATTTAATGGGGGAAATCTACCCACCAGTAGTGCGTCTGTCTATAACCAATGGTTTGTGGTCATTGACTTTAATTAACCATTCATCTAATATTTTCTTCTGCAAGTATTTCAGGGAGTACATTTTTGTACATATTTGGAAGCACAAAACTGGTGTGCATAATTTGTGGAAAAGATTGTCAGTCAAAGATAGGACTGTGTTAAGTCTCTATGTTTAGGTGGATTGTACCTTGCTCTCCGCTACACACAACTTACACAAGAGATGACACAAGTCTGTGTAACGATGCAATGTTTATTCTACTATAAACAACTGTACAACTGGCTGTCTTGCCTTGACATAAAATACATCTATATATAACGGCTGTATGCTCAAGCATGCCCTCGGTCCGACCCGACCGCTTCTGGGCGACGTTAAACTCAACTCTCTTTTACTGCAACCCTGCAGCTCCCCGGTCTATCCTGACCGGTCTGACCGCACAACACTGTGCGAACTACACAGCTTTCTGCCACACCCCGCACTCGTCTCGACTACTCTCTTATATACCCCCCAACTGGTCTCAACTGACCCTGGCGTGTCCTCTGGTCATGTCCCTGACATATCCCGTGTGACCAGAAGTTCACTCAGACATCACTAGACATTATTCACGTGATAGGAGTTCATACCCGTCAACAACGCCTTGACCCGACTCCAACACTGGCTCACAACAATCTCACCACAATCATTCGCAGTGATTCTCATACCCTGACATATCCCCCCTCTTCCGTTAGATTCTACTTACGGGTAGAATCTCACAATACAACAAAGTCAGGGCATGGAATCACTGCACATTACAATTACAATAATATAATACATAATGAAATAATATCTTTCAAAATAATTTTATACACAACATTGCATGAAAAAAAAACACTAGTACATACAACACAGAGCATAAATCCACTTGGTCGTACCTTTATACGACTTCACTAACCCGCAACTCGTACGTTATCATTATCCAACAATTGACCATTTTTACGCTAGATTGTTTTATATTTACCAACTGACTCTACTGGTTACTGGTTCTTCATATAAATGCCTTAAGATATTTATTCCAGGATTAGCTCCAGCATGAGATAATGTTATAGGGATAACTACTTATCCAAACTATAGACATTTCAGCCTGATTGTATTTAACCCATTACAATCAATTATATAACAATCATGTGCATATAGTAGTCATAATCAACCTAATTCATCATAATACTCATAATCATGAACAAAATCATTATCATCATCTCATAATTTCATAAATATATATATATATATATAAATAATTACATCTCCTTATAATGAAATTTTGCCCGAGGTCACCCGGAGCCAAAAATTATAATAAAAAACATCAGCACGAAAGTACAACCATCTCATATTTATTTACAACCATCCTTAAGTACTAACTAACATAAGTACATAATCGCTATGAAACCTTACAATCATGTTCATATAATAATAATACTGGCCCGAGGTGACTCAGACCTCAATTTCTACCCAAATTAGTCCCCATGACAAGCAACTCTACTTGTTTTTCGACCTTCGTGACTCGGCCGAATCATAAACCTGTCCTGCGAGTCCTTGTCGGTCATGGTTTGATTTCTGCTCAGTAATTATTATTGCCATTACCATATCTGTCATGATCCTATGATGTTATATCGTAGTTTGTCTGTGTCCACAACCATCTACCCGGCCGCCCTTGTCACAACTTTTAAATTTTTCTTGACCTCTCAATTTCCACTATGTCTCCCCTCTATCCCCTGGTCGCCGTAACTCGACCGAATTTTGATGTAAATATCTAACCAATCAGCTGCCATATCTGCTTATTGCCGAGATAAAAAATCTGCAATAATGTTATCTTCACCTTTAATGTATTCCACGTTGAAATCGTATTCCTGTAACATCAAAGACCACCTGGAAACTCTTGAATTTTCAAATTTAGTCGTGTTCAAATATTTTAACGCTTGGTGGTCACACTGGAGCGTAAATCTTGCCCCCATTAAATAGTAGGATAATTTCTGAATTCCCCATATTATTGCCAAGCATTCCCTCTCTATTGTTGAGTATCTAGTTTCCCTGTCAACCAGTTTACGACTAATATATTTAACCGGGTGGAGCATATTGTCTCTCTTCTGCATCAAACATGCCCCCAATCCCTTCGTTGACGCATCTGTACGAACTATAAAAGGTTCCTTAATGTCGGGCAGAACCAAAATGGGGTTATTTGTTAAATAGTTTTGGATTGTATCCAATGCTTGTTGGCATTCCTTAGTCCAACATATATTATTAGGTTTACCTTTCTTTGTAAGGTCCGTCAATGGGGCTGTTATCGTTGAAAAATTAGGTATAAATTTATTGTAATACGCTATTAGGCCAACTAGTCCCCTTACTTGTCTCTTATTTTTGGGTCGTTCTATTTCCAACACTTTGTTTATATTGTTCATGTCTGGTTTTAAGATGCCTGCTCCAATTCTATGTCCCAGAAATTCGATTGATTCTTTACCTATTTCTAACTTAGATGGTTTAATGGTGAACCCTGCCTTTTTCAAAATCTCTAAAACCTCTCGAGTAACTCGTATATGTGACTCCCAGTCGTCTGTGTATACACAGATATCGTCAAAATAAGTAACTACCTCTTTTACTCCTTTGAATAATTTCTTAACAATTTTATTGAACGTTGCCGGTGCGGTTGCCAATCCGAATGGCATAAAGTTATATTGATATGCCCCGTCTGGGCCTTGAAAAGCTGTGTATTCTTTGCTTTTCTCCTCAAGAGGTATTTGCCAATATCCCTTTGTTAAGTCTAGTTTCGTAAAGTATTTGGCTTTATTCATGTGTTCTAGAAGTTTATCCTGGTTAGGTATAACTTCTGCTACTTTTTTTGTAATTGCGTTCAATTTTCTATAATCCACGCAAGTCCGAATCGATCCATCTTTTTTCTTAATTAAAACTAAGGGAGAGCAATATGGTGACTGTGATTCCTCGATTATACCTAGTTCTAACATCATACTAATCTCTTCTTTTAGACTTTGAATCATATGTATAGGTATTGCATAAGGTTTTACGTTAATGGGCTTAGAGTCTAATAATTCTATTTTGTGCGTACCCGCCGATGTTTTCCCTGGGATATCTGAAATGATTTCTTTGTACTCTTGCACCATATCGTCAACTTATCTTTTCTGTTTCTCCGTTAGTTCCTTATTAATGTCAATGCCTGAATTAACCTTGACGTTGATTAACGGAATTTGCTTAATGTCTTCACTATTTACATCTTCCTCTTCTTCTTCGGCTATCACTGTGGCACTGGCACCATTAATTGTCTTTTCATTTTTCTCTGCTGCCGATAAGTTCGCATCTGTGTTATCCATGTTATTTTCGACAAATTTTGTTAATCTGTTGAGGTGATAAACTATACGCTTATGTCCCTTCGCAATCTCTACATTAAATTTCGATAATTTTCTCGTGACGGTGAATGGACCTTCTGAATACAGAGCGAGTTTATTTCCTTTTTTAGGTTTCAACACGAGCACTTTGTCACCAATTTGTATATCTTTCTCTCTAGCCCTTTGATCATAATATTGTTTATATTTATTTGCCTTTCCTTTCGTGATTGCCTCTGTTTTATATAACCCTGATTTTATTCTGTTTTTGAGGTCTATTATATATTCATATGTTGTTTTACCTTCCTCTGTCGTATTTTCATTTGTTAGTATTTTCCTTAAAATTGACATTGGTCCTCTCACTTTCCGCCCGAAGAGGAGTTCATAAGGAGACATTGCCGTTGTCTCGTTCGGAACTTCCCGATATGCAAACAAAATTGCCGGCAAAAATCTATCCCAATTGTTGGGTTCCTCATCTGCCACTTTTCTTAACATGCTTTTTAAGGTGCCATTTAATCTTTCCACCATCCCGTTAGACTGTGGGTGGTAAATAGAAGAGTGACTGGATTTTATGTTAAACAATTCACACACCTGTTTTGTACATATCGGAGGAGAACTGGGGCCCGTTATCTGACAAGATCTCTTCCGGGAATCCCATTCTAGAGAATATTGTTAATAGGGCCTCATAAACGTCTTGTGTTGTTATATTTTTTAGTGCAATAGCTTCAGGCCAACGAGTAGCCATATCTACCAACGTAAGGATATATCTATTCTTATTATCACTTAATTGTAATGGCCCTACGATATCAATAGCAACCTTCTGAAATGGTGTTCCGATCACTTCCATTTGACCTAACTCTATGGGTTTTATGCTCCCCGGTGGACGTGCTTTTTGGCAAATAGGGCAAGACTTAATGAATTCCTTGATATCTATGCTCATACGTGGCCAGAAATACTGAGAAAAAATTCTGTATTTGGTTCTTCTGACTGACATGTGTCCGGCTAATGCTGTTGTATGAGCCGTTTCTAAGACTAATCGTCGGTATGGTTTCGGAATCACCAATTTTTTTTTCAACACTGTTATCTATTTTAGAAATAAATATCCTGTATAGTATATTATTGTTTATTTCAAACGTTATTATTCCTTGTTTGGTGTTTTCCACCCTCTGACTTTTAGCTTTTTGCCATAGTTTATTTAATCCACCATCCTTTGCCTGCTCCTCAGCTAAATTGATGTGTTCAAATATTTTTGGAATTGTACTAATCACAGTTTTCATTTGTGGTCCTCCCCCTTTATCTCGTTTATTCTGGGCCCTGGTAACTACGTTACCGTGATGGAATGGTGTGTCCTCGTCTGATCTAACATTTCCTAAAATCACATCTGTTACCGGATCTTCAAAAAGGGCGGACAAAAATCTACCGCAGAGGTAAGGGGTTTTAATGTCTACTATAGCAGTTTCAAACGTTTTTATTGTCCCATCGATAAGTTTAACTGTAAAGGTCTGATCAGTCATGTATTTTTTTGGTATTAAACTCTTTCTGCACCCTACGATTGTACAGCCGGTGTCTCTAAGAAGAGAAGCTTCCTTCCCTAACAACAAGCATTTTTCGACATTTAACCTACCCGTGGACTTTCTAAAAATATCGCTCATACTTCCCCCCCATTGTGTATTGCGAAACTGCCCCCTTTTTCTAGGTTTATACCCCTGCCACTGTATAGTACGGCCCTGTTTGCAATCTTTGCTTAGTCACCTATCCTGGCTGTACCATGGATACTTATTTCCATAGCTATATTTCTGGTCTGAGCTTTTATACTGATTTCCCTTCGCATTTGCAGGCATCCTATTATTGGCCCATTTCTGTCGACAGTTGGCCATTATGTGACCCCTCTGACCACAGTTAAAGCATGTACCCATTACTCGGCCCTCCGTCGAGCGACTTCTAGACTTGCCTCCATATTCACCCCTATATTCCGCCACACCCCCTACCAGTGGCTGTGTATTGACTTTCCGACTTAATTGTCCTTGTCCTGCCGACTTTATATGGTCAATTTGTGTCAGTACGTCCTCACATTTGGGGGCATTATTCATTAGGATGCATTTAATAGCCTCTTCATTCATGTTCAATAATAACTTGTTTCTACATAATAAATCCCTCAACCCCTCAAATGTTCTCTCTGTTTTTGTACTGGCCACCCAATTGTCTAAACTTCTAACCAATTTTGAGTGAAATAATCTAAAATTATTACTCTCCGGTGCTAGACTATTCCACGCTTCCCTGTACTTCTCCCCATTAAATCCTGCATGTTGCAAAAGGAGTCGCTTGACAGTGTCATAATCATGCAGTTTTGTCCTAACGTCTTCCGTCATTAAGAATGATTGTAACTCAACCGTTAGCCTTACTTGTAGCTCTATCAGCCATTGACTTTTTGGCACTTTCGCCTGAGCCACTACATGTTCGAATGTCGCCACATATTCGTCGAGTTCTTGGGACCCGTCGAATTTTTGCAAATTTTTTATTATTTGTCGAAGGTCTTTGTTTTCTCTCGAGTGGCCTGTCATGTCCAGTTCAGTTACGTCTTTCCTTTTAATTTCTGCCAATTTCAATTCGTGCTCCCTTTCTTTCTGTCTCTGTTTCTCGTCATACTCTCTCTGTTCCTTTACCTTTTGTTCGTCTTTCTGTCTCTGTCTGTCGTCATAATCTCTCTGTTCCCTTAACCTTTCCTGTGTTTGAAAATCTTTCCATTGCTCTCTCACATATCCGTCTAGTTCCTCCCCTCTGAGTGCGAGTTTTTCCCCTTGTTTTTTAAACGACTCTAATTTCTCGTCCATGTTTATACCCTTACTACTGCTTCTAGTTTCCATTCTACTTCTACAATAACTTACAACTTACTTATAATCTAGCTTCCCTTATTGTCCGTTTATATCTGACAGGTATGCTATATCTATATATATTATCTAACAGATCAATCTTGCTATAGCACACTTCCCCAATTTAACACTATTTTATAAGTAATTAAGTACGTACTTACTGTGGGTTATATTTCAGACATAATATCCATATACAATGAAAGTCCCATTACACAATAAATATCCATTCGTAAGAAGTTCACAAAGTCACACTTTTTGCAGTTTCCTTGTCACTTAGTAATGTTTTTCTCCACCTTGAATATCTTCTCGAACTTGTCCCGATTTGAACTGTGGTGCTGTGGGTCGTCTCGGCTCCTCAGGGTCCCACTGTAGCTGGGGCGGGATGGTTGGTTCTGCAACTTGACCTCCCGGTACAGTTTGTAATCGTCTTCTCTCGTAGTTGGCACCGTCTGGTTCCGACGTCGTTGTTTTGCTGGTTCTGGTTCGAGGTATCTCTTGTAGTTGGTCTTCTGGCTGGTAATGTTCCGTACTGGGACTTGCTAGGCCTCGTCTATCAGAAAATCCGCTGATACGTTGATCGTTGCCCTGTCTGCCCGTGTTCGTCGCTGGTTGATCGTCGTTGTGCTGTTGTAAGACGTATGCCCTACGATGGATACAGTAGTCTGTATCAGAGGCGCTGTACTGAAAAGTACAGGCGCACATACCGCTGTGCTGATGTGGTTCCGTCCCATCTCTCGTAGTGTTTGGCGGTGCTAGGCAATCCAGAGACAATTCGGGCCCCCATGTTAAGTCTCTATGTTTAGGTGGATTGTACCTTGCTCTCCGCTACACACAACATACACAAGAGATGACACAAGTCTGTGTAACGATGCAATGTTTATTCTACTATAAACAACTGTACAACTGGCTGTCTTGCCTTGACATAAAATACATCTATATATAACGGCTGTATGCTCAAGCATGCCCTCGGTCCGACCCGACCGCTTCTGGGCGACGTTAAACTCAACTCTGTTTTACTGCAACCCTGCAGCTCCCCGGTCTATCCTGACCGGTCTGACCGCACAACACTGTGCGAACTACCCAGCTTTCTGCCACACCCCGCACTCGTCTCGACTACTCTCTTATATACCCCCCAACTGGTCTCAACTGACCCTGGCGTGTCCTCTGGTCATGTCCCTGACATATCCCGTGTGACCAGAAGTTCACTCAGACATCACTAGACATTATTCACGTGATAGGAGTTCATACCCGTCAACAACGCCTTGACCCGACTCCAACACTGGCTCACAACAATCTCACCACAATCATTCGCAGTGATTCTCATACCCTGACAGACTGCTCAGCCACACGAGGAAATGCAACCCAACCCAAAGGTGATGCACCATCGTCTAATCGAGACGGAAGGATGCCGATGATGATGACATTTATACACAAGTAAATAAAGGCTATACTCAATACAAATCCAATTTCTTTTCTTTAAGGGGGGGATGTATCAGGGTATAAAGAGGTTCGGGCCATTCAGCAACGTTTAAGACCCATGACGTCCTCATTACTTTGTGAAGAATGTTGTAAGTGAAACCCTAAACAGGACAGTTGTTGTTACGTCTGACATCACACCATCCAACTCGTGTGTCCTCCACTACATCCCAAAAATACTACAGCTTTAACTCGACTCGGCACGGTGTTTAGTCATTGTGTCCGTCAACCATTTAGCCTAGCATAAATTGGCGAACAGCGAGCCCATTAGCGAGGTCCATATCACTCGTAATTCAGGCTCACAACAGGAACTTGAGCTTGTACACTGCCAAACACAATTTGGGGAGGATAGCTTTCAGGTTACCCCAGGGGTGCCAATAAGCTCGAAAACATGGACGTAATATTTTACTTGCGTTTGTGTTGTGAGTGGGTATGGGCTGGTTGGAATGGGGGAAGAGCTTCAACACTTTGAGATTGTAAGTCTATTTATAGAATCTGTGTTTGTGTAGTGTGCGTCTTGCCATGTAGTTTGACATTTCGGTAGATGATTATTGAGATTAATGGTGTATAACAGTGAACAAACAAAACAAAAACAACAACAACAACAAATGAACAGATGTCGCAGCACGTAAAAAATAATTATTTTATAAATTACAGGATAGAAGGATAAAAAAAAACTTTGTGACGTTAATAACAAGAAAAACTGTAAAACAATTTGACCGTTGGGCTGGTAAATCTGCCAGTTCATTATGAACGAAAGAAAAGAATAGGCAATATGTCGACGGCTTTCTTAGTTAAGTGAAACTACACGAAACGCAACAAGTATTTACCAACACCCCAAAACCACGGCTAGCCCCAGCCAGCACCAACAACTTGTTCACTGCAAGGCTGTTTCAGAAATCTTGTGAACTGAATTACCCCTCCCCCCCAATTACTATTTATTTTATGTGATACAGACGATCCTTCTAGCAGGAGATTATTGCGTCCTACGCTTATCCATGGTTTGTGTCTAATCTTGCATTTTTAATAGAGTTTTGAATGTTGATAATGTGTTTTGTTTCATGGTTTGTTGGGGCCACCCGTTCCACGCCCGAATGCCAGACGGAAAGAAGGACGAGGATTTGTATGTGTTTGTTCTTTTGATTTGAATAAGAAAAGAGTTTTTATTCCTGTGTTTATCTACGTGTGGTATCATGTTATCTTTGTGTTGCATTTACAAGTGTTAATTTAAAACCTTATGTATTGGTACTTCTTCGCTGTTAGTTTTTCTACACTGTAATGTTGCTGGGCTAATTGATATAACAAATTAGCTCACATTTGTAATGTAATTAAATTTACCAGATTATTTTTACTCTCTTGTGATGGAACTATATCTATGTTTGTTGTGATTTGTTTGTAAATTTCAGTGATATACAGAAGTGTTGAAGTTATACGATTAAAGTAAGAGAAGATTGTACGTATGGCTTCAGCAATCTGCTAGTTACATGTTAGTCGAACAGTTCATAGTGACAGTGTAGGAGGTAATACAAAGCCCGTCCAAGGACGTTCCGACACCCTTCGGTGGGTAGGCCACACGAAAATACACTGCTGAGGCACATGAATACATTGAGACCCACTGATCTCATTTTCTCGTTCACAGACAAACACCCTCGGGTTTCTCGACTACTGTAGGAACGTCTCAATGGTCTGGATTGATGGATGTCCTGGCTGTGGGACGGTGGGACAGTGGGACGATCACAGGAAGGATGTGTGAGACATGGATGAGTACTCGCGACAAGATTAAAGGAAACCAACCGACGGTGCTGTCATTATTGGTGCTCTCTCTGTCATTTGTTACCATCTCTGTCATTTGTTACCATCTATGTCATTTGTTACCATCTATGTCATTTGTTACCATCTCTGTCATTTGTTACCATCTCTGTCTTTGGTTACCATCTCTGTCTTTGGTTACTCTCTCTGTCTTTGGTTACTCTCTCTGTCTTTGGTTACTCTCTCTGTCTTTGGTTACTCTCTCTGTCTTTGGTTACCATCTCTGTCTTTGGTTACCATCTCTGTCTTTGGTTACCATCTCTGTCTTTGGTTACTCTCTCTGTCTTTGGTTACTCGCTCTGTCTTTGGTTACTCTCTCTGTCTTTGGTTACTCTCTCTGTCTTTGGTTACCATCTCTGTCTTTGGTTACCATCTCTGTCTTTGGTTACCATCTCTGTCTTTGGTTACTCTCTCTGTCTTTGGTTACTCTCTCTGTCTTTGGTTACCATCTCTGTCTTTGGTTACCATCTCTGTCTTTGGTTACCATCTCTGTCTTTGGTTACTCTCTCTGTCTTTGGTTACCATCTCTGTCTTTGGTTACCATCTCTGTCTTTGGTTACCATCTCTGTCTTTGGTTACCATCTCTGTCTTTGGTTACCATCTCTGTCTTTGGTTACCATCTCTGTCTTTGGTTACCATCTCTGTCTTTGGTTACCATCTCTGTCTTTGGTTACTCTCTCTGTCTTTGGTTACTCTCTCTGTCTTTGGTTACCATCTCTGTCTTTGGTTACTCTCTCTGTCTTTGGTTACCATCTCTGTCTTTGGTTACCATCTCTGTCTTTGGTTACCATCTCTGTCTTTGGTTACTCTCTCTGTCTTTGGTTACTCTCTCTGTCTTTGGTTACTCTCTCTGTCTTTGGTTACTCTCTCTGTCTTTGGTTACCATCTCTGTCTTTGGTTACCATCTCTGTCTTTGGTTACCATCTCTGTCTTTGGTTACTCTCTCTGTCTTTGGTTACTCTCTCTGTCTTTGGTTACTCTCTCTGTCTTTGGTTACTCTCTCTGTCTTTGGTTACTCTCTCTGTCTTTGGTTACCATCTCTGTCTTTGGTTACCATCTCTGTCTTTGGTTACTCTCTCTGTCTTTGGTTACTCTCTCTGTCTTTGGTTACTCTCTCTGTCTTTGGTTACCATCTCTGTCTTTGGTTACCATCTTTGGTATTATTAGCTATCGTTTGGCGTTTGTTTCAACCCGATAGCTGTTATGGTTGGCGAGGTATTGGAATGAAAATGTGTGGCCTAACAATATTGGTTATTAATATATTCAAGATATATTTTTAAAAGGAATAAAAATTCAAATTTATAGAACTATTATAAAAAGAGTAAAATAGAAGAATTGAAACCCAGATTAGCACCTGCAAACTAGTCTTTAACATAATACAACAACATATTAATACGGTAGGTAAATGTCAAATAAAAGTTTTAAAAACACCCGAATAAGTCAGGTAACTGTAAATTACGATTTTAAAAAATTACTAATAAGATAGGTAAGTATAAATAAAAGGACCCACTCACTAATAAGTTAAGAAACTCCACAATATAATTAAATAACTTACTAACAAGTTAGGTTATCTCATAGTACAATAAGGCAACTTACTAACATATCAGGTAACTGTAAAATACAATCAAACAACTTACTTTATAAGTCAGGTAACTGTAAAATACAATAAGACAAATCACCAATAAGTTAGGCAACTGTATCACCGTATGTAACATTGCCAGTTAGTTTCTAAGTTATTTCTGCACAATTTGTTCTGTAACTGATTTATTGACGTTTCAAAGCTTTTTCTTTGAATATAATATAATGGAGCTTTGCTATTGTTCAAGATGAATTTAAGCTCCATAAATTCTTCATGGTTTAGTTTTGTGATTGAAATTAGAGGATCTTAAAAAATATACTATCAACCCCATGAAAACGTCTGACAATAAATAGTTTTAGTATTTTACTTACACGAAAGATGAATTTAAGAAGTGTACAAATGTAGTCTGTAAATTTCTTCGAACATTTTGTCACAGAAATGTGTACAAATCGATTTCAGATTTAGAAATAGTATATATACATATTGAACCAGGAACAAACTTGTTTTTTTTTGAGGTTTAGGGAGTATAAATGGGTTGCACTAAATTGTTAGTTTTCTTATGATTATCTAAACTTTACAAGTAATAGGATGTTGTTAAAAATTCTGGCTTATTTCTTTTTTTATTAGAATGAACAAGCAAAATATTGCCCCGAAATGTCGAGTTTGAGGACCGTTGGTCGGTAGAAATTATTGAACAGCAGATGTTGAAACATGCTGGCGTCTTAATTACATTAGTGTGGAAGGATGGTGTTTGTATGTGTGTGTTTATGATCGTGTGTGCGTGTGTGTGTGTGTGCGTGTGTGTGGAAGGCTAGCGTTTGTATGTGTGTCTTTGTATGTAATTTTAAAGTTTTAGTGTATTATATTTTATATATATATATACACACACCAGGGGCGGATTAAGACTGCACGGGGCCCCTGGCTGCAATTCAAACTGGGGCCCTATCCAGCCAGCGTCCCTTTAAATAAAATGATTGCTGACAGCTAATATTATAAGACTATAGCTGTAACTTGTAACTAAATCGTTCATTGGTTCCTTTCTCATAATTTTTCTGTACTACGGGATCGGATTCATCAAAAAACCGAACACAAAGAAATAACTGTTCGCCGGCATCGTAAAATTGAGTGTAAAAAGATAGTTTTTTTTAAAAAAAAAGACAAATTTTTAAAAAAGTTGTAACCTAACTGGGATTCGAACCCGACACCGCTTGCACTGCAAGCCTGTAGGCTGCCACAAGACCACCAGAACTTGATGCGAATAACACATTTAAAAGATATAAAAAGTATTTACTATCGGGTCCGATCAGATTTATACATAAGATTTTTATTAATTTATTTAATTTATCATATTTTTAGGGATTCATGCAAAAATTTGTCCACCTTTATTATAAAATATACTAAATTTGGGGGCCCCAAATCATCGGGGGCCACTGGCTTTAGCCCCTTCAGCCCCCCTCTTAATCCGCCATAGACACACACACACACACACACACTCACATATATATATATATATATATATATATATATATATATATATATATATTATATATATATATATATATATATAAATAGATATATATATATGACTGTATTTGTATGTGATAGACTAGATTTAAAGTTGATTTAATAAAATGGCTATGTTGGTATGTGTGTTTATGTAAATCTAGAATTAGTGTAGCTATAATTAGCTTATATATTAGTTTATATATGTATCTGAGCCTAGAGTTAGAGTATTATGTTTTATTCGATTGTTCTGTTTGTGTGATTTTGTCTTTGTGTAAGGTTAGCGCGAGGGTATTTAATACTCACATGTGTGTGTAATGCCGGATTTCCTGCGCACATACATGTGTGTATATGCATGTCTGTGTATGTGTTTATGAGCGTAGGAATGTGTGTAATGCTTGCGTTAATGTAATACAGCGTACTTACAAGCGTGTGTGTACAAGTACGTGCGTGTAATGCTGGAGTTACTTACATACGTGTGTGTACATGAGTGTTTGTGTGTGATACTGGAGTAAGAGTTTGACATTCTTCTAACATGTGCGTGACGCTAAAGCCTACTATGATATTATACTAAAACGTGTTGGCATATGTGTGTTTTCAAGTGTAACGCTGACACGGGAAAGCGATGAACGACCTGTACTCAGTTCGGTGATTTAAGTTTCAGAAAGTAATTTTATTTATCAGCAATGACATTAACATGAGCGTGAAAACCCACTTCTTACTGAGATTGCGATATGTTCCCAAATTTAAAATAATCAAAAGTAATGTCTCATATTGACCTGACAACAGCTATTATATGTAATATGTATATACTATATATACTATATAGGATATATGCATATAGGATACACAAAAAATACTTAAAGATTAAACACTTGACACAAAAACTGAGTCGAAACCTCCAAAATGAATATATAGGTAATGTAATTACCAAAGATAACAATAAAAACTTATGGTCCTTTATCAAATCTAAAAAAATGGAACCTTCAGGAATAGCCACACTAAAAGGCTCAAATAATAAAACCTATAATGATAATGAAACTAAAGCTAATATCCTTAACACATATTTCGCATCATCTTTTTCTGCCTCAGGCGACAAGGAAGTTTTAATAAATTTAAATAAAATGGAGGAAATAGGTAACATAACTGTAGATGAGATAGGTATAGATTCACTCCTAAAAAACTTAAAAATAAACAAAGCTACTGACCCAGATGATTTGCCTGCAAGATTATTAAAAGAACTAAGCAATGAACTGTCCCCAATCCTTGTAGTTCTCTTTCAAGCCTCTCTAAACCAGGGTAAAATGCCCCAGGATTGGAAATTAGCTAACGTAACTCCACTCTTTAAGAAAGGGGATAAATCAGACCCTGGTAATTACAGGCCTGTATCACTTACTAGTATCACCTGTAAATTACTAGAACACATAATATATAGTAGAATAGTTAACCACCTTGACAAATATAATGCCCTATGCCCACATCAACACGGCTTTAGAATAAACAGATCATGTGAAACACAATTAATAGGTTTAATAGATGAACTATCAAAAGGCTTAGACAAAAATGATCAAATAGATACAATATTACTAGACTTCTCAAAAGCATTTGACAAAGTTCACTACCTTAGTTTACTTAAAAAACTTAACTACTTTGGAATCTCAGGTTCCTTACATCACTGGATCCAAGACTTCCTTTTGGGCAGGGAGCAAACTGTAATAATTAATGGATCTAAATCTGCACCAATAAAGGTTAATTCAGGAGTTCCACACGGCACTGTGCTAGGTCCCTTACTCTTTTTAATATATATAAATGATATACCCAACAACATCTCAACAGGAACAAAAGTTAGGTTGTTTGCTGATGATTGTATAATCTATAGAACAATTAAATCAGAACAAGATAGCAAAATTTTACAAAAAGACCTAGATGAATTGATAAAATGGGAAACTAACTGGAGTATGAGTTTCCACCCAGAAAAGTGTCAACTGTTAAGAGTAACAAAGAAAAAGAAACAAATAAATTCAAAATATTTACATTCATGGAAAGGAATTAACCCAAACTAAAGATGCAAAATACTTAGGAGTCTTAATAAATGAGAAATTATCATGGAATCCCCATGTCAATGAAGTTATTAAAAAATCAAACAAAACCTTAGGCTTTATAAAAAGAAACCTTTACAAATGTAATAAAGATATAAAACTAAAATGCTATCTCACTTTGGTGAGACCTGTACTAGAATATACATCTTCTGTATGAGACCCATCCACCAAAGAAAACATTGATAAACTAGAACAAATCAAAAAAGAGCTGCCAGATTCATTACTGGAGAATATTCAAAACTGACTAGAATAACACCATTAGTTAAATCATTAAACCTTGAAACACTAGAGGATAGAAGAACCAAGAGCAAAGTAGTAATCATACATAAAGCAATTAATTCTAATTTAGAAATACAACACAAAGATAACTTAATACAACCCTCAGATAGACATAAGGATAAAAACACCTTTCTTATTCCGTATGCAAGAACAAACACATACAAATTTTCGTTCTTCCCGTCCGGAATTCGGGCGTGGAATGGGTTGCCTGAAGAAACCAGGAAAGCCAACACTTTATCAACATTTAAAACTCTAATAAGAATGCAGGACTAAACACAAACCATAGATAAGCGTAGGACGCAATAATCTTCTGTATAGAAGGAGCGTCTGAAACAGATAGATAAGATACTATATATATATATATGCACATATATAGTAGGTCAGATTTATAAAAAAATAAATTAAAAAAAAATTAAATTAAAAAGAATTAACTTTTTACAAAACAGTCTTTTAAATTAAAAAAAATGATTCATTGTGTGATCTTCAATAAATCTATCAGTGTCTGTTTAACTTAACTCTTATAAAAATCTATGTTCTATTATTGTAAATAATTATTTTGTCTTTAAACACATTGACACAAAAAATAATTTGACTTATTGTTCACAGTTATCCCCCTTGAGCAAAAAAATGATGTAATATAATCATCTACATTTATGATTTTTTAATGTCGAAAGCCCACGCAATACTCATACAGCATCTGGTATATTATTATTGATATTATGCTGATCTGGGTGGACGGTTGCGAAACTGACACAATGCATTGAGTCGATGCTGTTTTAAAATACTGTTTTTTAATGAGTGTGTTGTACGATACGTCAATACTCTTCCTTTGAGATTATTTCTTTACGTACAATGCAAGATTAAGAATTGAATACATTCAAACGGATCAATATTTGTTATTTACTTTCCTTTTTCTAAAAAAATATATTAAAAAAAATTGAATAAGAGATTGAAAAAAAATACAGCTCCTACTTTAAAATATAAAGTATTACACGACTAAGTATTAAATGACTAAGAATTAAATGACTAAAAATGAAATAAACAGGTATTTAATGGCCAAGTATTAAATTGTCAAGTAGTAGATGACCAAGTATTAAATGACCAAGGATTGAATGACCAAAATAATATATTCTTTTAAAAATACCATGTATTATAATTATATAGTTTCATAATGACCAAGTATTGAAATGACCAGTCTTATATGACTCACTTAGTAAATTTCATTTGGCAAATATTTTGAAATTTGTGACCATCCATTTCAAATGATATCATTGATTTTCAAAGACTTTTAATTTCACGTCGTTAAATTCATTAATTTTTAGTAGAACAAAAATTGAAACGAAAAACAACTTTAAGAAACAAATTACTAATACAAATCATACTTGCAAGTTTTGATAAATTTCAATTAAATTGGGTAAAAAAAATTATGTTTGAAAATAAGCTTTTCTTCCGTTGCACTAAAAAGGACAACATAATTTCCCCCTTGTTTACAAAAATAAAAGTGTTGGTGCAAAGCTCAATGGTATGGTTACTAGTTATACAACTCATAGAAAGAACAGAGATTGATGCATAATCCTTGTAATTATGAGAGATTGATGCATAATCCTTGTAATTATGAGAGATTGATGCATAATCCTTGTAATTATGAGAGATTGATGCATAATCCTTGTAATTATGAGAGATTGATGCATAATCCTTGTAATTATGAGAGATTGATGCATAATCCTTGTAATTATGAGAGATTGATGCATAATCCTTGTAATTATGAGAGATTGATGCATAATCCTTGTAATTATGAGAGATTGATGCATAATCCTTGTAATTATGAGAGATTGATGCATAATCCTTGTAATTATGAGAGATTGATGCATAATCCTTGTAATTATGAGAGATTGATGCATAATCCTTGTAATTATGAGAGATTGATGCATAATCCTTGTAATTATGAGAGATTGATGCATAATCCTTGTAATTATGAGAGATTGATGCATAATCCTTGTAATTATGAGAGATTGATGCATAATCCTTGTAATTATGAGAGATTGATGCATAATCCTTGTAATTATGAGAGATTGATGCATAATCCTTGTAATTATGAGAGATTGATGCATAATCCTTGTAATTATGAGAGATTGATGCATAATCCTTGTAATTATGAGAGATTGATGCATAATCCTTGTAATTATGAGAGATTGATGCATAATCCTTGTAATTATGAGAGATTGATGCATAATCCTTGTAATTATGAGAGATTGATGCATAATCCTTGTAATTATGAGAGATTGATGCATAATCCTTGTAATTATGAGAGATTGATGCATAATCCTTGTAATTATGAGAGATTGATGCATAATCCTTGTAATTATGAGAGATTGATGCATAATCCTTGTAATTATGAGAGATTGATGCATAATCCTTGTAATTATGAGAGATTGATGCATAATCCTTGTAATTATGAGAGATTGATGCATAATCCTTGTAATTATGAGAGATTGATGCATAATCCTTGTAATTATGAGAGATTGATGCATAATCCTTGTAATTATGAGAGATTGATGCATAATCCTTGTAATTATGAGAGATTGATGCATAATCCTTGTAATTATGAGAGATTGATGCATAATCCTTGTAATTATGAGAGATTGATGCATAATCCTTGTAATTATGAGAGATTGATGCATAATCCTTGTAATTATGAGAGATTGATGCATAATCCTTGTAATTATGAGAGATTGATGCATAATCCTTGTAATTATGAGAGATTGATGCATAATCCTTGTAATTATGAGAGATTGATGCATAATCCTTGTAATTATGAGAGATTGATGCATAATCCTTGTAATTATGAGAGATTGATGCATAATCCTTGTAATTATGAGAGATTGATGCATAATCCTTGTAATTATGAGAGATTGATGCATAATCCTTGTAATTATGAGAGATTGATGCATAATCCTTGTAATTATGAGAGATTGATGCATAATCCTTGTAATTATGAGAGATTGATGCATAATCCTTGTAATTATGAGAGATTGATGCATAATCCTTGTAATTATGAGAGATTGATGCATAATCCTTGTAATTATGAGAGATTGATGCATAATCCTTGTAATTATGAGAGATTGATGCATAATCCTTGTAATTATGAGAGATTGATGCATAATCCTTGTAATTATGAGAGATTGATGCATAATCCTTGTAATTATGAGAGATTGATGCATAATCCTTGTAATTATGAGAGATTGATGCATAATCCTTGTAATTATGAGAGATTGATGCATAATCCTTGTAATTATGAGAGATTGATGCATAATCCTTGTAATTATGAGAGATTGATGCATAATCCTTGTAATTATGAGAGATTGATGCATAATCCTTGTAATTATGAGAGATTGATGCATAATCCTTGTAATTATGAGAGATTGATGCATAATCCTTGTAATTATGAGAGATTGATGCATAATCCTTGTAATTATGAGAGATTGATGCATAATCCTTGTAATTATGAGAGATTGATGCATAATCCTTGTAATTATGAGAGATTGATGCATAATCCTTGTAATTATGAGAGATTGATGCATAATCCTTGTAATTATGAGAGATTGATGCATAATCCTTGTAATTATGAGAGATTGATGCATAATCCTTGTAATTATGAGAGATTGATGCATAATCCTTGTAATTATGAGAGATTGATGCATAATCCTTGTAATTATGAGAGATTGATGCATAATCCTTGTAATTATGAGAGATTGATGCATAATCCTTGTAATTATGAGAGATTGATGCATAATCCTTGTAATTATGAGAGATTGATGCATAATCCTTGTAATTATGAGAGATTGATGCATAATCCTTGTAATTATGAGAGATTGATGCATAATCCTTGTAATTATGAGAGATTGATGCATAATCCTTGTAATTATGAGAGATTGATGCATAATCCTTGTAATTATGAGAGATTGATGCATAATCCTTGTAATTATGAGAGATTGATGCATAATCCTTGTAATTATGAGAGATTGATGCATAATCCTTGTAATTATGAGAGATTGATGCATAATCCTTGTAATTATGAGAGATTGATGCATAATCCTTGTAATTATGAGAGATTGATGCATAATCCTTGTAATTATGAATCCACGTGGTTTTTCATTGGACAATATTGGTATCATCGTCTGCAAAGTAGTTTACGCCTTACAACATTTGAGCTCTTTACTCAAAGCAACTCAGTGATAATAACATTAGAAGATCTACAATCATATTTAAAATGATGAAATTTTTTTTTAACGAATTTCAAAAATGATTTTCACGCATATTGTCTACAGTACATTTTAACGAGCCCACTTTAAATTCTTTAAAAAGCCATAAAACAAAGTACTCTTTTCAAATTCTATCTTTTCTTAATCACATTTAGTTGGTCTTAATGGGCAGGCAGACTGGTAAATGTTATCAAACTAACGCAAGAACGGTCTGAAAATTGAGTTCTTTACATGGGATATATTTCCTATGCTATAAACTCAATAATCTTCTCATGGAATCAAGATTGAGTTCTTTACATGGGATATATTTCCTATGCTATAAACTCAATAATCTTCTCATGGAATCAAGATTGAGTTCTTTACATGGGATATATTTCCTATGCTATAAACTCAATAATCTTCTCATGGAATCAAGATTGAGTTCTTTACATGGGATATATTTCCTATGCTATAAACTCAATAATCTTCTCATGGAATCAAGATTGAGTTCTTTACATGGGATATATTTCCTATGCTATAAACTCAATAATCTTCTCATGGAATCAAGATTGAGTTCTTTACATGGGATATATTTCCTATGCTATAAACTCAATAATCTTCTCATGGAATCAAGATTGAGTTCTTTACATGGGATATATTTCCTATGCTATAAACTCAATAATCTTCTCATGGAATCAAGATTGAGTTCTTTACATGGGATATATTTCCTATGCTATAAACTCAATAATCTTCTCATGGAATCAAGATTGAGTTCTTTACATGGGATATATTTCCTATGCTATAAACTCAATAATCTTCTCATGGAATCAAGATTGAGTTCTTTACATGGGATATATTTCCTATGCTATAAACTCAATAATCTTCTCATGGAATCAAGATTGAGTTCTTTACATGGGATATATTTCCTATGCTATAAACTCAATAATCTTCTCATGGAATCAAGATTGAGTTCTTTACATGGGATATATTTCCTATGCTATAAACTCAATAATCTTCTCATGGAATCAAGATTGAGTTCTTTACATGGGATATATTTCCTATGCTATAAACTCAATAATCTTCTCATGGAATCAAGATTGAGTTCTTTACATGGGATATATTTCCTATGCTATAAACTCAATAATCTTCTCATGGAATCAAGATTGAGTTCTTTACATGGGATATATTTCCTATGCTATAAACTCAATAATCTTCTCATGGAATCAAGATTGAGTTCTTTACATGGGATATATTTCCTATGCTATAAACTCAATAATCTTCTCATGGAATCAAGATTGAGTTCTTTACATGGGATATATTTCCTATGCTATAAACTCAATAATCTTCTCATGGAATCAAGATTGAGTTCTTTACATGGGATATATTTCCTATGCTATAAACTCAATAATCTTCTCATGGAATCAAGATTGAGTTCTTTACATGGGATATATTTCCTATGCTATAAACTCAATAATCTTCTCATGGAATCAAGATTGAGTTCTTTACATGGGATATATTTCCTATGCTATAAACTCAATAATCTTCTCATGGAATCAAGATTGAGTTCTTTACATGGGATATATTTCCTATGCTATAAACTCAATAATCTTCTCATGGAATCAAGATTGAGTTCTTTACATGGGATATATTTCCTATGCTATAAACTCAATAATCTTCTCATGGAATCAAGATTGAGTTCTTTACATGGGATATATTTCCTATGCTATAAACTCAATAATCTTCTCATGGAATCAAGAATCATTCATCTCTTTTATCTGAACCCATGATTTGTGTCTCAATGAAACTGGTCGCATTGTGCACTTCAATCTGGCCCTTATATTCCTATTAACATGGCCCTCAAGTCCTTGTTAACATGGCCCTAAAGTCCTTGTTAATATGGCCCTCAAGTTCGTGTTGACATGGCACCCAAGTCCTGGTTAACATGACCCTCAAGTCAAAGTTAGCATGGCCCTCAAGTCCTTGTTAACATGGCCCTAAAGTCCTTGTTAACATGACCCTCAAGTTCGTGTTAACATGGTCGTCAAGTCCTTGTGACCATCTAAACTAAAGTGTAACCTCGACGTTCATCTCAGTCATCTCTGTCATCTCAGTCATCTCAGTCAACTCAGTCATCTCAGTCATCTCAGTCAACTCAGTCATCCCAGTCATCTCAGTCATCTCAGTCAACTCAGTCATCTCAGTCATCTCAGTCATCTCAGTCAACTCAGTCATCTCAGTCAACTCAGTCATCTCAGTCATCTCAGTCATCTCAGTCAACTCAGTCATCTCAGTCATCTCAGTCAACTATTTGAAGCTAGATTATGTTGATTGTTTGGAATAACGTTGACAGATTACAACGTTACACACATTCGGCCCAGCAAAACGTTAACTTTGACTCACGGCCTAGCTGTCCTGACATTTAAACCTCTCCCAGCCACCTACCCCGGGCCTTTCCCCTCGTTGAGAGAGTAGCACCGTTATAACCATGTATGAACTTTGATATTTGGAACCCCCTGGTTGGAATTAGTTTATGTGTGTGAGTGTGTCTGTGTGTGTGTGTGAGTAAGTTTGAATGGGTGTGTGTGCGTGTGTGTCAGTGTGTAACAAATTAACTCCCCAACTTTGTGCTGTCCATGTAAAATAATCTGTAGCTACCATTCTCGCTTGTAACTTGTCAATTGTAAGAGTAAGTCCAGCGTCTAGGAGATGATTTATGTTAGGTTAGGGTTAGTACTACATTTAAGAGATGATTTATGTTAGGTGAGGGTTAGTACTACATTGAAGAGATGTTTTATGTTAGGTTAGGGTTAGTACTACATTTAAGAGATGATTTATGTTAGGTTAGGGTTAGCACTACATTTCGGAGATGAATGTTAGGTTAGGGTTAGTACTACATTTAAGAGATGTTTTATGTTAGGTTAGGGTTAGTACTACATTTCGGAGATGAATGTTAGGTTAGAGTTAGGGCAAGGGTTAATCCGGAATTTAGGAAATGAATGCCAGCTTGCGCGTAAATGTATAGCTCATTTTGTGGAAACCTGTACGTCCTAATCTATTTGTCACAACACATTATACTCCAATATGGGGAAAGAACTAAACTCCATGAATGGCACCTTGCGGTCACACATCCCAACACACCGTCACTATAGACGTGTCATCATCATCATCGTCAGCCCCGTGACCGTTGCGGTCGCTGAGGGGAGCTCATAGACACATCAACAGACAACGATCTCCACATTTGCCTATCTTGAGCGGCGGCCAATAATTCATTCAAACGCATCCCTGTCTATTCTTGTATGTTGTCCAGCCAACTTTTCTGCTGTCGACCTCTTCACCGGCCTCCTTCTACAGTGCCTTGAAGGGTGATTTTTGTTAGGGTATCATGTCGCAGTACATGACCGAACCATGACATCTTACGTCTCTTAACTGTTGTTATAATGGTTTACTGACGGCCCGCAATTGTTGTTATTCTGTCCCAGGCATATACTCATTGGTCTTTTGTCAAAGGAATGATTATATCAAAGTCGACCCGAGAATGAAAGGATAAAGTAAATGCAGAGGCTTTTAGCTGACATCAAGGATTTCAGGACTGACCGTAATAGATCACTGCTTGACCATTGTCTGCCTGCTAATTACTCCCTTTGACTTGGTGTAACAAAGACTGGCCAAGACTGACCATTATTTTACCGTAGCTGACCAACGAAATACCATGACTGACCAAGACTAACTACCATTGACCATGGATGACCCTGCCGAAAACATACGTTTACAAATTAAACTTTAATTAGATTTACATGGAAGAAAAGCAATGCTTAGTTGAAGTCTTATCTCGCGTTAGCTTGTAAATACAAATAAACAAGGGTAAAAAAGCATATTATTCTAGTCTAATTTTATTAGTAAGATATTTTAAATCGCTAACATAGCAGTTTAAAACACGTAATATGTGGATTCGGTACATACATCAAAAATCGAGTTGATAAACTTGAAAAAAATCCAGCGTTTGCACACTAAACCTTTTCTATATCCATTTTGTATATATATGTGTTATGAGATTAAAAAAAAGGGACCCAACTCTAGATTTTTAAATGTAAAGGTTAACCACCTTAATGTTTCCACCAAACTGATGTGTGGTCACTCTCATAGAAGGTTTCAATCCACGACGCGCGACCTGACCTCTACCAATCCAATTTTCAAAGCAGACATTTGACCACATAGATCTAGTCTTAAATAAAACACGAGCTCTAGTAGCCTTGTGCCCGTGCAGATATTGATCGCCAGCCGAGGTAAATCTGCACAACAAACCTGAATTTCAAACCTCTAATGGCTTGACTCACACGGTCGTCCTTTCTTGTTTGGCGTGCGTCATTCGGTCACAGCACCGGTCATTCAGGTGAGATAAAGCAAACCTTCCCCACCCCCCTCCCCAGTTCATGGGTGTCATGTTTCCGTTGTTATTGTTTATTTGGCGGCTCAGATATCATGTCTGATGTGAGATGGTATTGGAAACAGATGGATGGTAGCAGTTAGTGATACACGATCTGATGTGAGATGGTATTGGAAACAGATGGTTGGTAGCAGTTAGTGATACACGATCTGATGTGAGATGGTATTGGAAACAGATGGATGGTAGCAGTTAGTGATACACGATCTGATGTGAGATGGTATTGGAAACAGATGGATGGTAGCAGTTAGTGATACACGATCTGATGTGAGATGGTATTGGAAACAGATGGATGGTAGCAGTTAGTGATACACGATCTGATGTGAGATGGGATTGGAAACAGATGGATGGTAGCAGTTAGTGATACACGATCGATACTAGAACAGTGGGTTACATCTTAAAATGGAGTTGCGATGGGGAAATGTACAGGCTTTAATGAGAGATAAACTCCAAGAAGCGGCAACGGCAGTTTGAACGTTTAGTAAAATACTATGGGCATCTCGTCCATTAATTTGTTATTAACGTTAATATAAAGTTATACCATCGATGGAACCTACATTAAATTTGAGATGCACTGAGGACAACGACGCATCCGTTATTAAAATTTTGCGGCGTTTAGAATTTTGAATGTGAAATACATTTTGAAAGATAATAAAATAAAAAGAGAAATTAAATTAAAAGGACATTTTAAAATTGTATATTGCTTTAGTGGAAACGGGGTCTGGCTGTTTCTTCATTGTTGTCAAAGCCCCCCCCCCTCCCCCCACACACCCTCACCATCCCACAGCGTCAACTTTTCTTTGTATATTGGCTGTGAGAATAAACTATGAGTTGTCGTGACACCGTCTGGTGACACCGTCTGAACTCAGGTGAAAATGTTGTATTGTGCACGGGGAAAAGTGAAAACGTTGTCCAAAAAAATATAAAAAAATTATAAAATAAAAATAAAAAATAATAATTTTTTTTAAAAAAGAACAATTCTATGAGACGTTTTGGGGTGGGTGGCGATTGTGATAGCTGGACTTAGGTCGATCAAAACGAGCCGGCGTTTGGTGTGGAATAGACGCAATCACTCTTAACAACGTACAATCACAGAAAAAGTACAGTCGAACCTCTCATAACGAGATTAATTCGTTCCAGAGTCTCACTCGTTAATCGAAACACTCTTTATACGTAACATTTTCCCCCATACAAATCAATGTAAAATAAGATAATCCGTTCCATGCTAAAAAAAAATAATAATTTTTCAAAATTTGTTATTAACATTTATTCAAATAAAATTACTTATGAATTGTTATAGAGTGAAACAACTAGAGTGCAATTTAAATTTAAAAAAAAACGAAAACAAAAATATGAATTTATGACAAATAATTATTCCTATAAAAAAAAACTGTCCAAAGACATTTGCTTTTGCCTACGCTTCAAAATTTGACGCAAATGTGTCGTAACCGTTTCGTTGACATTCTTGACACTCTTTTTGAAGCATCCATCTCCTTAATTGTTTTTTGAGAATAGTGCAGATCGTTGAAGTTGGCCGATTGTAGTTGCTGGCTAGATTAGCCCCCCTTGTTTCACAGTTCAATAGTTCGTACCTGCATGGCAACGGTTATCTTATTTCGCTCTTATTGTGTTTTTTCAGGTGACATTGTAGCACAGGTTATTACACTTTGCACATAAAAAATTACGAATACTGTCTGAATATTAAATTTGTAAAAATGGTTGATCACACACGAAAACAATCCACTAAAAGACCGAGTGCTTAACACAGAATAATACATCATGGCGGAAGTGCGTGCTCACAAATGAATTTCCAGGAAAAAGAAACTTTCCCTTTCTGAGTCACTCGTTATGCAAATCTTCGTTCGTTAAGGGAGCAACTTTTTCAAAAACAAATTTGCTAGTTATGCGAAAAACTCGTTATGAGAGGTGTTCGTTATGAGAGGTTTGACCGTAAATCTCTAAATTCATATAATGGTAACGCCGTTTTAGAAAAAAGTTTCAGAAAAATTATAATTTGATTCTCTTATAAAGTGAGCTGTCAGAATGTGTTATATGTCTGGTAAATTTAGCAGATGAAAATATCATGAATTCTCGCCACACCAATTAGATGCATGCTTGTGAGAAGTATTAAAAAAAAATTCTTGTTTGACGAATAGGTGAATTTAAACAAAAGGTAAAGACATTAAAAACAAAGAAGATATATTAGACAAACACAGAGTGCTCACCCAAATATTCAAATAGAAGAATTTGCACCAAGAACTGTAACAAAGTATAGATTACTACTGTCGTTAATGTATGATTGGGTAATGGAGCGATCATAAAATCCTGGCTAATCTCGTTTAAATCAAGTTTAATGAAATGATTTTATGTTGCATTATGAATGTGGACGACCCCTGTTGTTTCAATAACGTGAATAATAAAACATCTGTTTCAAGATCACAGCCTTCTGCCAAGCTGGAGTCGTGCACTGAAATAAATCCATAACTGAAACGGTAAAATCGTAGGGTTTATATTGTCCATAAGTTGGGGAAAATTGTGCGAGTTTATGCTCTATGCTATATTTCTCCCTTAGCCTTTAACTATATCTAATCGCAAAAGTATAAATAGAACTAAGAAATTAAAGCTAAAACCACCATGTAAAAATGAATTATATTGGAACGTATGTTAAAAACACTTTAACAAATCTTTTAGATTTTAGAGTGTTGGGTTTAATAAATTATTATTATCATTATTTTTAAATGCAACTATCATGACTCTTCCAGTACCGATACACACTATCATGACTCTGCCAACATGCTATACACTATACTGGCTCTGACAGTATTGCTACACACTATCATGACTCTGCTAGTACTGCTATACACTATCATGATTCTAACAGTTTTGCTACACAATATGATGACTCTGCCAGTATTGCTACACACTATCATGGCTCTGCAAGTATTGCTACACACTATCATAACTTTGCCAGTGTTGCTACACACTTTCATGACTTTGCCAGTATTGCTACACACTACCATGACTCTGCCAGTATTGATAAAAACTATCATGACTTTGACAGTATTGCTACACACTATCATGACTCTGCCAGTATTGCTAAACACTATCATGACTTTGCCAGTATTGCTACACACTATCATGACTCTGCCAGTATTGCTAAACACTATCATGACTTTGCCAGTATTGCTACACACTATCATGACTCTGCACAGTATTGCTAAACACTATCATGACTCTGCCAGTATTGCTAAACACTATCATGACTCTGCAGTATTGCTAAACACTATAATGACTTTGACAGTATTGCTACACACTATCATGACTCTGCCAGTATTGCTACACACTATCATGACTTTGCCAGTATTGCTACATACTATCATGACTCTGCCAGTATTGCTACACACTATCATGACTCTGCCAGCATGGCTTCCCACTACCATGACTCTGCCAGTATTGCTAAACACTATAATGACTTTGACAGTATTGCTACACACTATCATGATTCTAACAGTATTGCTACACACTATCATGACTCTGCTAGTACTGCTATACACTATCATGATTCTAACAGTTTTGCTACACAATATGATGACTCTGCCAGTATTGCTACACACTATCATGGCTCTGCAAGTATTGCTACACACTATCATGACTCTCCCAGTATTGCTACACACTATCATGACTTTGCCAGTGTTGCTACACACTTTCATGACTCTGCCAGTATTGCTACACGCTACCATGACTCTGCCAGTATTGCTAAAAACTATCATGACTTTGACAGTATTGCTAAACACTATCATGACTCTGCCAGTATTTCTACACACTATCATGACTCTGCCAGTATTGCTACACACTATCATGACTCAGCCAGTATTGCTACACACTATCATGGCTCTGTCATTATTGCTACACACTACCATGGCTCTGCCAGCATTGCTTCCCACTACCATGACTCTGTCAGCATTGCTTCCCACTACCATGACTCTGCCAGTATTGCTAAACACTATAATGACTTTGACAGTATTGCTACACACTATCATGACTCTGCCAGTATTGCTACACACTATCATGACTTTGCCAGTATTGCTACACACTATCATGACTTTGCCAGCATTGCTTCCCACTACCATGACTCTGTCAGCATTGCTTCCCACTACCATGACTCTGTCAGCATTGCTTCCCACTACCATGACTCTGTCAGCATTGCTTCCCACTACCATGACTCTGCCAGTATTGCTAAACACTATAATGATTTTGACAGTATTGCTACACACTATCATGACTCTGCCAGTATTGCTACACACTACCATGACTCTGCCAGTATTGCTAAACACTATAATGATTCTGCCAGAATAGCTACACACTATCATGACGCTGCCAGCATGGCTTGCCGCTACCATGACTCTGCCAGTATTGCTAAACACTATAATGACTTTGACAGTATTGCTACACACTATCATGACTCTGCCAGTATTGTTACACACTATCAAGACTCTGCCAGTATTGCTACCCACTATCAAGACTCTGCCAGTATTGCTAAACACTACCATGACTCTGCCAGTATTGCTAAACACTATCATGACTCTGCCAGTATTGCTACACACTACCATTACTATGCCAGTATTGCTACCCACTATCATGACTCTGCCAGTATTGCTAAACACTATAATGACTCTGCCAGTATTGCTACACACTATCATGACTCTGCCAGAATTGCTACCCACTATCAAGACTCTGCCACTATTGCTACCCACTATCATGACTCTGCCAGTATTGCTACACACTATCATGGCTCTGCCAGTATTGCTACACACTATCATGGCTCTGTCATTTTGCTACACACTACCATGCCTCTGCCAGCATTGCTTCCCCCTACCATGACTCTGCCAGTATTGCTACACACTATCATGGCTCTGTCATTATTGCTACACACTATCATGACTCTGCCAGTATTGCTACACACTATCATGACTCTGCCAGTATTGCTACACACTATCATGGCTCTGTCATTATTGCTACACACTACCATGACTCTGCCAGCATTGCTTCCCACTACCATGACTCTGCCAGTATTGCTAAACACTATAATGACTTTGACAGTATTGCTACACACTATCATGACTCTGCCAGTATTGCTACACACTATCATGACTTTGCCAGTATTGCTACACACTATCATGACTTTGTCAGTATTGCTACACACTATCATGACTCTGCCAGTATTGCTACACACTATCATGACTTTGCCAGTATTGCTACACACTATCATGACTCTGTCAGCATTGCTTCTCACTACCATGACTCTGCCAGCATTGCTTCCCACTACCATGACTCTGCCAGTATTACTAAACACTATAATGATTTTGACAGTATTGCTACACACTACCATTACTCTGCTAGTACTGCTATACACTATCATGATTCTAACAGTTTTGCTACACAATATGATGACTCTGCCAGTATTGCTTCACACTATCATGGCTCTGCAAGTATTGCTATACACTATCATGACTTTGCCAGTGTTGCTACACACTTTCATGACTTTGCCAGTATTGCTACACACTATCATGACTCTGCCAGTATTGCTAAATACTATCATGACTTTGCCAGTATTGCTACACACTATCATGACTCTGCAAGTATTGCTAAACACTATCATGACTTTGCCAGTATTGCTACACACTATCATGACTCTGACAGTATTGCTAAACACTATCATGACTCTGCCAGTATTGCTAAACACTATAATGACTTTGACAGTATTGCTACACACTATCATGACTCTGCCAGTATTTCTACACACTATCATTACTTTGCCAGTATTGCTACATACTATCATGACTCTGCCAGTATTGCTACACACTATCATGACTCTGCCAGCATGGCTTCCCACTACCATGACTCTGCCAGTATTGCTAAACACTATAATGACTTTGACAGTATTGCTAAACACTATCATGATTCTAACAGTATTGCTACACACTATCATGACTCTGCTAGTACTGCTATACACTATCATGATTCTAACAGTTTTGCTACACAATATGATGACTCTGCCAGTATTGCTACACACTATCATGGCTCTGCAAGTATTGCTACACACTATCATGACTCTCCCAGTATTGCTACACACTATCATGACTTTGCCAGTGTTGCTACACACTTTCATGACTCTGCCAGTATTGCTACACGCTACCATGACTCTGCCAGTATTGCTAAAAACTATCATGGTTTTGACAGTATTGCTACACACTATCATGACTCTGCCAGTATTGCTAAACACTATCATGACTCTGCCAGTATTTCTACACACTATCATGACTCTGCCAGTATTGCTACACACTATCATGACTCTGCCAGTATTGCTACACACTATCATGACTCTGCCAGTATTGCTACACACTATCATGGCTCTGTCATTATTGCTACACACTACCATGGCTCTGCCAGCATTGCTAACCACTACCATGACTACTCTGCCAGCATTGCTTCCCACTACCATGACTCTGCCAGTATTGCTTAACACTATAATGACTTTGACAGTATTGCTACACACTATCATGACTCTGCCAGTATTGCTACACACTATCATGACTTTGCCAGTATTGCTACACACTATCATGACTTTGCCAGCATTGCTTCCCACTACCATGACTCTGTCAGCATTGCTTCCCACTACCATGACTCTGTCAGCATTGCTTCTCACTACCATGACTCTGTCAGCATTGCTTCCCACTACCATGACTCTGCCAGTATTGCTAAACACTATAATGATTTTGACAGTATTGCTACACACTATCATGACTCTGCCAGTATTGCTACACACTACCATGACTCTGCCAGTATTGCTAAACACTATAATGACTCTGCCAGAATAGCTACACACTATCATGACGCTGCCAGCATGGCTTGCCGCTACCATGACTCTGCCAGTATTGCTAAACACTATAATGACTTTGACAGTATTGTTACACACTAGCATGACTCTGCCAGTATTGCTACACACTATCATGGCTCTGCAAGTATTGCTACACACTATCATGACTCTCCCAGTATTGCTACACACTATCATGACTTTGCCAGTGTTGCTACACACTTTCATGACTCTGCCAGTATTGCTACACGCTACCATGACTCTGCCAGTATTGCTAAAAACTATCATGACTTTGACAGTATTGCTACACACTATCATGACTCTGCCAGTATTGCTAAACACTATCATGACTCTGCCAGTATTTCTACACACTATCATGACTCTGCCAGTATTGCTACACACTATCATGACTCTGCCAGTATTGCTACACACTACCATGGCTCTGCCAGCATTGCTACACACTACCATGGCTCTGCCAGCATTGCTTCCCACTACCATGACTCTGCCAGCATTGCTTCCCACTACCATGACTCTGCCAGTATTGCTAAACACTATAATGACTTTGACAGTATTGCTACACACTATCATGACTCTGCCAGTATTGCTACACACTATCATGACTTTGCCAGTATTGCTACACACTATCATGACTTTGCCAGCATTGCTTCCCACTACCATGACTCTGTCAGCATTGCTTCCCACTACCATGACTCTGTCAGCATTGCTTCCCACTACCATGACTCTGTCAGCATTGCTTCCCACTACCATGACTCTGCCAGTATTGCTAAACACTATAATGATTTTGACAGTATTGCTACACACTATCATGACTCTGCCAGTATTGCTACACACTACCATGACCCTGCCAGTATTGCTAAACACTATAATGACTCTGCAAGAATAGCTACACACTATCATGACGCTGCCAGCATGGCTTGCCGCTACCATGACTCTGCCAGTATTGCTAAACACTATAATGACTTTGACAGTATTGCTACACACTATCATGACTCTGCCAGTATTGTTACACACTATCATGACTCTGCCAGTATTGCTACCCACTATCAAGACTCTGCCAGTATTGCTAAACACTACCATGACTCTGCCAGTATTGCTACACACTATCATGACTCTGCCAGTATTGCTACACACTATCATGACTCTGCCAGTATTGCTACACACTACCATTACTATGCCAGTATTGCTACCCACTATCATGACTCTGCCAGTATTGCTAAACACTATAATGACTCTGCCAGTATTGCTACACACTATCATGACTCTGCCAGAATTGCTACCCACTATCAAGACTCTGCCACTATTGCTACCCACTATCATGACTCTGCCAGTATTGCTACACACTATCATGGCTCTGCCAGTATTGCTACACACTATCATGGCTCTGTCATTATTGCTACACACTACCATGACTCTGCCAGCATTGCTTCCCACTACCATGACTCTGCCAGTATTGCTACACACTATCATGGCTCTGTCATTATTGCTACACACTATCATGACTCTGCCAGTATTGCTACACACTATCATGACTCTGCCAGTATTGCTACACACTATCATGGCTCTGTCATTATTGCTACACACTACCATGACTCTGCCAGCATTGCTTCCCACTACCATGACTCTGCCAGTATTGCTACACACTATCATGACTTTGACAGTATTGCTACACACTATCATGACTCTGCCAGTATTGCTACACAGTATCATGACTTTGCCAGTATTGCTACACACTATCATGACTCTGTCAGTATTGCTACACACTATCATGACTCTGCCAGTATTGCTACACACTATTATGACTTTGCCAGTATTGCTACACACTATCATGACTCTGTCAGCATTGCTTCTCACTACCATGACTCTGCCAGCATTGCTTCCCACTACCATGACTCTGCCAGTATTACTAAACACTATAATGATTTTGACAGTATTGCTACACACTACCATGACTCTGCCAGTATTGCTAAACACTATAATGACTCTGCCAGCATGGCTTGCCGCTACCATGACTCTGCCAGTATTGCTAAACACTATAATGACTTTGACAGTATTGCTACACACTATCATGACTCTGCCAGTATTGTTACACACTACCATGACTCTGCCAGTATTGCTACCCACTACCATGACTCTGCCAGTATTGCTACACACTATCATGACTCTGCCAGTATTGCTACACACTATCATGACTCTGCCAGTATTGCTACACACTATCATGACTCTGCCAGTATTGCTACACACTATCATGGCTCTGTCATTATTGCTACACACTACCATGACTCTGCCAGCATTGCTTCCCACTACCATGACTCTGCCAGTATTGCTAAACACTATAATGACTTTGACAGTATTGCTACACACTATCATGACTCTGCCAGTATTGCTACACACTATCATGACTTTGCCAGTATTGCTACACACTATCATGACTCTGTCAGTATTGCTACACACTATCATGACTCTGCCAGTATTGCTACACACTATCATGACTTTGCCAGTATTGCTACACACTATCATGACTCTGTCAGCATTGCTTCTCACTACCATGACTCTGCCAGCATTGCTTCCCACTACCATGACTCTGCCAGTATTACTAAACACTATAATGATTTTGACAGTATTGCTACACACTACCATGACTCTGCCAGTATTGCTAAACACTATAATGACTCTGCCAGAATAGCTACACACTATCATGACTCTGCCAGCATGGCTTGCCGCTACCATGACTCTGCCAGTATTGCTAAACACTATAATGACTTTGACAGTATTGCTACACACTATCATGACTCTGCCAGTATTGTTACACACTACCATGACTCTGCCAGTATTGCTACCCACTATCAAGACTCTGCCAGTATTGCTACACACTATCATGACTCTGCCAGTATTGCTACACACTATCATGACTCTGCCAGTATTGCTACACACTATCATGACTCTGCCAGTATTGCTACACACTACCATGACTCTGCCAGTATTGCTACCCACTATCATGACTCTGCCAGTATTGCTAAACACTATAATGACTTTGACAGTATTGCTACACACTATCATGGCTCTGTAATTATTGCTACCCACTATCATGACTCTGTCATTATTGCTACACACTACCATGACTCTGCCAGTATTGCTACCCACTATCATGACTCTGCCAGTATTGCTACCCACTATCAAGACTCTGCCACTATTGCTACCCACTATCATGACTCTGCCAGTATTGCTACACACTATCATGGCTCTGCCAGTATTGCTACACACTATCATGGCTCTGTCATTATTGCTACACACTACCATGATTCTGCCAGCATTGCTTCCCACTACCATGACTCTGCCAGTATTGATTCCCACTACCATGACTCTGCCAGTATTGCTACCCACTATCATGACTCTGTCATTATTGCTACACACTATCATGACTCTGCCAGTATTGCTACACACTACCATAACTCTGCCAGTATTGCTACCCACTATCATGACTCTGCCAGCATGGCTTCCCACTACCATGACTCTGCCAGCATTGTTTCCCACTATCATGACTCTGCCAGTATTGCTACCCACTACCATGACTCTGCCAGCATTGCTTCCCACTACCATGACTCTGCCAGTATTGTTTCCCACTATCATGACTCTACCAGTATTACTTCCCACTACCAGGACTCTGCCAGTATTGCTACCCACTATCATGACTCTGCCACTATTGCTACCCACTATCATGACTCTGCCAGCATTGCTACCCACTATCATGACTCTGCCAGCATTGCAACCCACTGCCATGACTCTGCCAGCATTGCTTCCCACTACCATGACTCTGCCAGCATTGCTTCCCACTACCATGACTCTGCCAGCATTGCTTCCCACTACCATGACTCTGCCAGCATTGCTTCCCACTACCATGACTCGGCCAGTATTGCTAAACACTATAATGACTTTGACAGTATTGCTACACACTATCATGACTCTGCCAGTATTGCTACACACTATCATGACTTTGCCAGTATTGCTACACACTATCATGACTCTGTCAGTATTGCTACACACTTTCATGACTCTGCCAGTATTGCTACACACTATCATGAATTTGCCAGTATTGCTACACACTATCATGACTCTGTCAGCATTGCTTCTCACTACCATGACTCTGCCAGCATTGCTTCCCACTACCATGACTCTGCCAGTATTACTAAACACTATAATGATTTTGACAGTATTGCTACACACTACCATGACTCTGCCAGTATTGCTAAACACTATAATGACTCTGCCAAAATAGCTACACACTATCATGACTCTGCCAGCATGGCTTGCCGCTACCATGACTCTGCCAGTATTGCTAAACACTATAATGACTTTGACAGTATTGCTACACACTATCATGACTCTGCCAGTATTGTTACACACTACCATGACTCTGCCAGTATTGCTACCCACTATCAAGACTCTGCCAGTATTGCTACACACTATCATGACTCTGCCAGTATTGCTACACACTATCATGACTCTGCCAGTATTGCTACACACTATCATGACTCTGCCAGTATTGCTACACACTATCATGACTCTGCCAGTATTGCTACACACTACCATGACTCTGCCAGTATTGCTACCCACTATCATGACTCTGCCAGTATTGCTAAACACTATAATGACTTTGACAGTATTGCTACACACTATCATGGCTCTGTAATTATTGCTACCCACTATCATGACTCTGTCATTATTGCTACACACTACCATGACTCTGCCAGTATTGCTACCCACTATCATGACTCTGCCAGTATTGCTACCCACTATCAAGACTCTGCCACTATTGCTACCCACTATCATAACTCTGCCAGTATTGCTACACACTATCATGGCTCTGCCAGTATTGCTACACACTATCATGGCTCTGTCATTATTGCTACACACTACCATGATTCTGCCAGCATTGCTTCCCACTACCATGACTCTGCCAGTATTGATTCCCACTACCATGACTCTGCCAGTATTGCTACCCACTATCATGACTCTGTCATTATTGCTACACACTATCATGACTCTGCCAGTATTGCTACACACTACCATGACTCTGCCAGTATTGCTACCCACTATCATGACTCTGCCAGCATGGCTTCCCACTACCATGACTCTGCCAGCATTGTTTCCCACTATCATGACTCTGCCAGTATTGCTACCCACTACCATGACTCTGCCAGCATTGCTTCCCACTACCATGACTCTGCCAGTATTGTTTCCCACTATCATGACTCTACCAGTATTACTTCCCACTACCAGGACTCTGCCAGTATTGCTACCTACTATCATGACTCTGCCACTATTGCTACCCACTATCATGACTCTGCCAGCATTGCTACCCACTATCATGACTCTGCCAGCATTGCTACCCACTGCCATGACTCTGCCAGCATTGCTTCCCACTACCATGACTCTGTCAGCATTGCTTCCCACTACCATGACTCTGCCAGCATTGCTTCCCACTACCATGACTCTGCCAGCATTGCTTCCCACTACCATGACTCTGCCAGCATTGCTTCCCACTACCATGACTCGGCCAGCATTGCTTCCCACTACCATGACTCTGCCAGTATTACTCCATATTCTGCCCAGGACTCTCCTGCCCACTCTTGATGCCCCGACACTTGCGTCTGATTGATTACAGTTAATGATCACAGCGGCCAATCGATAGTTCAATGGATATCTTCTGGTGTAGAACAACTCGGTGTTCACGTGCATAGTTGTGTACGCAAATAGAAAACTCACAGTCAGTACCTGACATGTACACAGCTTACATAGCACAAGGACGCAGCTCTTAAAATAAGTTAAATGCTATATTAAACTCCAGATATAAAAATTACTTCATTAGTTTTCTCGACATATCAATTCATAAATTTTAAGTAGATGGCAGCTAAAACAGTGTATCGTTTATCTATATTTATTGATCAGTTTTCCAAAATATCATTTCAGCAAAATATAACTGGTTGTAACGCCTAACTAGCCAGCATCTTCTGTCATTCAAATCGACAACATCATATTAGAAGCCCTATTTTTAAATCACAATTACGTCACCTCTCATTCAATCTGTTTCAATAAAATATACCAGGATAAATTTGGTCAATATATGAGTAACGCCACGTTTAGATGATATGAAATATAGAGATTGAAATCAATTTACACACAGATATTATACCCATCGTAGCATACATTTTTATAATCACCTTACCATGTTACAGAATATGTTCTTGCTAAGTAATTCCAGGTAGCTGTCTAAAGAAGAAATGAGGGTTCACAGGAATCAAAGCGGATTTCCTTAACGCGCCTCAACGATCTGGACTGGACTGTCTCCGGCACTCAACACTCCTTCGTCTAGGAGCTGTCTGCTTGACGACACGAGTAAGAAACATGAAATTGACTTTACGACTCGTGCTCGCTTCGGCTACGGATGTCAATAATAGATGTCGATAATATTGTTATTAGTTTGAAATTGCAATGCTGCTGTCTCGCCTACTGGTAAGTCCGTCGTATTCGATTTGTAAAGGCTTTGATTAAATAAAAAATAATTTAAGCAATCTTAAGCTAGTTGTTTTAAATAACACTTAATATTGTATGTAATAAATTAGATGAAGGAATTGTAGTCACGGTTTATGATCTACATCGATTCCGACAGTTTGGTTCTTAAGATAGTAAATATCAAGGAAACTAAATGGAATATAATCATATTAAATTTTCTTTGTTATTATCAAGAAAATTTGAATATTAGTAATGAAAAAAATATCTCTCCGTCTATCTCTCTCATTATCTCCCTGTCCACGGGTGGATTAAGACTGCATGGGGCCCCTGGCTGCAATTCAAACTGGGGCCCTATCCAGCCAGCGTCCCTTTAAATAAAATGATTGCTAGCAGCTAATATAAGACTGTAACTTGTAACTAAATAGTTCATCGGTTCCTTTAACATACTTTGTCTTTGAGTAGAATTAAATGACATTAAATTGGGTTTTACAATAAGTGAGTCGAAGTTGGTAGCTGTCCTCGTTGTGTAACATACACATATATTGATGAAGGGTGATTTAAAACTTAACGTATTATTTAATTCTCTCTGCGCTGTTCTAAAAGATTATATTACTTAATTATATTTTGGGGGGCAAGAACTCGGTTTTATTTTTAATTTTAATAACCCAATTTTTGTAAAGTTTACCTTATTTTTGTCATACTATTCGTTTAAAGTAGTTTTAGTTATTCACTTCAGTTAGGGTGAATGGAAATGGTAACTGTATATTCATATTTTCGCTAGACGTCAGTTATCTTTTAAGTAATTTTAGTAAGAAAACGTCTAAAGTTTAACGTTTAAATTTTCAGACTGTTATAACAATAGGTGGACAAATTAATAACTTACAAATGAATTAAAAACAATATATGAAGAAACATATTCTAATTTATAATAAGTTCTATTATGTAAAATGTGCGTTTCTGTGGATTAATCTATTGTTCTTGGCGAATTTATTTTGAAACACTTTATTATTATGTAAGTCTTAAGATTAAACTAAAATCCTAAAAAATGTTGATTAGGTTCTCATAAATTATTTTAATACAAAAATAGATCACAGGATTCATGAAGGCATCTCATGTGACTTCGGGCATATCATAGTATTACCGTTTTATTAATGAGCTTAGTGAGTTTACTTAATGAGCTTAGTGAGGTTACTTAATGAGCTTAGTGAGGTTACTTAATGTGCTTAGTGAGGTTACTTAATGTGCTTAGTGAGGTTACTTAATGAGCTTAGTGAGGTTACTTAATGTGCATAGTGAGGTTACTTAATGTGCTTAGTGAGGTTACTTAATGTGCTTAGTGAGGTTACTTAATGTGCTTAGTGAGGTTACTTAATGAGCTTAGTGAGTTTATTTAATGAGCTTAGTGAGTTTATTTAATGAGTTTACTTAATGAGTTTACTTAATGAACTTAGTGAGTTTACTTAATGAGCTTAGTGAGTTTATTTAATGAGCTTAGTGAGTTTACTTAATGAGCTTAGTGAGTTTACTTAATGAGTTTAGTGAGTTTATTTAATGAGCTTAGTGAGTTTACTTAATGAGCTTAGTGAGTTTACTTAATGAGCTTAGTGAGTTTACTTAATGAGTTTACTTAATGAGTTTACTTAACGAGTTTACTTAATGAGTTTAATGAGAACTATCAAATTTGTTATTAGATAAATATTAGGATAATGAAATTGCACATATTAATTATTCTTTTGATCTTAAATAATTTTGAATGAAATGAAATAAAATTTAAATATATCTTTTTAAATATCTCGAAAATATTAATTTATTTCCATAAGAGTGGTCTAAGCCTAAGCCAAGGGCCAGCAACCTTTCGCTAACTGTTCGTCAACTTAAGGTTTCAACTTATTCAGAGTGCCAACATCACACATCATTTTATACAACGCTAATCGATTGATAATCAACTTTATACAGGAAACGTGAAGAGTCTGCGTGCCATTTGAAATTGCTTGGTGTACCAAGTGTGGCACGCGTGCCATAGGTTGCTGACCCTTAGTATAAGCTATTTACAGGATAATAAATGAAGGAGTACTTTAACAGTTAACGCGACTTTGTGTGTTAAGGAATTTCAGCCATATTTGATAGACACTTTCATAGCCTGTCCTGGAACGGGATCTAAGGGGGAACCGTGACAGAAGCCTAGACGTAATGTCACTGGAGACGGAACCGTGACAGAAGCCTAGACGTAATGTCATTGGAGACGGAATCCCATCTGGAATATGATCCACTCAAAAAATTGCTACAGGATTGCTAGCTCATCTGAGAACTAGATTTCGATATTAGGAAGCGAGATTTCACCGAGAATGGGATCTCTTTATTCAGCAGCATCATTTTGAGGTACGGGATCCTATCTAATTAAAATCTTGTTGCGGGAAGAAATGTTTACACAAATAATGTTTATGTATCATAATTAAGAAAATAAAATTAGCGAGACTTTTTTTTTAAAAATGTACACCGAAGACCCTAAATTTACATATTACCTGATATGTGTTTTTCAATAATGATATCCCCGCGTAAAACACCGGGAAACCAGCTAGTCTGAAATATAAACTTAGAAGCGCAGTATGAATACATTTAAGTGGATTGAGGAAGTGCTTCTCAAACTTTTTAGTTTGGCGGACCGGCAGGAATTTTTTCCATTTCCCCAGGGACCGATGCACTATATTCCATGTACTGATTTCGTAAGGAAATGGGCCCCTACATGGCCTACAGCTCTAAAACATTTGGCGTGATTTTGGCTTGATTTATGCGACATGTCATCGAACAATTATGAAGGGAATGATCTTAAGCCTCGATAGCGTATTGTTCATTTACGATGGTCTCATTTCGTATCTTCAGAAGTTGATAGTGTTTTAATAAATTTGGATTCTGACTTATAATGAAAAAAAATACTTGAAATTTATTTTGAAACCAATAATAATAATAAATTTACAATTTACATAGCGCTGAACCCTAGTACATGTGTAAGCTTATGCTCAATGTTTAACTATACTGGGTCATATGAGCCAGATCATTTTTGGCTTTATCAGGTTTATCAGGCTTGATTGAGGATAATGCTACACGCAATGCAAAACGAACATCGATACTTTCATGTACTTTGTCTTATTGTTGAAAAACCAGTCTCACATAGTCAAAAATTGCGAGAAAGATCACAGTTCCGAAATTCATTTTAAATCCCTCATTCGTAGTTAACTCCAGCTTTTTATCTTTACAAAGAAACAGACAAATTAACTTTCGATGCAATAAATGGATTGCGTATCCATCAAGTAACTTTCTGAAAATATAACTCGGAATGGTCGATAAATTTTGTCAAGTACTCAATGATGACATTTTGTAGAGATTGAACATTAAACTCTTCATCTTTATTGATAATTGTTGCCAAATTGTGAAACACATCCAAACAAACTGCTGATACTGGACTCTTCCATGCTTGCAGCTTTCTTTTCTGCCATTGTAAGGCATGAAGCCTTCATTCCTTGCATTCAGATATTGAGTGCATTAAAATTTGCAAAGGTATCAGCCAAGTGAGCTAACTTTGCTGTCCGATTCACATTTTCCAGAAATTGGTCGAGTTCTCCTCGCAATTCAAAAACTCTTGTCAGTAATTTCCCCCAAGACAACCAATGCACATCACCATGCATGAAAGACTATCTGTGTTGACATTTGCTTGGTGGCTAATATTTGACTGTGAACAAAACAGTGGGTAAACTTGCATTCCTGGCGCTAATTCCTTAATCTTGATAACTCCAGAAAACCGCATAGTCATGGCCATAAACGCACTTCTGACATCTTACACACACCAATACCATATTTAAATTCTATCTGACATTCGTAAACAAAATAGTCGTGAGCTGCCTTTGAATATTTCACAACTAGTTGTATTAGTTGGTAATGAATTAGAATAGAAATGCTCTTCCTTCAAGTCACCCCTTTATTGATATCGCACTTAAACCATAAGAATGGCCAAATTAGAAATATATGTCAATTCATCGAGCTACAGAGATAAATATTTACCAATTTCAGCTGCTCTATTTGCTGCGCTTCAATACGACAAGCCATAATGTCGATGCTTCGACAGCAGAAAGTCTGGACCACTTTCTTTGCCGCAGTTTTACCTACAGTTTTCAAACATACGTCCTTAATGCACCCTACTACGAGCGCTTCACCGATTGTATGTCTTTTAGCCTTGGCATTTCACAGCGCTACCTTTACAAAACTCGCATTGTGCAAGTATTTATGTGTTATGAATCAAAGATAAGTTTTTGACACATTTTTTAATCAGCTCTCTTTCTTTCAAATAAATTTTTGGGATTTGAATTTTTACATAGTAATTTAATGCCTCTGGAGTTTGAGGGCTTTCTTGAATTCGAAAAAACATCGCCGTAAATAACGCATTGATGTCTAGGGATGTCTAGTAATCCGCACTCACAAAACCTATTTCAATATATCATAGGTCCAATTTTCTAGTAAAGCTAGTAAGAAATTTTTTCCGCTGAAGAAGCTTGGTTTTCAATTATGTCTCTATCATCTAATTTTTAAGAATAGTCCGACTTTGTTTGTTGCTAAATATAACATCCATCTCTCTATAAACATATGCATTGGTCCTTTATTTCCATCTTTAAATAAGTTATGCTAAATTTTTTCAGTATCGAATATCCACTTACTTCTCTCTATTTTTATTTTGTAAGTTTTGAAAGAAAATATAACATTTTATTATTAAAATGTTATATGTTACAAGATAAAGGAGTGCACATCTAGTGTTTTAGTTTGAGGGATTGAGATATATTTCATTTCGATCAGTGTTTGTTTTTTAAAACTTTTTGGAGTAGATTGAGATAAACTAATCAGCAAAAGTTGGGGCATCTCCTTCATCCCCCACGATTTGCGATTATGATTACGTATTGAAATAAATGTAGACTTATTTTTATCAAATCCAATCTGATTAATTTTAATTTACTTATCTCACTTATGTTCTTGTGTCGTCAAAAAAGTGACGTATTCTATAGGATTTGTATTAATGGTTGCAAGGAGGATTATAATTAGATTGTTCTTTCCTTTCTGGGGACCGGCGACTGATGGCACACGGACCGGCACCGGTCCACGGAGCACCACTTTGAGAAGCACTGGATTAAGGCGCTCGCATCAACCCCACTTTTCTATTTCATGTTTTATTGTTCGTCTCCCTTCAATCGTTGAAGACTGATTATTATTTATCGACCAAATATTGACGCTAATGTTAATGTGATACCGAATGTTCTTGTGTGTCTGCAAGTTTGTAAGATTTAAATAGATTGAATAAATTTAACTTTGATTCTAGATCACACTTCTACCAGAAAATCCAACGTAACAAAGATTTTTAAATTTGGTTCACAAGTACAGGTGCCAGCAGTACCCAGGGGAAATACAAAGAGAGGAAAGGCTATAACGTCAACAGTAGAGGAATGGGAGCCTACGCAGCTAACTCAGCTCATTTCAGGACACAGCTGTTAGGACTGAATTCTTTCAGTTTGGATCGATAATGTACTTTGACTGTTACTATATAATGATTTTTTTATTAGACTGTGCTGTTACATGATAAAAATGGCTTGAATTACTGGCTGCAATAGAGGCTATCTATATCCAGTGTACACGACGACCTTTAAATTACAAGTGATCATTAATATTTAAAACTCTTTACAAGGAGTAGTGGTCTTTAACTTACGGACCTGGGGTTATTGTGTCCACAGGATTAAAAAAAACTGCACACATTGGCGTATAACAGTGAAGCAGGGGTGGAACAAGAAACTCAAAATTGTTCATGTGACCCCGCTAAATGGAGGCAAATAAATTTATGAGATCGATCATTTAACAAAAATAGAATAGTGATTCTTTTATTATTTTTAAAAATTTTGCCAACCATTCTGTAGCTCTACAATACCATCTGTTGTGATATGTGAGGATGTGTTTGTGAATGAATGCGTCTGTGTGTCGACGATGGAGAGATACGCTAAAAAGTACGTAATGAAACGATGCACAACAAAGTCATAAAAAGATATATCGTAGTGAATCTTACATGTGTTCTGCAGTTTGCCCTGTTTACTTTTTGTGCTGCTCTTCCAACGATAGAATTCACAAATTTATAATTGAAACGTTTAGTTTAACAATGTTATGATGTTTATATTTCTTGCCGAATTAATTTACATACGCATAATAGGATCATTCTAGGAGATATCATATTTGTACGCACATCATTCTAAGAGATATCATATTTGTACACACATCATTCTAGGAGATATCATATTTGTAAGCACATCATTCTAAGAGATATTATATTTGTACACACATCATTCTAGGATATATTATATTTGTACGCACATCATTCTAGGAGATATCATAGTTGTCAACACATCATTCTAGGAGATATTATATGTGTACACACATCATTCTAGGAGATATCATAGTTGTCAACACATCATTCTAGGAGATATCATAGTTGTCAACACATCATTCTAGGAGATATTATATTTGTACACACATCATTCTAGGAGATATCATATTTGTACACACATCATTCTAGGAGATATTATATTTGTACACACATCATTCTAGGAGATATTATATTTGTACACACATCATTCTAGGAGATATTATATTTGTACACACATCGTTCTAGGAGATATCATATTTGTACACACATCATTCTAGGAGATATTATATTTGTACACACATCATTCTAGGAGATATTATATTTGTACACACATCATTCTAGGAGATATCATAGTTGTCAACACATCATTCTAGGAGATATCATATTTGTACTCACATCATTCTAAGAGATATTATATTTGTGCACACATCATTCTAGGAGATATTATAGTTGTACACACATCGTTCTAGGAGATATCATATTTGTTCACACATCATTCTAGGAGATATTATATTTGTACACACATCATTCTAAGAGATATTATATTTGTACACACATCATTCTAGGAGATATTATAGTTGTACACACATCATTCTAAGAGATATTATATTTGTACACACATCATTCTAGGAGATATCATAGTTGTCAACACATCATTCTAGGAGATATTATATTTGTACACATATCATTCTAGGAGATATCCTATTTGTAAACACGACATCTTTCTAGGACAGTGATGGTGAACCTATGGCACGCGTGCCACAGTCAGCATGCAGAGCCTCATCAGCCGGCACGCGACTAAAATATTACTTCCTAAACAAACCAGCCCGGCCAGACCCCCATTTACGGGTTTCATGTGAGTGTCGGCACTTTGCTATATAAATGAGTGGGTTTCATGTGAGTGTCGGCACTTTGCTATATAAATGAGTGGGTTTCATGTGAGTGTCGGCACTTTGCTATATAAATGAGTGGGTTTCATGTGAGTGTCGGCACTTTGCTATATAAATGAGTGGGTTTCATGTGAGTGTCGGCACTTTGCTATATAAATGAGTGGGTTTCATGTGAGTGTCGGCACTTTGCTATATAAATGAGTGGGTTTCATGTGAGTGTCGGCACTTTTCTATATAAATGAGTGGGTTTTGGTTGAATTTTGGGCACGCGGGCCCAAAAAGGTTCGCCACCACTGTTCTAGGAGATATATTTGTACACACAACACTGTTGTTACTAATGTGACATGGAGAACGGGAAGGGACTGCGATGACGTCTACGCCATCATTTGTTTAACAATTTGGGACTCAAACACATCAGATGATATAACGTAATTCTGGAAGCATCTCCTTATATGAAAATAGTTTGAGTTTTGTGCTATATTCAAACGGTTTAAATTTTTTAACTAATCAACGATTCTATCAAAATTGTTGAATATAAATGTAAAATATAAGAGAACAGAATTTTCATAGATTCAAATTTAGATTTAGATTTTTAGATTTTTGTGGATAAACAACTCCTCAGAGATTTCTCTTTACGCGGTATTAAAAGAACAGTAATTCTAGTATTATTTCTAAACTTCATATTCTTGGATACTCCCCCCTTAAAAGACAATTATTTCCCTTGATCATAAATTACCAAAATTATAAATCGGAATATTTTATATTTTTACCCCTATTTAAAAAATAAAAAGCTTGTTTTTAAATTATCTATACTTTAAACTGAATAATGAAATAAGACTCATAGACTTCACAGCCTCACTTCATTTACAAATTCTCCGGTGCCACTAACACTAACCGTAAACCTATCCCTAACCCTAACCCCTAGCACAAAACCTAACGCTAACCAACACATTTGTGCAAAATACTTCGTTAAATCCTGTAATGCAACACAAGTCCAAGAGTAGAAACTGCAGCAGGAAAGGAAATTATATCATTTCTCATTGAGTGCAACTGGCTTTTAAAAAAGTTTTAATATATGGTTTTATATAGACTTACATTTAATCTTGTGACGGTGTGCACCAGGGCATGAGGTAAACAATGTATTGACTGTATGACGAGCCTCGTTCGACTTCATTTAATCCCCCCCCCAGTCTTAATCTCCCACACAATTGGTCCGATACCCTAAGTTCTGGACTGACCACATTACACAGGCCGGCGGAGATCCAACGCAACAACAAACTAATGCATTGGTGGCCGAATTGCGGCTCTTTTGTGTTCACGAACAATTTATGAAAAATAAAACTTTTCATTTGAAAAATAAAATTAAAAATGAAATGAACTTTTTTCAAAAAAATCTTGACTGAAGCAAGCGATTGAAATAGTTTCGGGCTTCATCAGAACTGAGAAAAATCAAGTTTGCTGAGTTAAAGTCTGCAATGTCTCAGCAGCAGACACTAGTTTGTGCTTTTAGCAAAGTAGGTGTCACTTCAACAGTGGCAAGTTATGCCATCGTTTGGATTATTTCTCGTTCTGAACGACCTTACTCTGACTGAATTTCGCAACACAACTACTAGCTATCAACGAGATTTAAATTAACTAGCTGGCTCCAAAGCTTCTCAGCAGAATCATGACAAATAATGGTGACTAGACTTATGAGTCTATATGCAGTGTTTCTATTCATGAATTTTACCTATTTAAATGTTTGTAAATTTTTTAACTGTTACATAATAATATGTATTTCTTCAAGAATCTAAGGAATTTAATTCGAATAATTTTTTTTTAAAAATAATCACAACAGGAATTTTTCACCGCGAGTGGCACCGTGGCCCATGATGCTTCAATGGGGTTCTCAACAATATTTTTTTTTAAATGGCTCTTTTACCACAGGTCTGGCCACCCCCCCCACCCCTGATCTAATATAACACTTATATATTGTAATAAATAAACGGAATTCTTTTCGCTAGAAAACTACATTGAAGTCCTTCTCATTACGTCGATGCATTCGGGCAGCAAGTGTTTTCCCCAGACAAACTAGGTAAACAAACACAATAGAACTAGAACTAACCCATGCATGAGAGTAGGATGCAATAATCTTCGAGATAGAAGGATCGTTTGTAATGTACGAGATATATACTCTATGCTCAGTTTAAAATTAGTTTTGATCCTTCAAGTGGTTCACTTGATGGCTTAGCATTTATTCACTTTATATGGGAAGTTGAATTTTTTATATAATAATATAATTCCTAGGTATTCAATATCTTTCCCCACTATACAATGGACAATCAGTGATCATATTTTCACAGTAGTTTCAATAATCGAGCAAGTTTTGAATGGACATGTAATACGACCTGTTCATCAACACGATTTTTTCTGTGTATATCTGACTGTAAAGGTCACAATTTTTTTATTTTTGTGTTAATTAATCACAAACCAAGCCGACAAGAATTTAGAAATTGTATCGTGGTATAGCATGACACAACTGTGTGGCTTTGGATCTCTGTGGATTATACGACCTGAGACACAACTGTTTGGCTTTGGATCTCTGTGGATTATACGACCTGAGACACAACTGTTTGGCTTTGGATCTCTGTGGATTATACGACCTGAGACACAACTGTGTGGCTTTGGATCTCTGTGGATTATACGACCTGAGACACAACTGTGTGGCTTTGGATCTCTGTGGATTATACGACCTGAGACACAACTGTGTGGCTTTGGATCTCTGTGGATTATACGACCTGAGACACAACTGTGTGGCCTTGGATCTCTGTGGATTATACGACCTGAGACACAACTGTGTGGCCTTGGATCTCTGTGGATTATACGACCTGAGACACAACTGTGTGGCCTTGGATCTCTGTGGATTATACGACCTGAGACACGACTGTGTGGCCTTGGATCTCTGTGGATTATACGACCTGAGACACAACTGTGTGGCTTTGGATCTCTGTGGATTATACGACCTGAGACACGACTGTGTGGCTTTGGATCTCTGTGGATTATACGACCTGAGACACAACTGTGTGGCTTTGGATCTCTGTGGATTATACGACCTGAGACACAACTGTGTGGCTTTGGATCTCTGTGGATTATACGACCTGAGACACAACTGTGTGGCTTTGGATCTCTGTGGATTATACGACCTGAGACACAACTGTGTGGCTTTGGATCTCTGTGGATTATACGACCTGAGACACAACTGTTTTGCTTTGGATCTCTGTGGATTATACGACCTGAGACACAACTGTTTTGCTTTGGATCCCTGTGGATTATACGACCTGAGACACAACTGTTTTGCTTTGGATCCCTGTGGATTATACGACCTGAGACACAACTGTTTTGCTTTGGATCCCTGTGGATTATACGACCTGAGACACAACTGTTTTGCTTTGGATCCCTGTGGATTATACGACCTGAGACACAACTGTGTGGCTTTGGATCTCTGTGGATTATACGACCTGAGACACAACTGTGTGGCTTTGGATCTCTGTGGATTATACGACCTGAGACACAACTGTTTTGCTTTGGATCTCTGTGGATTATACGACCTGAGACACAACTGTTTTGCTTTGGATCCCTGTGGATTATACGACCTGAGACACAACTGTTTTGCTTTGGATCCATGTGGATTATACGACCTGAGACACAACTGTTTTGCTTTGGATCCCTGTGGATTATACGACCTGAGACACAACTGTTTTGCTTTGGATCCCTGTGGATTATACGACCTGAGACACAACTGTTTTGCTTTGGATCCCTGTGGATTATACGACCTGAGATAAAATTTCCCCACTATTTGAATAGAAGTAGTTCGTGGGGCTTTACCAATGTCTAAATTTGTTTTTAAATATCCCTTGTATTTAAACACAATGAGAAGTAAAATTTCTAAGTTGCGAAACCGAAAATATGTCATTCCTTTTATCTGAATAATCTTGAACAGCGTCAAGCTAACAAAAAATCCAAGAAATATCAAATAAATAGACACAAATTGTATTTGGTGTCAGCCACATTAGAGGGTTTAACCCTATTGGGTCCACACCCCCATGCACTCCCCTAGCTACACCACTGAGCAAGTTTTATAAGTTTAATGAGCCCATTCTGTGTGTTATAAACACACAAATTAAGTGAAACTTTTACTCCCTATGTTGCTACTCAAGAATCTTTTGATACAGATCATATATAATTTAACTTTGTAATGTTAGAAACCAGATGCTGCAAAAAACGTGCGATTAAAATTGTATCAACATTTCTCGGGTACTTTATACTGTCAAAGATATCAAATAAATGTCATTCGCATTAATTTTCTTACATAATTAAACGTTTGGTGAGAGTTTCTTAAACCTTCCAAAAGGACCGTACCGTCATTACCACAAAAATGTACCACTATTAACACTATTGTATCATCATTATCACTAAATTGTATCATCATTATCACTAAATTGTATCATCATTATCACTGGGTTGTTACATCATTACTCTGTAACCCAGGAGACTAACATAACAATCATCAGCACCATCTTTCACTCCAGTTTGTTGGAGGTGTACCAGCCTCAAAGAGATATTTACGAGAATGGGTATATCCATCCACGTAGAGGGGGGAGTTACATTAAAAAGGGAACAATACTATTTAAAACAAGTAAAAGTAAGGTTAATGCAGTTCTAAAGTGATTATTTATTTATTGATTACACAATGTGAAGTATAGCCCCTACTACCGATAGGTACACGGGCTGTCACATTCATTCAGTAGTCCGAAAAGTCCAGTGAGTATTATGAAAGTCCCTAAACTTTATGGGTTCAACAAGAAGAAAACTCGAAGATAATGCTTTTTAAAATGCAGTTTATTTTAAAAATCGATAATTATCCACATCCCAGACTTGGGAAGGAGGTGATGGGGAGAGAGCCTTTTAAACAGAACGTGAAAACTTGAGTATCTGGCTTTTAAACGACAATTGGTAGGTGTTAGACGCGTTTTTTTTAAAAACAAGAAACTTTTAAAAATTAGAATTCATGTCTTTGAAGCTGTTCTATAAACAGTAAGGGGTAGAGTTAAGCGGGGGAATATTTTTATATGACTTAGGCCTGGTAAGGGAGAAACATTTTGAGAAACGCTGCGTTAAACATTAAATTTTAATACAAAAGTTTCGCTATCGCAGCTGTTATGTAGAAAAAAAAACACAACTTTAACTGTAATAACTAATAAGTCTAAATTGTGCAAACAACTGAGCTGTGACAACTAGAGGCGTCGTCTATGTGAACAACTGTAGTGTTAGAACTAATGGTGATGTTTATGCAAATATTGTCATTGTGACAACTACTGGTAATGTGTGTGTAAACAACGTTATAGTGACAACTAGTGGTGGTGTGTGTGTGAACAACGTTATAGTGACAACTACCGGTGATGTAATGTAAACAACGTTATAGTGACAACTAGTGGTGATTTGTGTGTAAACAATGTTATAGTGACCACTACTGGTGATGTAATGTAAACAATTTGTGATAATTAGTGATATGTGATATCTGGTGCTGTCCGAAGACAGCGAGAGAACATTTTGTTTTGTGTGTGTTATTAACTGACAAGCAAAGTTCTTTACTAGAATAGCGTTTTTAATTCCCCGAACTACCTAAATTTTTGGCCACTGTTATTTCAAATTTTTTAAATTGATTTTCATTTCTATCCAGAGTATCTCCGATAGTCTCTTCTAATTAGTTTTCGTCTGTTTTCTGGTAGCCGCTTGCTGGGAAAGTATCGATCACTATCTTCTGTGTTTCGTGGTCTAAGTCTTCGTTCCTCAAAGTATCGTATGGGCTCGTTTCTATAAACTCCTCGTCACTGCTTTCATCGTAATCATCTTCATCTTTGTTATCATCATCGGAATCATCATCATGTCCTTCTTCTTGGAGTACGTCTTTCTGTAGGCTTTCGTTTTGGCTTTCATCCGAGCCGTTTTTTGAACGTGGAAGTGAAGCCTCAGTTACTCGAATCTTCTGTTTGTTTGTTGTCACAGTGACATTGCCGTGGTGCGTCTCATTGACTGAAGTTCTATCAAGATCAGCCTCTTTACTTTTCTTTAAATCCATTTTCTCAAATGTTGTATTGTGGTTCACGTTCTTGTGTCCGAGTGTTGGTTCCAGAGTCAGTTTTCTTATTTCCAAAATACCATTCTCCTTGTCCTTGGGTTCAGTTCCTCCCTCGGCTCGGGCGCCGTTTTCTTGCCGCCCTGATCTGTTGGGGTTGTTTCTCTGTGTCGTCACTTGTCGGCTCAGGGATTTGAGAACCCTCGGGTTGTAGCACTTGGGGTCCGACACCATCTTGAAGAACAAGCTTCGCATGACCTGTTGATTAAAAGATCCGGGAGCTTTAGCAGCTGACAATTTTTATGTGAAAACTGGAAGTGAGGGCAACACTACTCTTGTTTCTATATTGCACAGGAAGGTCCCATTACTCTGGTCCACAGAACTTAAATAATTTAACAACATGAATCTTAGTACTTGAAAACATGAGTTTTAGTACTTAGTAACACGAATCTTAGTACCCGAAAACACGAATTTTAGTACAACTTAGCAACACGAATCTTAGTACTTGAAAACATGAATTTTAGTACTTAGCAACACGAATCTTAGTACCCGAAAACACGAATTTTAGTACAACTTAGCAACACGAATCTTAGTACTTGAAAACATGAATTTTAGTACTTAGCAACACGAATCTTAGTACCTGAAAACACGAATTTTAGTACAACTTAGCAACACGAATCTTAGTACTTGAAAACACGAAATTTAGTACTTAACAACACACATTTTCAGCTTAATGGAACATTTTATTTAAAAACAAAGAACTTTAAAAATAACCACATCATGAGCCATTTTTTAAATTTTAATTTCCGTATATACTCGAGTATAAGTCGAGTTTTTTTCTCTCCAAATTTCAAGGCAAAAATCAGGGAGTCGACCTATACACGCGAAACTCATTGTATAAACGCCATTAGTTTACCATAGCGAACCTTGAAGAAATGTAAAATTCCACTTTTCCAGTGGCTCGACTTATACTCAACATCGACTTATACTCGAGTATATACGGTAATTTATGAACAGAATACAAGATCACTGACAAAAAGAAATAGAAATGTAAACAATGATTGCATCAAAACGAGATTGAAATTTTGTTAAACATTTTCATTTAAGTTTCCATCTAAACGGAGCTCTCAAAATTACATTTATAATTCCCGGAGCATTGCGTTTGTTTAACATTGAAAATAAAAATAATGCCATTAAGAATAAAAATTTAAGTTACCTAAATTTATTTTTAAAAACATAAACGGAACATTTTAGAACACATTTTCATTTTCTATTCTATGCAATAAAAGCAAAATGAACGCATTGTTATTTTAAATTTCATTATATTTCATCATACATAAAAAGCACAACGTTACTTTAAGAAAATAATTTTTCAATAAATATATCACAAATCACTTTGGTGCATAGTTTCTTGTTCATAGATTTAATGCTAAATATAAGCATTTGATGAAATAGATTTAATTACCTAAACTAAAGGCAAAATGAGCGCTTAATGATTATAATTAACGTTTTGTTTCCTGCATTTAAATAAAATTTATCATTTTAACATTTCATTTTCTCATTTATAAATTAAAGGATAAAGGAGTTCTTTAAAAATAATTTTTAATTTCATAAAATAAAAAGAGTACTTTAGGATATAGTTTATATTTTAAACTTTAAATGCAAAATGAGTATTTCATCTATTTTCTAATGCATTCAATGAAATGAAAATAAGCTTTTTTAGGATAAAGTAAATTTTCTGTTTATTACATTTAAATCAAAATAGGCACTTTAACAAAATAATTCTTCCTTTTATCCATTAAAAGTAAAATGATGAATTTTTTAATATAAATTTATTATTCAGGTTTAACACAAAATGAAGACATTAAGAATATAACAAATTTTCTGTTTCATTTAATTAAAGCTAAATGGCCATTAAGAATATAGTCTTCCGTTTCATTAAAAACAAAGAAGGCACTTGAAGAATATAATTGGGATTGCATGCATTGATAGCAAAATTGGTATTTTACGATGTGGCTTGTTCGGCTATTTACTTACAGTAAAAGCAAATTAAACACTTTGAGACTGAGACTATTTTTTCTTATTTACTTATTTAAAAGCCCATAAGCATTTGGTGTGTAGCTTTTTGAACTCTAAAGAAGAATTTAACTTTACATTTAATTTCAAATACATGTATTTATGTATTAGAATCAAAATGAATTTAAGGACATAGTGTTATTTTTATACACTCAAATCTAAATGAGCACTTCAGATTACACATTTTTATTTTATACCTTTAAAAATTAATGAGCACTAAGGGAAAAAAATCAGTTTCATGCATAAAAGTTAAATGTCAGATGTCATTTTCTACTTTCTGAATTAAAAGCAAAATGACCAATTTGAGATAAACATTGATTTACATGCATTAAAATAAAAAAAATAAAAATTAGCTTTAGAAAATGTTTTTCCCATAAATACAATAGAAGCAAAATGATCAGTTTTTTAAATATAGTTATAAATTCCATACATTTATAGCAAAATAACTACCAAAGGAAATATTGAAATATATCAAATATTAACAAATAAAAGGAGCAATATAGGACATTGTCTTCTATTTTATGCCTTAGATCAAAGTGACCACTTGGGATAAAAGTTTTAAACAACTGTCTCTGTTGTACGTCTTAGGAGGCACTAATGTTGGGACGTCATAGATTTATACGGTGAGTGGCAACCTTGAAGAGTTCTCATTTTGTATTCAGTAGCATCGCAGCAATGAAACATATTGTTAGCAAAGATAATTACGGGTTGAATGCGTCTTTTGCTTCGCAATCGATATATTTAAGCATCACATTATCATTCAACACATAAACAGGCAACTGTTTAGTTTGAGCACTATTCATGGAAGGTCTGATCGTTAACGATATTAAAATATAGTCCTGAACTATTTATTTAACTGATTGACTTGAATGACGTTTCTAGGGTCAAGATGATAAAAAGACATGAATTCAGCCAGTGAATCGTGTCAAGAGAAGCACGCTGCTATTTCCACTGAATTCCACCTGTAAGCTCCTGACCAAGTGCAAACATGAAAACATTTAGACAAACCTGGGCTCTCTGAAGATGAAAACATTTAGACAAACCTGGGCTCTCTGAAGACGAAAACATTTAGACAAACCTGGGCTCTCTGAAGGTGCTCCCGTTGATTGTCGAAGATGATCTCTTCTTCGAATGCAGCAAACGTGTCGTCATCGGAAACTGAAATTACAAACATTGAAATAATCAAACAAAATCGTTTAACTTATCTCCGTAACAAGGAATGTCAACGGAAGTAAACCCTAAACTGGCGAGAATAAGTTTTACTAACGATTCACATATACGCTTGTCTTAAATGGACGTAACCAACTTTTTTTAAATATTGAAATGGGCACTTGTGCTAGATTGAAGTACACGCTTGTGTAAGATTTTAAAGTAGAACCTTGTGTAAGACTGAGGTAAACATTTGTGTGAGATCTCACGACTCCTCTAATCTTTCATGCTAATCGATATCTCATTAAGAAAACTGCAATTTCAAGAAATACATTAAATAAAATGACATTCTTGTTTTGACGGTTCGACATTTTATTTTTTCAAGAAACAAAATATTAAAAACAAACAAAATACTTGAGAGATTCTAAAAACATGTACAAATGAGAAGATTAAAATATGAACACGTTAACAATTATAGTAGTCCACTATTATTTGAGTGTTATTTTTATATTTCAAACTTAGTTTTTTAATATCAACTGGGTGTGTTCAAACAAAAAATACCAAATAGTGGTATTTGACCTCCACGAGTATATGATAAACTGACCTATTAGCATGTCCAAATACACGAGTCAAGAGTACCGAATAAACTGACCTATAAGTATGTCCACATAAAGGGGTCAAGAATACCGAATAAACTGACCTATAAGTATGTCCACATACATGAGTCAAGAATACGGAATAAACTGACCTATAAATATGTCCACATACAAGAGTCAAGAATACCGAATAAACTGACCTATAAGTATGTCCACATGTTCGTTCGTCCGTCGATACGACGAGGACCACTCTAGTCATCCGAGGGTTTTCTGTGCGTGCGCAGATGGCTGATTAGGCCGATCCTTGCACGAAAGGTTCGGGAACAGAAGGGACAGGGGGCGAGTGCGACATCTCCTGGAGGGTTGACAGCATGGGCCTTTCGGGCTTGCCTCTTCTTTTCTGCGGCGGTAATCCGGTTTGCCTCACATGACCTGGCACCTTCGTGGATGGAAGAGCGCCAGGTGGATCGGTCCATTGCAGCTCGTTCCCACGTGTCTGGATTTATGGCAAACGCTTTCATTGAGGCTTTCAGTGTGTCTTTGAAGCGTTTCTTTTGCCCACCGTGGGACCGCTGGCCATACTGGAGCTCACCATAGAAGATTCTCTTTGGCAGTCTCTCGTCTGGCATTCGGACAACGTGCCCTGCCCAGCGAAGCTGGGACTGCATCAGGAGGGTGAAGATGCTGGGGAGACCTGCCTTGGTCAGTACCACTGTGTCTGGAATTTTGTTCTGCCACTTTATGCCGAGAATCTTCCTGAGGCTTGTTATATGAAAATGGTTCAGCTTTCTTGCATGGCGCTGATAAACAGTCCAAGTTTCACAAGCATAAAGCAGTGTGGGGAGCACCACTGCCCTGTACACTTTCAGCTTGGTCTGGATGGTAATGCCTCTTCTGTTCCAGACATTAGGGTACAACCTGCCAAAAGTGGAGCTGGCTCTGGCAATTCTGACGTTCACTTCGTCATCGATGTCCACATACACGAGTCAAGAATACCGAATAAACTGACCTATAAATATGTCCACATACACTAATCAAGAATACCGAATAAACTGAACTATGAGTATGTCCACATACACGAGTCAAGAATACTTTATACACTGACCTATGAGTATGTCCACCTACACGAGTCAAGAATACTTTATACACTGACCTATGAGTATGTCCACCTACACGAGTCAAGAATACTTTATACACTGACCTATGAGTATGTCCACCTACACGAGTCAAGAATACTTTATACACTGACCTATGAGTATGTCCACCTACACGAGTCAAGAATACTTTATACACTGACCTATGAGTATGTCCACCTACCTGGATTCAGGTCGTAACTAATGTGCTCTTCCTTGTTACTATCGCAGCGTTGCCTCCCCTGCAAGAGCTCTGTGGCAGCGGAAGTAATGGCTTTCCATGCGTAGTTGATGTCATCATCACATGCGTGCTCGGTGCAAAGTGCAAACCTATTTTTGCAAAAGTCAAAAATGACATATTTAGTACTTATTTAGTGGGACTATGGCATCGAATTACGATGTGGAGCTTGAGGCTATACACAGGGCCCTGGAAAGTGTGCACCAGATACTGCAAGGGTCGGAAATTTTCGGTTTCGACACGGTATTGTTTTGTGACTCGAGATCAGCCCTCGAAGTCCTACTTAGTGAGAAGCGTAGCACCCACTTGGTTGACGTCATCTTGGAGGACGTGGGTAAGCTCGAAAGACTTGGAGGTAAGGTAACAGTGCAGTGGATCCCGAGTCACATGAATGTTGACGGCAATGAAAAGGTAGACTCCCTGGCAAAAGCAGGAGCTGCCCTGCCCCAACCAGAGGCCCCAGTTACTTATCTTGGGGCTAAAACCTGGCTAATGGACCACTTCAGGAGCAAGTGGTACCTGGAGTGGGCTGACAACACGACATCCAGTTTTTTTCTCGCTAACATGCCCAGGCCAAGCCGTTCAGACCAGTGGTGGAATGAGTCGCAAACACCAGAGTTTAGTGACTCAGATGAGAACAGAGCACTGCCCAACCAACTCGTACTTCCACATGCTAGAACACAACAGGGACTCGAACTGCCGTCATTGCATCCAAGCCTCTGAGACGGTCGTACACCTGCTGACGTTTGTCCCGCGCTAGACATAGCCGGGGAGGTGAGGGAGGCAGAGGAGTCCCATGTAAAGACAATGTTGTATGGCACTGCTCAGCAGATGTAGCAGGTTGCCCAGGTACTAGCCAAGGCCTTAAGAGATTAGTCTCAGGCCTACAGAATATGTGTTTTAGTTTTAGTACTTCATGCCTTTTGCTGTCTCATAAATCTTAGGGTTCTTTAGGTCGTTTAACCAATAATGTTTTCACTGGCACCCACGCGATTTTTCTGGGCTCTAAACAATCTTGCTAATACTGTACACGATGAAGAATCGGTTATTTGAATAGAAAAATTGTTTGTATTCCTCAATTGCCGTAGCAAACCAATTGGTAAGCCTAACTTTCCATATAAACCTATTGGTAAGCCTAAATTTCCGTAGCCTGATCATCATCCTCACCTGATGATGTAATGTTCATTCAACATGGCGGGCACCATGTGAATCTTGCCACCATCGTTGATAATCTTCAGGAGTTTCTGAGTCAGAGAATTGGGTCCCTGGGGGAAATAAAGAAGCGATCATAAGACTCGAGTCAGTATATGTCACTGGTCGACAGAAAGAGGCGAGCATGTGGGTCATTCCAGTCTAAAGCGACTCGTGGTTTACGAGTCTATCAAAACAAGAGTTCAAAACATCATTTTTTTATTTAAAAAATTTAATTTTTGCCCACATTGCCATATATGTCATTTGAAACTAACCCACATAACCACAGTTGTCATTAGATACTCACACATATGTCTGATGTCATTAAGATAGAGAATTTGTCTTTATTGTGAACCTACCAGAAGTCTGAAACAGACTAGACCCATGGCCACCTCTCCCAGTAGCTCAAATCTGTCGTCTGCGAGAACTTTAGCGGCAAACAACTTGGCCAATCGACAATGCTGTGTAGGAAGGAATAGATATTCATGTTGAGACACACCTTCGTATTTCTCATAAAATATTTATGTTGAAATAAATGTTCGAGTGGCGAATTTTATTTTAAAAGAAGTTTACTTTCTCGATTTGAGCGATTACATAATTTGGCAAGCCCTAAAATGGTTTCTTTTAAAATGACCAAAATGCCAAAACATAAAGTTATTGCAGCTCAATAACAAAATTATATTGCTTAAGCAACAACTTTAAACCAATCAATTAGTTTGACTGTAGAAATTATTGCTTTTACTACTAGGGCTGTCAATATTGTTGAAAAATGCTGCCCGGGTACCCGTCCAAATTTTGAACGGGTACCCGGGTTACCCGATCGAAACATCGCATAATTTTCCCCGTCATGACCGCTATACAATGCTACCTAGCCACCTTCCATGTACCTCATTTCACACAGTAGCTACACGGCCGACGTCTTAAGGGCCGTACATAAATGACGTCAAGCGATTTTGGCAAATTTTTACCCCCCCCCCGTCACAGGTTGTCACAAAAACTTAGAACCCCCTCCAATATGATATGACGTCACAAAGCTTTGCGGCGCCCCCCCCCCATTAAAGCCGTACTTCCTTTTTGAATATGAGCATGTGTCAAATAACTTTATTGTCATTTAATTTTGTATTTAATGCGAAGTTGAACTCTAAAAATTGCAACACGCTTAAATCCATGTAAAGTGTCATTAAATAAATTGTAAGCAATAAAATGTTTCAGTGGAACTTTTATTTAAAGTTGCGCGTTTTGATGTTACGTCACATTTATTCTTAAACACATCCCTCCTCCTCGTCACAAAAGTATGACCCCTCCTCCCCTAGGTGCCTAACGTCATTTACGGACGGGCCCTTATCCATCTTACACTGTTAGTAACTAATTTCTTGACTCTAAAAACTTACAAATTTTGGTGTATTCTTAAAATCATTTTTTTTTGTAAGGCACACGCTGTAATGAACATATGCAACACAATCGAATGGAGGGAGGAAAAAAAGGGTGGGGGGGGGGTAGATAAAAAACATCGACAATCGTAAACCAAATGTCGGCGTATTTCAAAGATCAAAGTTAGTGTCAAAGCACTATTAACAAAATAAAACACGGCCTCATTAATCTCTATGCCGACGTCTATTACTCATCTTACACTGTTAGTAACTATTTAATTTATTAACCTTAAAACTGACAACAAACACGGCCTCTTTCATCTCTATATAGTCCATTCTTATCTTCGGCAGAGGAGTTTGTTTTCTTTATATGATTTATTGTATTTCCCGTTGACAGATAATTCTCCTTAGATGTATTTCACAGCATATATTTGAAACAAAAATTTTCGTTTCATAAATTGTTTCGCGAGCCGTAAATTAAATACAAAAAAGCCGCATGCGAGCCGAAGTTTGGTTAATATAGACATTGAAGCCACATTTTCACGGGTACCCGGGCAGAATTTTACTACCCGGGTAATCTCAAGGCAACGGTTACCCGGGTCCCGGGTACCCGTTGACAGGCCTATTTACTACACATGATAGCTATAATAACTGATCTAATGGGGCTATAAAAAGTTATTTATTGAAATTATTAAAAGTGACCTATTTAATTTATAAGAATTGACCTATAGTAGTTACAAGAACTTAGAAATTGAAGCCAGGTAAACAAACCTTTTGACGCCATAAGAACTGAAATTTTAAGTCCATAAGAACTAACAATTTAAAGCCATAAGAATAAAGCTTTTTAAGCCATAAGAATTGACATTTCGAATCCTTAAGAACTAACATTTTGGAGCCATTACAACTGACCTTCTGTGTTATAAAAGTGATATATTAAGACCATAACAACTTACATCTCTGATACGTTTCTGTAATCCTTCGACACCATAAGTCCTGATGACAAACCATAATTTCAGAGCTCGAAATCTGCGGCTCAGCGGAATGCCCCAATGCTGGATCATCAATGTATTATGGATAAAAGGATAATTAAATGTCAATCAATAAAATAAGATACTGTATAAATATTTATATGCATGTTTTAAGAACTAATTATATATTTAAAGCCCTCTATTATTGTGATTTAAATGAATATTATTTAACGTAAACAAAACAAAAATATTTAAAAAACAAACAACTATTAAGTGTTATAATGCAGTGCTTCTCAAACTTTTTAGCATGGCGGACCGGCAAGAATGTTTCCTTTGCACCAGGGACCGGTGAACTATTTTCACTGTAGTAACGTGGTAGCGAAATGTAATTTACAGTATTTTATTTCTTTTATTTTATGTTCTTATTAACGAAAAATTAACATATTCTGTATGGTTAGTATTAATTTTTGAAAATAAGGGATTATAATTATGTTTTTGTCCTTTCTGATAACTTCTGCGGAGGGGGGGCCCATGGACCGGACCACCACTTTGAGAAGCACTGTTATAATGGACCTCAAAGAGACGCACCCTCAGATCTATAGCCTTGTCGCCGTGTTTGTGTTGGAGATACAGGGGGTCCACTGTCAGCGCTGTAGTTAATGTGTCTACGTTTTTAACCCTAGTGAGAACCGTTTATTTGATAACATCACTATTTAAATGTATAATTAGGAAACAAACCATTAAAGCACAATAAGAGGTACATGGCCTACATGATGAACTGTACCAATAAATAACTGACTAAATAATAACCGTACAAATAAACACATGGGCTACATGCGAACCTAACCAATAAATACATGGGCTAAATTCAGTGGTTTCCAAACTTTTTTGGGTGGCGACCCCTTTTTATAAAAGCCATATGACCCGCGACCCCCCATGAAATTTAAATAAGACATTTTCAATAAAGCTTTTAAAAAATAGTGCAAATTTGCATTACAGTTGGCGACCCCCAGAAAATCCATCGCGACCAACAGGTTGGGAACCGCTGGGCTAAATGATAATTGCACCAATAAATTCATCGGCTACACGATAACCATACCAATAAATACATGGGATACCTGATATCTTTAGAAATAATTGCATGGGACGTATGGATAATTGCATCAATAAATACATAGTCCGGATGTTTATTATATCAATAAATACGTTTCAGTATAATTAAATTACTGCAGTATTAGACTTAAAAATATTGATACAGATTAAATTGAGATAATAGCATCAAGATTAATTTAGAGTTAACAAACAAAAGTTTGAAAACATTGTAAATTTCCTGTCAATATTGATGTATACATATTTTTTATTGCTTGATTTACTTTAGAAAAGTGTTAGCTGGCTTTCTAGCTAAAAGCGCCAAATTACAAATCTGTTATTGTACTGATGTAGGCGAAACGTCAACTTTCGTTTTAGTTTTAAAATAAAGCTCTAATTTATTGTTTTCATTTCACAATGTGTTTCTGTATTTTGCATTTTATTAAAAATCTGCCAAGGCTACAACTTCATTATTCATTTTGACTCACAGAATAAAGGATTCTGAGAATTTTATTAATGCTAAAATATTGTTCTTCTACAAGTTGTTTGGGATAATTAACAAAATGCTACATGCTAAACTGTATTTAAAAATAGTTCAACATTCTACCAGTGGCAAGAACTGACATTATCAAATGGAAAGCAGACAGTGAAAAAAAAGTGTTGAACCAAATTAAAAATGACACCGATTGACTTAACAAATATAAAACTGATTTACTCATAAACATTTTTAAAACTGATAACGTTATATAATAAACTTGAAACTGTAAAATTTGAATGTTAAATTTTGATATTAAATTTAGAGTCTCAAATTTGAGAACAAGTAACTGCTGAGGAGAAAGACACTTATGAGAATAAGAACGTTGACCAATTACGTCATTAAACTAGTTATTATGAAACGTACCACATGAGCGAGCAATCAAAATTAACCTGTAGCCACTTATTGGTATTAAAACCAAACGAGTCGACATTCTGGGGGGAAAATATCAGAATTACATGATGTAATTAAACGTACATTCAAGCTATTCAAGCGTTACTAAACGTTTCTTTCAAATTTCTCCTTTGATTCCTGTCATATCATAAGCTGTCATTAATAATTTTCTTAAAATGAATAGTTCACAAAAATATTTCAATTGTGTCAGACAAAAAAATCTTAAAATTATGTTCAAAATCCACCATAATAAATTTTAGTATCTTTAGTAACTTTAAAAAAATATTTTATAAGTCTGTACAAATATCTACATCTCCGTTCAAACAACTTATACACCCGAATGCCTGACCTCTACACCTTCCTTGAGATACTGAAATTCTGGGCAGATGAGGGCATTTCCAGCGTAGGCGGCATCCACATGGAGGTAGACACCTTGCCTCTTGGCTACCTCCCCGAGTTCAGACAAGTTGTCGAATGAACAGCAAGCTGTAGTCCCGAGTGTAGCGCACACCTGGGGTCAGGACGATAAGAGATGTCAGTCTAGTACAGACCTGAGGTCAAGGCCATATGAGATGTCAGTCTAGTACAGATCTGAGGTCAAGACAATAGGAGATGTCAGTCTAGTACAGATCTGAGGTCAAGACAATAGGAGATGGCAGTCTAGTACAGACCTGAGGTCAAGACAATAAGAGATGTCAGTCTAGTACAGACCTGAGGTCTAGACAATAAGAGATGTCAGTCTAGTACAGACCTGAGGTCAAGACAGTAAGAGATGTCAGTCTAGTACAGACCTGAGGTCAAGACAATAAGAGATGTCAGTCTAGTACAGACCTGAGGTCAAGTCAATAGGAGATGTCAGTCTAGTACAGACCTGAGGTCAAGACAATAAGAGATGTCAGTCTAGTACAGACCTGAGGTCAAGACAGTAAGAGATGTCAGTCTAGTACAGACCGGAGGTCAAGACAATAAGAGATGTCAGTCTAGTACAGACCTGAGGTCAAGTCAATAGGAGATGTCAGTCTAGTACAGACCTGAGGTCAAGACAATAAGAGATGTCAGTCTAGTACAGACCTGAGGTCAAGACAATAAGAGATGTCAGTCTAGTACAGACCTGAGGTCAAGTCAATAGGAGATGTCAGTCTAGTACAGACCTGAGGTCAAGTCAATAGGAGATGTCAGTCTAGTACAGATCTGAGGTCAAGTCAATAGGAGATGTCAGTCTAGTACAGACCTGAGGTCAAGTCAACAGGAGATGTCAGTCTAGTACAGACCTGAGGTCAAGTCAATAGGAGATGTCAGTCTAGTACAGACCCGAGGTCAGGAAAATATGAGACGAAAGCCTAATACAGACCCGAGGTTAAGGCAATATGACATACAGTCTATTACAAACTTGTAAAGAGGAAAGATGACAATCTGAGGCCGAGACTTCATTGTGTCTATTTTCAGGCTTTTTGTTAAGTTTACAAAACAAATCTCTATAATTGACAGCGAATGAACTCAACTGTCGCGTGGTAGTAATGCTGAGATTTCACGATTCACCTAAGAATGATATGAACCATTTTGTACAATTAATTTTGACCAAAAGAATGTGAATTATTGAATGCTTTCTTCTGTAGCGCTGATACTATTCGTGCTAGACTAGCGCTCGTTGTGCTTTGATGTTTAAATACAATTTTTTAAAATTAAATTGATCTTCGTTTTCACATTCTTTCAAAAATTCGAGAAGACTGCTCCACAATTCTGTTGCCTCCTATTCATTCTAAAGAGCGCACGCCAAAGGACTTCCCCCTTTGTCCGTCCACTCTGGGAATTTTCAACAGGGACTAAGTAGAAGATAGCAGCCCCTTCAGAGATACATGTTAAGTAGGCATAAATCAATGTTACAGTTGTAATATACAGGTATGCCACAATAAATTATGTTACATTGCACTAATCAATATACATAATTCCCATCGTCTGAATGTATGGTTGTACTGTAATGTAAAAATAATTTTAGAAAGCAGCGCACCAAATTACTGAACCAAAAAATAACACTTTTTGAACGTTCCGCATGTAATTGTTCAATATGATAATAAATGAGTCAAATAAAAATAAATAAAATAAATGAAAGTTCTGTATTTCGTTATTTTTTAATCTGATGTGTATTTATTTTGAAAACTTCCGTCATTTTTGACGGGTGATACGCTAGTTATTGTTTAATTACATTGTAATATTATACGTTACATTAATTTGAACTCACGAAGAATGGAATGAGACCCAGTTTCTTGTCCTCCTGTGAAAAAAAAAGAATCAAATCTTCGACGTGAACAACGAACACATTGGTTGCTATGGGAAAGATTTGTTTTGTGGTCACTATACTATATTCACATAAAACTGATTAAGCCTTAAACGTTTTATAAAATAGTTTGGGGAGGGGGGGTTATTAGAAATAATTCGTGCTTTTAGCAAAGTGGTGTTAGTATTTTCTAAAAGAAACCAGCAGATGAATTTTTGTATAAATTTATATTTTTATCAATTCGCTTTTAGCTGATATAAACGTGGAACAAATGAACTTACCTCAATAGCGTCCTCCAGGACATGTCCTCTCAGGGCAAAGTTCTCATCAACATCCAGGTGCCTCATTTTAACGAAGCCAATTATTCCAGCTTTCTCCACACAAGAATGGGCCTGGAACAAGCAGAAAATATTTAGAAAATACCATAATCCTAACATAGCCCTAATAATTCTAACTAAACTCAATCCTAACTTAAACCTAATCTTAAATTAACCCTGATCCTAACTTGACCCAAACCCTAACCATCAAAATAATCCAGCTTTATCCACACAAGCAAGAGACTGGATATAGGAGACTCGTGATAGATACTATCATAATTCTAATGTCAATAAATCTTTAAAAGTTGTGAATGGACACTAGGAATCCACTATCTAGCGAAGAGATGTAACTTTGAAATATTGGAACTAAATGTTCTGCCTGGATATCATCCACCAGTATCTATTACCTAACAATTAAATGATGACACTTTGAAGTGCTTGAGCGTAATAATAACAAGCTTAATCTTAGGAGCAGCTTAATTTTTTTTAAATTGACGAACCTCTCCTCTTAATCGTATTTCGTTACATTCATTAACGAAACGATAACCAGTTATTCTTTTTTAAATGCATTTCTTGATTCCTTCTGAAGAATAATTTATTTAATAATAGAACATTAAAATTATTTTTTTTACCCATGAGCTACGTGCTTAAGAAGTGATGCATCATAAATGCATCGACCTTTAATAGATTGATGGAGACAGCTTTGTTTTCAAACGTATATATAAAAATCACATTTGAGTTGCGTTTAATATTTTTAATTGATTGTGTTATTCAGATGCTGGGTTAGGGGCTTCTTGACATAGTTGTCAACGACGTCACAGACAGTCTCAAAATGATTTACAAACATCCCATTCCCATACTGACCAGTTTAGAGCAGTAGCCAACTAGTTTAGAGAGTATCTGACATTCTTCGATGTACGGCTGCCTCTGTTTCAGGAGTCTTATTTTGTGATGCCGTGCTGACAAAAGAGCCACCAGAACACTTTCACTCGCTGAGCCCTGTTGTTTGTAGCGAATTGTGGAGAGGGGCCAGAGGAGATAGCAAGTTGGTAAATACTTCAAAAATCTGCTGCCAATAACGCAATGTAAATAGGAAGATATCGATATTATAAATGTAAATGGTACCAAAAAATTTTTAAAAATTTTTTATTTAACGTTTATATTTATTGGCATGGGAATACTTGAAAAGTTTGAAGTACCAGATACCTGTATAACACCACCACCTTGTTACCTGTATAACACCACCACCTTGATACCTGTATAACACCACCACCTTGTTACCTGTATAACACTACCACCTTGTTACCTGTATAACACCACCACCTTGTTACCTGTATAACACCACCACCTTGTTACCTGTATAACACCACCACCTTGTTACCTGTATAACACCACCACCTTGTTACCTGTATAACACCACCACCTTGATACCTGTATAACATCACCACCTTGTTACCTGTATAACACCACCACCTTGTTACCTGTATAACACCACCACCTTGTTACCTGTATAACACCACCACCTTGTTACCTGTATAACACCACCACCTTGTTACCTGTATAACACCACCACCTTGTTACCTGTATAACACCACCACCTTGTTACCTGTATAACACCACCACCTTGTTACCTGTATAACACCACCACCTTGTTACCTGTATAACACCACCACCTTGTTACCTGTATAACACCACCACCTTGTTACCTGTATAACACCACCACCTTGTTACCTGTATAACACCACCACCTTGTTACCTGTATAACACCACCACCTTGTTACCTGTATAACACCACCACCTTGTTACCTGTATAACACCACCACCTTGTTACCTGTATAACACCACCACCTTGTTACCTGTATAACACCACCACCTTGTTACCTGTATAACACCACCACCTTGTTACCTGTATAACACCACCACCTTGTTACCTGTATAACACCACCACCTTGTCCACTAGAATGTAAGAACTCTTTAGGAAGCTCGATCATTTTCCCTGTAAACATCGTTTAAGAAAGTCATTCATTACCCACTACAAGTGTCTTTTTCAAAATTAATATTAGTTTAATCTTGATTAATGTAATTGCCTTACGAATCTAGTTACAGAATCTACCTTCCCAACTGATTCTGTTACACAATGTACCTACCCAACAATCTAGTTATAAAATGTATCTACCCAACAGACAATCTAGTTACAAAATGTACCTACCCAACAGACAATCTAGTTACAAAATGTACCTACCTACCCAATCCAGCACTAAAGTCTCTAATTCTACACAAGCGGGGCTGGCAGCCTGCAAGTGGAAATCAAGTCGAACATAACAAAACAGATTCGTTTAAATTATCGATTGAAGTGGGAAAAAAATTCATTACAAGAATTTTAAATATACATGTTATAATTAATTATGTGCAATGATTGTATTCCTCGTGTGGAGATGCTGATCTTCCATCGAGCGCCTTCTCGGGGGCGGATAGGGGAAAGCCCACCCGATATGGAGGATACCGGGGAAATAAAAATAAAAAACAAAATTAGCCCTACTGCCTTGTAGGAAGTGGAGGGATCCACAAAGGCTAGGGACCCAACCCGAACAAAGGCATCTACCTATTTGTTGCGCGCAAGGCAAAAAACCCTGCCGTATAAAAAAAAACATAGTACAAAAGCACAGAAAAGAGCAACCAAAGACATTTCAGTGCTGGGCGAGAATGGATTCCTTGATGAGGAAAATATGACGCCTAACAGTGAAAGCCAAAATCTTGAAGCTATTAGGCCGACAACCATTATCTCTACTAGGACCACCACCGTCATCGGTGCTTGGAATGTCCGCACGATGTATGAGGCTGGTAAAGCTGCACAAATAGCCACCGTGATGAGGAGCTATATGCTCATCATTCTTGAAATCAGCGAAGCAAGATATACTGGATGGGGACAGAAGAGATTAATCTCAGGAGAGATGGTGATATTTTCGGGACACGAAGAAGACGATCCCCCCATATCCTGGGTGTTGCTATGATGCTATCAAGGGCAGCACAAGGAGCACTCATTGGATGAGAGGCCCATGGACCTAGAATTCTTTTAGCAACCTTTCGGACAAAAAAACGTAGCATCAACCTAGATGTTATCCAATGCTACGCACCAACTAATGTAAGCGATGAAGGAGACAAAGAAACATTCTATAATAGAGTAATGACCATATGCCAGGGTCGCCCACGGAGGAACATCGACAACCTCATGGGAGACTTTAATGCCAAGATTGGCAGTAACAACACAGGGCATGAAGAGCTTCGGGGACAGCAAGGGAAAGGCGAGATGAACAACAATGGTGAGAGATTTACGGACATATGTGCCACATCAGACCTGGTCATAGGGGGGAGTATTTTCCAGCACAGGAGAATACATAAAGCTACATGGGTCTCATCGTACATGAGAACGATGAACCAGATAGACCATGTATGTATGTAAAAAAAATTCAGGCGATCTCTAACACGTACGTGTAAAGAAGGGAGATGATATTGCCTCAGATCACCTTCTTCTTGTGGCCATGCTGAAATTAAAGCTAAAAAGACATTATACAAAGCAACCAACATGTAGGTTTCAGTATAATACCTCCCTCCCGAAGGACCAAGCCAAAAAGGAAGAATTCAAGATCTAACTATACAATAAGTTCCAAGCCCTACACAAAATACTCGAAGACGAGACCACCAAAGTATCTTATCTTATCTGTTTACAGACGCTCCTTCTATACAGAAGATTATTGCGTCCTACGCTTATCTATGGTTTGTGTTTAGTCCTGCATTTTTATTAGAGATTTAAATTTTGATAAAGTGTTGGTTTTCCTGGATTCTTCAGGCAACCCATTCCACGCCCGAATTCCGGACTTGTAAAGTGGCAAAGCGTGAAAGAAACAGTCTAGTCAACATGCCAAGAAATTCTAGGGAACAGGAAACGGACACACAAAGAATGGATAACAGCAGGTATATTGAGTAAAATTGAAGAAGGAAAACAAAGAAAACAGAAATGAATGACAACCGCACACCAGCACAAAAAACAAGTCCCAGAAAGAGTATGTAGATGCAAATAAGGAAGTTAAGAAAAGCATCAAGAGGGACAAGAAGGAATTTGTTGATAAACTTGCTAAAGAAGCAGAGGATGCAGCTCACCAGGGAACATGAGGGAACTGTTTGATACCATTAAGACGCTGTCTGGGAAATTTAGCAAGATAGAGAGACCAGTGAAGGATAAAATGGTAAACACCATACCAAGTGAAGAGCAACAGAGAGGGAGATGGAAGGAGCACTTTAAAGAGCTTTTAAACAGGTCGAAACCAAAGAAACCACCAGATATTCAATCAGCTGATAATGAATTGCTAATTGAATGCAATATTCCCACCAAAGAAGAGATTAGCAGGGCCATTAAACAACTCAGAAATGGAAAGGCTGCAGGACCTGATGGCATCCCAGCAGAGGCACTGAAGGCGGACTTGAAAACCTGTGTGGAAATGATACACCCTCTGTTTATGAAGATATGGGAAGAAGAGCAAGTTCCTTCCGATTGGAAGGAGGGATACCTTAGAAGATCCCAAAGAAGGGGGATTTAAGCTCCTGCTCGATTTACAGAGGGATCACCCTGCTGTCCATCCCAGGAAAGGTTTTCAACCGTTTACTACTTAACAGGATAAAAAAAACGGTGTAGACCCGCTGCTGCGGAACCAACAAGCTGGCTTTCGCACCAACATATCTTGCACTAGTCAGATTGTGACACTGCGCATCATTCTAGAGCAGTCACTAGAGTGGAACTTACATATCTATGTCAACTTTGTTGACTATAAAAAAGCCTTCGACATTGTTGACAGGCAAACCCTGTGGAGATTACTAAGGCATTATGGGGAGCCACATCAGATTACTGATATAATCAGAAACATGTACGAAGGGATAAACTGCAGAGTTGTCCATGGTCAGCTGGTGACAGATGCTTTCCAGGTGAAGACTTGTGTGAGTCAAGGTTCCTTGCTGTCACCCTTCCTGTTCCTGTTAGCCATTGACTGGATGATGAAAACATCTACACAGCAGAAAAGTAATGGCATCCAATGGACTTGTGGGATCAACTTGATGATCTTGACTTTGCTGATGATCTTGCCCTTCTTGCACATACCCAACAACAGATGCAGGAGAAAACAAACATTGTCGCCGCCGCTTCTGCTAGCATGGGTCTCAACAAACACAAAGGAAAGAGTAAAGTCATCAAGGTTAATTCCACCAGTACATCACCCATCATGCTTGAAGGAGAAGCCCTTGAGGGGGTGGACAGTTTTGTTTACCTTGGCAGCGTGGTAGATAAACAAGGTGGTACAGACGCTGATGTCAAAAATAAGGATCGGAAAAGCAAGAGCAGCCTTCCAGCAACTCAAGAATGTTTGGGACTCCAACAACTTAAGCAGCAAGTTAAAAGTAAGGATTTTTAAAGCTATTGTGAAACCTGTGCAGCTATATGGAGCCGAGACGTTGAGAACAACGGCCGTAAATCTTACCAGAATCCAGTCCTTTATCAACAATTGTCTAAGAAGGATGCTCAGAATTCACTGGCCGGACAAAATCAGCAACCGGGAAATGTGGCAGCACACAATACAGAAGCCAAATAAGGAAGAGATTCTTCACAAGCAGTTGGGCTGGATTGGTCATACATTAAAAAAACAATCTTCTAACACAACAAGGCAAGCCCTAAATGGAACCCCCAGGGTAAGCGGAAAAGAGGCCGTCCAAAAAACACTTGGCGCCGAGAGTTGGAGGCAGATATCAAAATAATTGGCCATGAATGGAAGATCCTGGAGAAGCTGGCCCAGGATAGAGTTGCCTGGAGGTCTCTCGTAGGTGGCCTATGCCCTTGGAGGAATCGCATACGCCGATGATGATCGGTGTATGCCCCTAATGGACGAGAAAGTAACTTATCCTTGTTTGATAAATACGAAATATTAAACTTCCTGAAATGTACACAAAGTATTTTCTAATTATAAATCCTCAAATCCTCTTTTTACATCGCTCTCTTTTCCAAAATTAAAATATGAGCTACAACTATATAAAATACATATAATATTTTTTTAGAATCTTTTAGAATTTGTAGAATTTTGCACACCTCCTGATGCACGCCTTTTATATATACTTAAATATAAGCTTTAAAATGACGTCATAGTGCTACGGTTCCTTCAACCTGTAACTTGGGCTATTATATTGTTTATATCTAAACAGGCACCTTTGGGGACAACCAATGAACTTCTGTATGAAGCAGCAAACAATACAATTCTTCATCGTTTTGAAGAAAAAGCTTTTTAATCAATTTCATTCTATGATTTGCTACTGATGGTGTTGATAGCTTTAATTACATAACTAATATTGTAATGAATTATGTAGTCGTGCAATTAAATTTTTGGAAACTAGATGTTGACGATTGATGATACAGTGTAATATGAATACATTTGGTACTTCCTTTTTTAAATATACAAGAAAACCCCTGTAGCGCCCTACCATCGCCTGGGAACCATCTGTGGCTACTGATAAAATATTACTCAGAGGTTTTTCTTTTTCTTTAAAAAAAAACTCATTTAATGCATGAAAAATCAATTCGTCTTTGGAATCAGTTTGCAAACATTTATCAAATAATAATTCTTGGAAAATGTGTTCTTCCTTTGTGAACCGCACGTTTGCTAAAAGTAAAGCTTCATTTCCTGCCAAAGTTGACTTATCAAGTTGAATAGAAAACCGAGATATAAATAATATAAAAGCCCAAGTCATTCACTCACTGTTGGATGTACGGATGTGGAACGCTGAGGAACGATGTACAGCAGTCTATAGCAGTTGAAAAATCGTGTGGTGATTAGCACTGTAAAAATATTTAATATGTTTGATCTTATATTTTAAAATACAAGGTGTGCATCGGTGCGCAAGATGATTATAAATTAAAAATGCGCTGTAAAAAAATATTATATGACGTCATTGTTTTAACTCATATTTTAATTTTGGAAAAGGGAACAATGTAAAAAGAGTATTTGATGATGGTTAATTGTAAAATACTTTGTGTACATTCCAGGAAGTTTAATATTTCGTATTTATCAAACAAGGATAAGTTAGTTGGGCTTTTGATAAAAAACAAAGTGGGCGCCGTAGGCGCCCTACAACCCCTAATAGTAAATACTTTGCGTACATTTCAGAAAGTTTAATATTTCGTATTTATCAAAAAAGGACAAGTTAGTTGGGCTTTTGAAAAAGGTTGGTGCCGTAGGCGTCCTAAATAAATGGGCGCCGCAGGCGCCACGGCGCCCCGGTACAGTCTAGTTTATAATAGCCACACAATGAATCTTCAATATCTTGTACCATTTCATTAATTCTTTTTTTCCACTGTATTATTGTTCATTAAAAGTGTCTTGATAATATCAGATGCTGGCTTGTGTAGTGCAGTACGTATTACTTCACTTACAGCCGGTATAATTAGTTCTTCACCAATTATAAGGTTTTCCCGATTTGGTAATCATTAACGAAATATTGCAAGAAGCAAGCAAGGAATTGCCATTTTCAAAGAAAAATTAAGCGTTCTGAGTTGAAATCCATCAATCAATGTTCCAATAACCTTCTCTTCTTTCTTTTATTCTTTCACCGCCCCCTTAGTTATTCAGCGCACCCCAAAGGCACCTGTGGCCATCACCGCCCCCTGGATCGATTCTGTGCCCACCAGGGTGCGGTAACGCCCACTTTGGTAACCACTGTTCTATTTTATGGTACGATTGTTCCAGTTGATGTCAGTGAGGTCAATGACTCGGATTATCCAAATGAAAGCGTTTTCATTGGTGTATGTTTTTTAAAATTATGTGGGGTAATTGATTGCATAGAACATTTAGATATTCAACAATATTGTTGGATGGTCTGTTTAGGCTGCCCACAAAAGAATTTGTGATGTTGACTTAGGTCAGGACCAGACTAACACTTCTTTATTTCCGTTCATGGAGTGAAAAAAAATCGAGGGTTAAAAAAATCATTTTATGGAACTTAGGGGGAACTTTCCGAAGAATGAATTTCAAAAACAAGTCCCAAAAATAAGTCCATAGATGCTTTTTAAAAATAGTATATTGTATAAATTACCGGTTTTGAATAGTATAAGAAACATACATTTTATATTATAAATCAAAACTTCGTTTTAAAACCCAGGCAGATGTAAGTTTCTTGATGAGAGGTTTTACCATTCAGTTTACTGCGGGAGTGGTGTAACTAGGATATTTTACGCCTGGTGACAAACTATAATTTTTAATTGGCGCCCTGACACTTCCTTTTTAATAACATTTCTCTATCTGGTAACGTTGCAAAGCTAATTTTGGCACCCCTGTAGCTTGGAGCCCATGATAAATGATATGGCTTGAAGGTTTCTAACTTCTTAAATACAAAATGTTATCCAGATTGTTTGTTTCTCATGGACTTTCAGAAGGCAGTCCTTTGAAGTACGTCGAATAACTAGCTAAAAAACCTCTCAGTGACACCAGGTGGGAAAGTATATTTTTTGCCTCTCATGGACTTTCAGATATGCAATCCTTTGACGTACGTTAAATAACTAAACTTAAAACCTCTCAGTGACATTAGGTGGGAAAGTCGAATCGATGCTATAAAGTTGTTGAGACATCAATCGGTAAAATATTTGATGCATTGCTTGGCATTTACGAGAACGCGATGTAGAATGGATATTTTAGATGAAGCATCTGGATTTCTTACGCAAACACAACTATCAATTTTCTTTGTTTTGTCGTGATAAGGTAAGCGGTATTAATTCATGTCAATTACATTAGTAAACTTATACAGGGCAAACATTATGATATTACATTGGCAATACAACTTTTGAAAAGTTCCAATCTTTGTTAAGAATTTGAGATTGGACAATCACTTTAATGGCATCCTTGTTGATGCCGGCAAAATGGCTTCCTAAACAGATGCAGATTTTTAAAAAATTGACTTAATACCTAGATAATAATTTAGTCGGAGAAAAAGAAAATTTGATGAACATCAGGATGAGCCTATAATCGATACACAGGAAAAATACAAAACTCTGTTCCTTTACCACCTGGTTGACACTTCATTCAAGTCTTTAGAAAAATGATTTTCTCAGCTGCAACATCACAACAGTAACTTCTGTTTTTTAAGAACATATACATGAACTAAAAGGTTTTAGATCTTTTGTCATTTTGGCCGATTGCAAAGATTTAGAGGATCTATTGACAGTTGGAGAATAATAGGGTATAAACAGCTGTTAACTTTGTGATGACGTATCAGTGGTGTGTTCTCTATTGAAAAGAAGATGTGGTGCCATTTTAAGTTTTACAATTTCATATCAAAAATTAATTAAGCTCCAAACTTGAGAAGTGCTCAAAATTTTTTACTAACTCTCTAAGAAGTGTTGCATCTGGGAACATATTTTTTTTCCAAACTTATAAGCCAGAAATAATTCAGAATAACAAAATCTAAAAAACATATAGCCACACCTCGCTATATTAGCAAATGAGTATGAACTCGATAGCAGCATAGATGTTTATAAATTAATTTGAAAATTCTCTGAACTAAAAGTTAGTAAAAACTTGTTTGAACTATACTCATGATAACTGTTTTTAATGTAGTATTTTAAGTTAAAAGTTTATAACAAGTATTTGTACTATTTACTGAGTTACTGTGTTGTTCTTTGGACGTTCGCTAAAAATATATATTTTTTTTAAAAACAACATAATTTTGTTTTTTAAATTTTTAGAATACGTACATTTTAATTTTTGTTGACTCACATTTTTTACTTTAGCATGGAGCGGTTCAAATGCTACATCCGGCCCTACTTGGGTGTAACCATTTACAAAATACAGTACTGACTCTAGATTGTTTTTGAATTTGTTGTGATTTTTTTATTGGTGTTTCACCTGCACACTAGGTGGTTGATTGCTGTTTCACCTGCACACTAGGTGGTTGATTGCTGTTTCACCTGCACACTAGGTGGTTGATTGCTGTTTCACCTGCACACTAGGTGGTTGATTGCTGTTTCACCTGTACACTAGTTGGTTGATTGTTGTTTCACCTGTACACTAGTTGGTTGATTGTTGTTTCACCTGTACACTAGGTGGTTGATTGCTGTTTCACCTGTAAACTAGATATTATAATAACTATTTAAACTTCTCAACTCACCCAAGAGAAGCCGATGCAACTGATGGCGTCTGACAGCATGTCTCCTAAAATTGATGGGTAAGAGTTGCCAGCAGGGAAGTAGGCGTGGAAGTGTGGGTGTTGCCAGTGGGTGATCTGTGGAATCAAGAGATTGACACCTGACAAGATTAGGTTGTGTATGGTGTGGGTGTTGTCAGTGGGTGATTTGTGGAATCAAGAGATTGACAGATGTCAAGATTAGGCTGTGTATGGTGTGGGTGTTGTCAGCGGGTGATCCGTGGAATCAAGAGATTGACAAATGTCAAGATTTGGTTGTGTATGGTGTGGGTGTTGCCAGTGGGTGATCTGTGGAATCAATAGATTGACAGCTGACAAGATTAGGTTGTGTATGGTGTGGGTGTTGCCAGTGGGTGATCTGTGGAATCAATAGATTGACAGCTGACAAGATTAGGTTGTGTATGGTGCGGGTTTTTCCAGTAGGTTATCTGGGGAATCAATAGATTGACAGCTGACAAGATTAGGTTGTGTATTGTGTGGGTGTTGCCAGTGGGTGATCTTATGAATCAAGAGATTGACAAATATCAAGATTAGGCTGTGTATGGTGTGGGTGTTGTCAGCGGGTGATCCGTGGAATCAAGAGATTGACAGATGTCAAGATTAGGTTGTGTATGGTGTGGGTGCTGTCAGTGGGTGATCTGTGGAATCAATAGATTGACAGCTGCCAATATTAGGTTGTGTATGGTGTGGGTGTTGCCAGTGGGTGATCTGGGGAATCAATAGATTGACAGCTGACAAGATTAGGTTGTGTATTGTGTGGGTGTTGTCAGTGGGGGATTTTCTGGAATCAAGAGATTGACAGCTGACAAGATTAGGTTGTGTATGGTGTGGGTGTTGCCAGTGGGTGATCTGGGGAATCAATAGATTGACAGCTGACAAGATTAGGTTGTGTATTGTGTGGGTGTTGCCAGTGGGGGATCTGTGGAATCAAGAGATCGACAGCTGACAAGATTAGGTTGTGTATGGTGTGGGTGTTGCCAGTGGGTGATCTGGGGAATCAATAGATTGACAGCTGACAAGATTAGGTTGTGTATTGTGTGGGTGTTGCCAGTGGGGGATCTGTGGAATCAAGAGAGTGACAGCTGACAAGATTAGGTTGTGTATTGTGTGGGTGTTGCCAGTGGGGGATCTGTGGAATCAAGAGATTGACAGCTGACAAGATTAGGTTGTGTATGGTGTGGGTGTTGTCAGTGGTTGATCCGTGGAATCAAGAGAGTGACAGCTGACAATATTAGGTTGTGTAATGTGTGGGTGTTGCCAGTGGGGGATCTGTGGAATCAAGAGAGTGACAGCTGACAAGATTAGGTTGTGGGAGTGAAGATGTTGCTTATGATTGATCTGTAGGATGAAGGTTGTAAGTGCTTTCACATATAGGATTAAAGATGTTTGTTCAAGTTAGGGAAGCAGTCATTTGTAGGATGAAGGTTATAAGTGCTTTCACATATAGGATTAAAGATGTTTGTTCAAGTGAGGGAAGCAGTCATTGTAGGATGAAGGTTATAAGTGCGTTCACATATAGTATTAAAGATGTTTGTTCAAGTGAGGGAAGCAGTCATTGTAGGATGAAGGTTGTAAGTGCTTTCACATATAGGATTAAAGATGTTTGTTCAAGTTAGGGAAGCAGTCATTGTAGGATGAAGGTTATAAGTGCGTTCACATATAGGATTAAAGATGTTTGTTCAAGTTAGGGAAGGAGTCATTGTAGGATGAAGGTTGTAAGTGCTTTCACATATAGGATTAAAGATGTTTGCTCAAGTGAGGGAAGCAGTCATTGTAGGATGAAGGTTATAAGTGCTTTCACATATAGGATTAAAGATGTTTGTTCAAGTTAGGGAAATAGTCATTGTAGGATGAAGGTTATAAGTGCGTTCACATAAAGGATTAAAGATGTTTGTTCAAGTGAGGGAAGCAGTCATTGTAGGATGAAGGTTGTAAGTGCTTTCACATATAGGATTAAAGATGTTTGTTCAAGTTAGGGAAGCAGTCATTGTAGGATGAAGGTTATAAGTGCGTTCACATATAGGATTAAAGATGTTTGTTCAAGTTAGGGAAGCAGTCATTGTAGGATGAAGGTTATAAGTGCGTTCACATATAGGATTAAAGATGTTTGTTCAAGTTAGGGAAGCAGTCATTGTAGGATGAAGGTTATAAGTGCGTTCACATATAGGATTAAAGATGTTTGTTCAAGTTAGGGAAGCAGTCATTGTAGGATGAAGGTTATAAGTGCGTTCACATATAGGATTAAAGATGTTTGTTCAAGTTAGGGAAGCAGTCATTGTAGGATGAAGGTTATAAGTGCGTTCACATAAAGGATTAAAGATGTTTGTTCAAGTGAGGGAAGCAGTCATTGTAGGATGAAGGTTATAAGTGCGTTCACATATAGGATTAAAGATGTTTGTTCAAGTGAGGGAAGCAGTCATTGTAGGATGAAGGTTTTAAGTGCTTTCACATATAGGATTAAAGATGTTTGTTCAAGTTAGGGAAGCAGTCATTGTAGGATGAAGGTTATAAGTGCGTTCACATATAGGATTAAAGATGTTTGTTCAAGTTAGGGAAGCAGTCATTGTAGGATGAAGGTTATAAGTGCGTTCACATATAGGATTAAAGATGTTTGTTCAAGTTAGGGAAGCAGTCATTGTAGGATGAAGGTTATAAGTGCGTTCACATATAGGATTAAAGATGTTTGTTCAAGTGAGGGAAGCAGTCATTGTAGGATGAAGGTTATAAGTGCTTTCTCATATAGGATTAAAGATGTTTGTTCAAGTTAGGGAAGCAGTCATTTTAGGATGAAGGTTGTAAGTGCGTTAACATATAGGATTAAAGATGTTTGTTCAAGTGAGGGAAGCAGTCATTGTAGGATGAAGGTTATAAGTGCTTTCACATATAGGATTAAAGATGTTTGTTCAAGTGAGGGAAGCAGTCATTGTAGGATGAAGGTTATAAGTGCGTTCACATATAGGATTAAAGATGTTTGTTCAAGTTAGGGAAGCAGTCATTGTAGGATGAAGGTTATAAGTGCGTTCACATAAAGGATTAAAGATGTTTGTTCAAGTTAGGGAAGCAGTCATTGTAGGATGAAGGTTATAAGTGCTTTCACATATAGGATTAAAGATGTTTGTTCAAGTTAGGGAAGCAGTCATTGTAGGATGAAGGTTATAAGTGCGTTCACATATAGGATTAAAGATGTTTGTTCAAGTGAGGGAAGCAGTCATTGTAGGATGAAGGTTATAAGTGCGTTCACATATAGGATTAAAGATGTTTGTTCAAGTTAGGGAAGCAGTCATTGTAGGATGAAGGTTATAAGTGCTTTCACATATAGGATTAAAGATGTTTGTTCAAGTTAGGGAAGCAGTCATTGTAGGATGAAGGTTATAAGTGCGTTCACATATAGGATTAAAGATGTTTGTTCAAGTTAGGGAAGCAGTCATTGTAGGATGAAGGTTATAAGTGCTTTCACATATAGGATTAAAGATGTTTGTTCAAGTTAGGGAAGCAGTCATTGTAGGATGAAGGTTATAAGTGCGTTCACATATAGGATTAAAGATGTTTGTTCAAGTTAGGGAAGCAGTCATTGTAGGATGAAGGTTATAATTGCGTTCACATATAGGATTAAAGATGTTTGTTCAAGTTAGGGAAGCAGTCATTGTAGGATGAAGGTTATAAGTGCGTTCACATATAGGATTAAAGATGTTTGTTCAAGTTAGGGAAGCAGTCATTGTAGGATGAAGGTTATAAGTGCGTTCACATATAGGATTAAAGATGTTTGTTCAAGTTAGGGAAGCAGTCATTGTAGGATGAAGGTTATAAGTGCGTTCACATATAGGATTAAAGATGTTTGTTCAAGTTAGGGAAGCAGTCATTGTAGGATGAAGGTTATAAGTGCGTTTCACATATAGGATTAAAGATGTTTGTTCAAGTTAGGGAAGCAGTCATTGTAGGATGAAGGTTATAAGTGCTTTCACATATAGGATTAAAGATGTTTGTTCAAGTTAGGGAAGCAGTCATTGTAGGATGAAGGTTATAAGTGCTTTCACATATAGGATTAAAGATGTTTGTTCAAGTTAGGGAAGCAGTCATTGTAGGATGAAGGTTATAAGTGCGTTCACATATAGGATTAAAGATGTTTGTTCAAGTTAGGGAAGCAGTCATTGTAGGATGAAGGTTATAAGTGCTTTCACATATAGGATTAAAGATGTTTGTTCAAGTTAGGGAAGCAGTCATTGTAGGATGAAGGTTATAAGTGCGTTCACATATAGGATTAAAGATGTTTGTTCAAGTTAGGGAAGCAGTCATTGTAGGATGAAGGTTATAAGTGCTTTCACATATAGGATTAAAGATGTTTGTTCAAGTTAGGGAAGCAGTCATTGTAGGATGAAGGTTATAAGTGCGTTCACATATAGGATTAAAGATGTTTGTTCAAGTTAGGGAAGCAGTCATTGTAGGATGAAGGTTATAAGTGCGTTCACATATAGGATTATAGATGTTTGTTCAAGTTAGGGAAGCAGTCATTGTAGGATGAAGGTTATAAGTGCGTTCACATATAGGATTAAAGATGTTTGTTCAAGTTAGGGAAGCAGTCATTGTAGGATGAAGGTTGTAAGTGCTTTCACATATAGGATTAAAGATGTTTGTTCAAGTTAGGGAAGCAGTCATTGTAGGATGAAGGTTATAAGTGCGTTCACATATAGGATTAAAGATGTTTGTTCAAGTTAGGGAAGCAGTCATTGTAGGATGAAGGTTATAAGTGCGTTCACATATAGGATTAAAGATGTTTGTTCAAGTTAGGGAAGCAGTCATTGTAGGATGAAGGTTATAAGTGCGTTCACATATAGGATTAAAGATGTTTGTTCAAGTTAGGGAAGCAGTCATTGTAGGATGAAGGTTATAAGTGCGTTCACATATAGGATTAAAGATGTTTGTTCAAGTTAGGGAAGCAGTCATTGTAGGATGAAGGTTATAAGTGCTTTCACATATAGGATTAAAGATGTTTGTTCAAGTTAGGGAAGCAGTCATTGTAGGATGAAGGTTATAAGTGCTTTCACATATAGGATTAAAGATGTTTGTTCAAGTTAGGGAAGCAGTCATTGTAGGATGAAGGTTATAAGTGCGTTCACATATAGGATTAAAGATGTTTGTTCAAGTTAGGGAAGCAGTCATTGTAGGATGAAGGTTATAAGTGCTTTCACATATAGGATTAAAGATGTTTGTTCAAGTTAGGGAAGCAGTCATTGTAGGATGAAGGTTATAAGTGCGTTCACATATAGGATTAAAGATGTTTGTTCAAGTTAGGGAAGCAGTCATTGTAGGATGAAGGTTATAAGTGCGTTCACATATAGGATTAAAGATGTTTGTTCAAGTTAGGGAAGCAGTCATTGTAGGATGAAGGTTATAAGTGCGTTCACATATAGGATTAAAGATGTTTGTTCAAGTTAGGGAAGCAGTCATTGTAGGATGAAGGTTATAAGTGCGTTCACATATAGGATTAAAGATGTTTGTTCAAGTTAGGGAAGCAGTCATTGTAGGATGAAGGTTATAAGTGCGTTCACATATAGGATTAAAGATGTTTGTTCAAGTTAGGGAAGCAGTCATTGTAGGATGAAGGTTATAAGTGCGTTCACATATAGGATTAAAGATGTTTGTTCAAGTTAGGGAAGCAGTCATTGTAGGATGAAGGTTATAAGTGCGTTCACATATAGGATTAAAGATGTTTGTTCAAGTTAGGGAAGCAGTCATTGTAGGATGAAGGTTGTAAGTGCTTTCACATATAGGATTAAAGATGTTTGTTCAAGTTAGGGAAGCAGTCATTGTAGGATGAAGGTTATAAGTGCGTTCACATATAGGATTAAAGATGTTTGTTCAAGTTAGGGAAGCAGTCATTGTAGGATGAAGGTTGTAAGTGCTTTCACATATAGGATTAAAGATGTTTGTTCAAGTTAGGGAAGCAGTCATTGTAGGATGAAGGTTATAAGTGCTTTCACATATAGGATTAAAGATGTTTGTTCAAGTTAGGGAAGCAGTCATTGTAGGATGAAGGTTATAAGTGCGTTCACATATAGGATTAAAGATGTTTGTTCAAGTTAGGGAAGCAGTCATTGTAGGATGAAGGTAATAGTTGCTTTTTAAATCCCTTATATTAACTTCACCGGCGTCTCTCTCTCTCTCTCTCTCTCTCTCTCTCTCTCTCTCTCTCTCTCTCTCTCTCTCTCTCTCTCTCTCTCTCTCTGTCTGTGTGTCTTGGGCTCGGCGGGCGGAAAAACAGAAGTCAAAAATGACCCATTTCCCATGATCCGATCAAACTGAAATTTGGCACACGGACCCGTCGAACCTAACAATGCATCGTATCAAAATTTCAGATCGATCGAACGTACCATAATTAAATTAATGCATTTTTAGTTTATCCTTATATGAGGTATGTAATTCAAAATTCACTGTTTTTTTTTAAATTCCAGTTCCACGTGAGTTTGAGTTGACGCCGACCGTCGTGTTGACGACGACCGTCGTGCCGACACCCCCTCACATCCCACCCCCATTTATTAAAGACAAGGGACATCACTCAGTGTCAGTCTGTAAATGTTTAATAAAAGAAACCCGTAAAAACAAAGTTTTTGACTATAAATCCCTTATATATGAGACATAACTAACAGTATTGATTATTTTCAAACATTTACAGACTGAATCTGTCTTAACACAAGTTTGCTTCATAACCCTAGGGGGGAGGGGTGGGTGGGAGGGGGAGAGGGGAAAAGTCTGGTCACCGATTCGCTTGACCGAGCTCAGAGTGACACGTAAAATGTAAACAAAAGCGCACCGTCGTTTCGTTGGGTCGCCTCAATGCTCAAACTTTCACGTGGCAAAAAAACAATAACAAATCGTGAATTTAAATTACATACCTCATATAAGGATAAACTAAAAATGCATTAATTTAATTATGGTACGTTCGATCGATCTGAAATTTTGATACGATGCATTGTTAGGTTTGACGGGTCCGTGTGCCAAATTTCAGTTTGATCGGATCATGGGAAGTGGGTCATTTTTGACTTCTGTTTTTCCGCCCGCCGAGCCCAAGACAGACAGACAGAGAGAGAGAGAGAGAGAGAGAGAGAGAGAGAGAGAGAGAGAGAGAGAGAGAGAGAGAGGGAGAGAGAGAAAAAGGGAGAGAGAGAGAGAGACGCCGGTGAAGTTAATATAAGGGATTTAAAAATAATCACTACTGTTAGTAATGTCTCATATATAAGGGATTTATAGTCAAAAACTTTGTTTTTACGGGTTTGTTTTATTTAAATCCCTTATATTAACTTCACCGGCGTCTCTCTCTCTCTCTCTCTCTCTCTCTCTCTCTCTCTCTCTCTCTCTCTCTCTCTCTCTCTCTCTCTGTCTGTCTGTCTTGGGCTCGGCGGGCGGAAAAACAGAAGTAAAAATGACCCATTTCCCATGATCCGATCAAACTGAAATTTGGCACACGGACCCGTCGAACCTAACAATGCATCGTATCAAAATTTCAGATCGATCGAACGTACCATAAATAAATTAATGCATTTTTAGTTTATCCTTATATGAGGTATGTAATTCAAAATTCACTGTTTGTTATTTTTTTTAAAATTACAGTTCCACGTGAGTTTGAGTTGACGCCGACCGTCATGTTGACTACGACCGTCGTGCCGACACCCCCTCACATCCCACCCCCATTTATTAAAGACAAGGGACATCACTCAGTGTCAGTCTGTAAATGTTTAAAAATAATCACTACTGTTAGTTATGTCTCAAATATAAGGGATTTATAGTCAAAAACTTTGTTTTTACGGGTTTGTTTTATTAAATCCCTTATATTAACTTCGCGGCCGTCTCTCTCTCTCTCTCTCTCTCTCTCTGTCTTGGGCTTGGCGGGCGGAAAAACAGAAGTCAAAAATGACCCACTTCCCATGATCCGATCGAACTGAAATTTGGCACACGGACCCTTCTGACCTAACAATGCATCGTATCAAAATTTCAGATCGATCGAACGTAACGTAATTAAATTAATGCATTTTTAGTTTATCCTTATATGAGGTATGTAATTTAAATTCACGATTTGTTATTGTTTTTTTGCCACGTGAAATTTTGAGCTGACGCATGGAGGCGACCCAACGAAGCGACGGGCGCTTTTGTTTACATTTTACGTGTCACTCTGAGCTCGGTCAAGCGAATCGGTGACCAGACTTTTCCCCTCTCCCCCCCACCCACCCCTCCCCCCCCCACTAGGGTTATGATGCAAAGTTGAGTTAAGACAGATTCAGTCTGTAAATGTTTGAAAATAATCAATACTGTTAGTTATGTCTCATATATAAGGGATTTATAGTCAAAAACTTTGTTTTTACGGGTTGTTTTATTAAATCCCTTATATTAACTTCGCGGCCGTCTCATCATCTCTCTCATGGACTCGGCGGGCGGAAAAACAAAAGTCGAAAATGACCCACTTCCCTTGATCCGATCGAACTGAAATTTGGCACACGGACCCGTCGAACCTAACAATGCATCGTATCAAAATTTCAGATCGATCGAACGTACCGTAATTAAATTAATGCATTTTTAGTTTATCCTTATATGAGGTATGTAATTTAAATTCACTGTTTGTTATTGTTTTTTTCCCACGTGAAATTTTGAGCTGACGCATTGAGGCGACCCAACGAAGCGACGGGCGCTTTTGTTTACATTTTACGTGTCACTCTGAGCTCGGTCAAGCGAATCGGTGACCAGACTTTTCCCCTCTCCCCCCCCACCCACCCCTCCCCCCCACTAGGGTTATGATGCAAAGTTGAGTTAAGACAGATTCAGTCTGTAAATGTTTGAAAATAATCAATACTGTTAGTTATGTCTCATATATAAGGGATTTATAGTCAAAAACTTTGTTTTTACGGGTTTGTTTTATTAAATCCCTTATATTAACTTCGCGGCCGTCTCATCATCTCTCTCATGGGCTCGGCTGGCGGAAAAACAAAAGTCCAAAATGACCCACTTCCCATGATCCGATCGAACTGAAATTTGGCACACGGACCCGTCTAACCTAACAATGCATCGTATCAAAATTTCAGATCGATCGAACGTACCGTAATTAAATTAATGCATTTTTAGTTTATCCTTATATGAGGTATGTAATTTAAATTCACGTTTGTTATTGTTTTTTTCCCACGTGAAATTTTGAGCTGACGCATTGAGGCGACCCAACGAAACGACGGGCGCTTTTGTTTACATTTTACGTGTCACTCTGAGCTCGGTCAAGCGAATCGGTGACCAGACTTTTCCCCTCTCACCCCACACCCCCCCACTAGGGTTATGATGCAAAGTTGAGTTAAGACAGATTCAGTCTGTAAATGTTTGAAAATAATCAATACTGTTAGTTATGTCTCATATATAAGGGATTTATAGTCAAAAACTTTGTTTTTACGGGTTTGTTTTATTTACCACGTTTTTATTAACTCGCTTTCGTTCCTGTGGCATTGTTTGTTTGTCTGTCCACAATTTTACAAATCTGCCAACGTAAAATTAAACCACTTCGGATGATTCTAGAGATCACCAAATGTTACCACAGATAGATCTTGGATGACAATGTATTGTATCAAAATTTCAGATCGATGAAATGTACCGTTAATAAATTATTGAACTTTTTAGTTTATCTATATTTTATTATATTCTTGCTTTCGTGTCTGTCTGTCCGCAAATTTTCCAAATTTGCCAACGTAAAATTAAACTACTTCTGATGGTCCTAGAGAGCTGAACATTTTACCACAGATAGATAGATCTTGGATGACAATACATTGTATCAAAATTTCAGATCGATCGAATGTACCGTATTTAAATTAATGCATTTCTTACTTTATCTTTATATAAGCATCTATACCCGCCTGCCGTAGTTTAATTGCACGTGGCGAGTTCACCCCTTGACCTCATCGCTTTGTTATTAAACGTTGGGCGGGCGCTGATGAGGTGTTTGGTAAAATAAATAGAGGTGAAAAAATATTTTTAAAAACCACGTTTTTATTAGTGGACTAAAAAGAATAAAATAAATAGAGGTAAACAAATTGTTTTTAAAAACTGAGTTTTTATAAGTGGACTAAAAAGAAGAAAATATTTAAAACTTTTAAGTTCAAGTACTTCGATTTAATATGACTAAAAACGTGGGGCGGGTGTTTGGTATAAAAATTAAAGATTTCTAATTTAGAAGGCAAAAGAGATATCTATAAGTGAGAGAATGAGTGAACCGCATATGTTAAACCTCATAACCGCCCGCCCCACGTTTTTAGTCATATTAAATAGAAGTACTTGAACTTATAAATTTTAAATTATTTTCTTCTTTTTAGTCCACTTATTAAAACATGGTTTTTAAAAATAATTTTTTTAGCTTTATTTATTTTATAAGATTTATGATTTTTGTTCAAATGAAGGGAGCAGTCATTGTAGGATGAATTTATACCGAGAGAACATTAATTAGTGTCGATTAATGTTAACATGAGACCCTCCGAATGATTAGTATCATGAATTTAATTTGTCAAAATGGTAAAGAAAAATGAAATATATTTTTTACGCAATTTCCTATTGGAAAAATTGCGTTCATATATTTGAAATGTCTGTAACGCTTGATCCTGCAACTCCCCCTGAACCATACCAGATAGAGGGTTCGGACATCCCAGAAGAGGGTTCGGGTCTATTGCAAATATGTTAAGGAGGTCTCAAGGATGTGCAAGGGCAAAAAACTACCGGAAAGATTTAATGGATTTCCTGGAAAATAATAAAACAAAAACGAAAAAATATCAGTATTTTGTTAATTTCTCGCCAACCATAACAGCTATCGTGTTGACACAAACGCCAAACGATAGCTAATAATATTTAGAACAATGTTGGAGAAAGAATGTTTGAAAAATCTCTTTTCATTCGACTCCCGTAATTTTAGCAGCAATTTGTAGATAGCTATTGATTTGTTTACTTTCATAACTATTGATTTTAAATGACTTTAATGTAATATAGAATGATAGTTAATGGGGTTTTCTCGCTTTGTGAAGGCTAAGGTTAGATTGGTGCATGGTGCACATTATATTGACACATCATTGGTATTGTGTAGCGTAAGAATTACTGATTTGAAATTACTTTTAATGTAATCTAGAATGATTTCCCTTGTATAAAACAATTGGACATGATTTGTTGGAAATTGCGTTTAAATACTCTTTCGAGTTTTTATTACTTGTTTTATTTTATCACGAACACTGTCCTACTACTGGCGTAGGGTGGGGTTTAGCATGCATAATTTCAATGTGAAGTAGTCATGATTAAAAGTGAACATTATTCTATAGCAAAATACGATACTGATAAAAATTTTCATTAATAATAAATATTATATATATATATATATAAATATAATAGAATATATCAATATATAAATATTAAGTATATTTTATCAATATATATAGATATAGAATAATGTTCACTTTTACTCATGACTGACTTCACATTGAAATTATGCATGCTAAACCCCACCCTACGCCAGTAAGTACAGTGTTCGTGATAAAATAAAACAAGTAAAGAAAAACTCGAAAGAGTGATTAAACGCAATTTCCAACAAATCATATCCACTTGTTTTATAACAAGGGAAATCATTCTAGATTACATTAAAAGGTCATTTCAATCATAATTCTGTAACGCTACACAATACCAATGATGTGTCAATATAATAGTGCACCAGCACCAATCTAACCTTAGCCTTCACAAAGCGAGAAAACCCCATTAACTATCTTCTATAGATAACTTAAAGTCATTTAAAAATCAAATAGTGTAGAAAGAAAACAAATCAATAGCTATCTACAAATTGCTGGCTACAATTACGGGAGTTGAATGAAAAGCGATTTTTCAACATTTCTATCTGTCTCCACAACTAGTTCTAAAATAAAATACAATCGTTTGGCGTTTGGTCAACGACGATAGCTGTAAATGGTTGTGTCGAGAAATTAACAAAATCACTGATGATTTTCGTTTTTGTTTTATTTATTTACCATGGAAATCCATTAACTCTTTCCGGTAGTTTATTGCCCTTGCAAAAAAAAAAAACACCAAATCCTTGAGACCTCCTTAACAATATAATAATTGCAATAGACCGCGAACGCCTCTATCTGGGAATTTCGCGAACCCTCTACATCTGGTAATGTGGTTCAGGGGAGTAGCAGGAATCACGCGTTACAGACATATCAATCAAAAATTAATGAACGCGCGAAAGCAATTATTCCAATATGGAAAGTGCGTAAAAAATATATTGTCAATTTTCTTCGTTACCATTTTGACAAATTAAATTCATGATACTAATCGTACGATTGTCGGATAGGGTCTCCATGTGTAACATTAATCGCTCACAGTCGCAATAAAATGTTCTCCAATAGGTGCCATAGGAAGCACATGGTATAACAGGAATTCAAATTAAAACTCTACAAGTGACTGCTGCCCATTCTTATGAGAGAAGAACAAAAACGAACAGAAACTTATCCATAATTATTTAAAATAAGATAACGCTAAACCAATAACAAAAACAAACCCAACCAACCCCACCCTCACAAAGCAACAAAACACACAACACTATCCCCGCCACAAACAAAAACTATCAAAAATACACAAACTCACCCATGGGTATATATCCACATAATACACCCGATCAGTCACCGCACCGCGGAGCCCCCTACAGCTCAACTCCCCTCCCGGCCCTCCGAACCAGAGCGGCGGCGGCGCATGTCGGCCACGAACCCCCCCTCACCCCAGGCGCACAGCCCCGCGGGCTCGCCCACGGCTTAGCTAAAAAAGCGACCCTCTCCTGAGTCCCCCGCACTTTATCGCACATCCTCCCCGAACACAGAGCGCACGCTCCTGAATGTACATCCATGGACACGCAAACCCTGAGATTCCAGCCTCCCCGCCGCCCCCCCAACCGGCGGCTCAGATAATACCCTGCCGAGCACGGCCGCCCTAAGTTCACTAACAGCAGGCTCCCTCCTCCGCCCCGCCTTGAATGAGGGCGCTGGACTAAGCTTTGAGACGCGTCGGTTCATCTAACCTATGTGTTTTGGCTGGTTGCTCGATTGGAATCGGCCACCCTTTAGTCGTTTATGGGTTTTTTTTGTTTTTCATTGTGTGTTTGTTGTTTTTTTTTCCGGTGTCGGTGTAAACGCTCTCCCTGCCCCGCGAGCCCATACATCCATTCTATATTAATCAAGACGCTCGACGGCGCACCGCATCACGCAGCACCCTTTCAATCGACTAATCTGACAACCAGGTCAGTGATAGATCCGCACAGCAGTGCGATACGACGGTACCGTAGTGCACGGTCCAAAAGCGCCAGCCTTGTTACGATAGCACAGACAGAACACTTAATGAGTAAACGCTAGGCGGCATGAATACATTCATACCATGACGACCACGACCAGAGGGCAATAAATCACTGTAAAGCTACGGTCAGGAATGCGGTGACACCCCCAATTTACTTGTATCCTAACTCTCTCACATATTGCATCACTTCTTCGAAACATTGATATATTGTAGCATTAGTGCGGTACATCACACCAAGTCTCATCAACCCTATAGCCAGATGTAGTACCTCTACGCCACTATCCCTTAGGCACATAATGCATCTCATTCGATGAGCATAAACTCTTTTGTATCTCCATACATATCCAACAACGCGTCTCATTCACAGCTCACTCATCATCTTCTTATTCTGACTCCTGTAATATAAAGAGCTCTCAGTGTAGATCCTTTATAACTCTCCTCATTTATGTCTGAAGTTCCCCTTTGACGTGGATCTTTCTTATCACATATCACATACCAAAGGCATTAGCTCGATCGGATATCTTTATATGCTCTCTTTAATCATCTCTGACCTTTATTTTTATCGTGCCTCTTTACTGATATTGTCGAGCTGCGTTCCTATTAGATCCTTTTCTATCTTCCTACGTATTTTACGCTCTTTTTACCTCTTGATTTTTAGGGAGACCTTAGCGCCCATCGACGGTCGTGTAATTCTCTTAAGCAAATTTTCATTATCACTTGATTTCCATTACCACCTCGGCTTGAATATCTCGATAAGACCATCACGCTCTATTGGGATACTTTAGCTCTTATCGGAAGGACTATCCTCTTTCCTGAATCTTATCCTACTCTAATATAACTTCAAACCTTGTGTACAGAAACGATGCCCTCCTTTAACCAGTCTATTTATCCTCAAATTTTCCTCTATTTTGTTTTTTTCTCTTCAATGAGCCTCCTTTTCTTAGCTTGGTCATATCTCGTGATACAAGCTCTTTTGTGGCGTCTTATTGATTCTCATATCCATCTAACATCAATCCTCTTATCTTGGGTATTCTCATTATCTATCACTATTCTTTAGTTGCAAATTAAGATCGTCTAATCATCTTTATCTCTTCTTTGTAAAGAGTATTGCTAAATTCTCTTGTCCTTGATCATCAATTCTAGCATTCTATACATTTCTTGACCACTCTATCTTCCTCTCTTCATCTCTCAGCAGACACGATAAGACAGTCTCATTTAAGATGACTAGCACTCCTTATCCTTTGACTCTATCTCTATAAAGGTATATCTCTCCCATTCATGTACCAAAGTCCATCCATTACAGATCTTTCAGTAGTAAAAACTCCTATATAATATCAATCCAGTTTCCCTGCTCTTTTTAGCTCTGATTAAGTTATCTCTTGTACGTTGCCCGATACAATGTCTGACTGTCTATCCGCACTCTGATCTCTTCATCTATGGAACTCTTCGATGACTAGGTTAAAGTAAAATGCGTCATAATCGTCTAACACAGTATACGGTATATTCTCCCTTACTATAGCACTTTTCTTCACATCGTACGTGTCGTATCTCACTCTCAATTCAATATCTCCTTCACCCTATGTAATATTCGGTTACTATCGGTACCATACGATGGACTGTACGGAACATCATATATAACTTATCGCTTTGGGCTCTTCCCTACGCTCGCTTAACTCTTTGCTCTCTCGCATGATCTCACAATCTCGTTAGTTGGAGCCTTAGTACGCACCGATTTTCACGATTGTATACATCTTCTTTACCTCTATCCGTCCCCTTATAACAGCATTATCCCATACTCTCATAACACGTTAAGCATCTATGGATATCATTCACTATACATTGTGAAACTCTGCTCCTCCATTTTCCTCTTTCAGTTATCCTCCACAGTTTGGGTCCTCTGGTCCTCTTTTGCGTCATCAAGGATCACTTTGGGGCAACAAACCATGTGGCGCGAGTTAATGCTTACGCAGCTCTGTATCTAGGAAACTAACTCTTTTCTGGATTCTCTTCGCATCTCTTTGTCCATTCTGTGTCCACCCGTTTGTATACTCCTTCCAATTTGAATTTGTTACAAACTCACTTAGGAAGTAATACGTCTTACTGGCTATGTAGAATTAGTACACGGATATCATTACTCATGTAGCGGACCGTCTATCTTCTCTCATAGGAACATCACACGACTAAATACAACTTCACATGCACTGGGATGAGTGTTTCTGTCTTCGAATCTCTTGAATATCTCTTGGTGCCCGTATGTATCGGTCTCAAAACTACTAATAGCGGGTCACTCGATGCTTAAGTATAGATTGAGAACCCCTTATAGTACGATTTATGTACTCTGTAACGTAACACTCTCTAATCTAATGGGTACAGCGTTAACTTTCCTATCTAGCGTCGCGCTAATTAAATCACATGACCCCGATCCACTATGGCCACACATCTACCGCAAATGGAACCTTCCGGCGTCTCGCTTAGTCAGTGCCCGTGCCAATCTATGCATCCTCTTATTCTTTTACACCATAGTCCCACATCTCTCTTCAACGCCCCCATTACAAGTCTGTCGGATAAACTCACTCTCTTGTTGTTTATACACTTCCGCATAGGCATTTGTTTAATTCCTAGCGTCTTGTATGTGATAACTCAGAATGCCACAAGTAATGCATCTAATCTTCTCCCTCTTCTAAATTAACTCTTGCGATACATCTTCTGAAAGGGTGGCTCATTAATCTCTTTAACGTTAGTTAGTGGTTTCGCTGGAAATCGAGATCGTATCCGTGGTCTTAGTCGGACTCTTTACTCGGGCTCCTTACTCACTTCTGATTTTCTCAAATCTCATATATCGTGCTTACAAGATACGGCTCTCGTTCCTCTCTATGCTACGCCTTCTCGTCTCAGTTATCGTCTGTATTCAGCCGTACTTTGAATATCTACTGTGTGTATAGCTAACCTTCTATATCTACGTTAGACCTTCTTTCAGGGCTGTAATTATTCGTCTCCCATCCCGGATAATCTTTCAACATCTCTATTCTAGATCTCATTTCGCTCTTCCATTATCTCTCAATATTATCACGGTTGTTGTCTCCTTCTCATAGGGCAGCTCTATAGATTGTCTCCTCTTCTGATCATCTTTCTTATCTCATTCATCTCTTTTGTTGTTCGTCTATAGTCATCTTTGCTCTTTCATCATCTTTACGAATAATCCTAGCTTACTTTATCGTCAATAAAACTACTTATGACATTTTTTGCTTTCTACCTATCTTTGTTTTCCTCTAGGGCCTCCTTGATATTTTTTATCGGTTGTGTTAACAATGTTTTACCGGCTTCAGCCATGCCTATCTCATTATTCCCGTCCTAATCCTCGTTTACATTGATCTCTTAACTGTTTGTCTACAATGATCTCTGGGCTCTCTTAGGGGGTTATTGCCTAATCATTTCTTTCTGTCCAGCTTATCACTCTACTCAATGGCCATCTCTCCTTGTCTTAAGGTCTACACCTTATACGCTCCATTTCCCAGGATCTTTTGTGTTCTTTACTGGCAAGGTAACTCGATCTCTTCCCAATGGGAATAAAGATTCATCAGGATTGACTTCCTCCTTATATTCTTTCGTTCATCCGGTTATATCGTTGATCTCATGCCTTATCTCATTCGCATTCTTGTACTCTGACTGTGTAAATATATCTTCTTACTCTCCTTAATCTTTATGTTCTTAATAGTATTTTGTAGCGATGTGTTATCACTCTTGGAACATTTCTTCGGTCGGTATTTATTCTATTCATGACTCATTAATTTATAGGCTAGTGATATAGCGAACTTTGTCATAATCATAAAAACTCTTACCCTTCTCTTTTTAACAAGGGTCAAACCCTTATTGCAGTGTCAAATTATCATTCTGATCCCCCGTATTCCCACGTTAGCTGATTATCGGACGGAGGATCTATGCCTTGTTATAATGCTCTTCGTTCGTCCGTAACTGACTTTGATGCAGGGGGCCATTCTTATATCTTATACGGGGGGGTGTTCCATATGCAGTTAGACTCTCTCTTATTTTCTTTGCGTTCTTTTATGCCAAGCGTGTGTTGCCTCCAGATCACATAAACTAAATTCCATAATCTCGGTGCAAAATTATGATCTCATTCTCTCATTTCTGTAGAAGTTCCCTTTTATACTCTAGGTCTGTCCACTCTTTTGTCCCTCAATGCTCTCCTCTTATGGTTGAACTCTTTTATTGCTCTTACAGTAACAACCGGTTAATCGTCAAATAACTCTTGCGGCATTGCAAAATCTCTGTCGCCAATGCCTCGTTAAGTATCCACGTTAGCTTGTTAGGTCACTCCTTTTTTTACATTTTCATATTCACGTTCCAGGAGGGTTCGTATATCTCTTTTATATGTAATCCTATGCCTTTCAGCAATTTTAAGTGACATTACTTATCCCAATTATCCTCATTAGTCTTCCTCTCGGTACTTCTCTTAAAACAATACATTTATCACCACAAATTATTCTGTCGTGCTGTTGTTTACCTAATCACGTCTCATTTATGGCTGCGTTTCTGGACCCACTTCCTTACATCTTCGTTGATAAGGATGTCCAATTCTCCTTTAACTCTATCAGCTCTCTAATTTATATATGCTGCCTTCACCTTCGACTCATGCTTTCATATCCCACAGCTTCGAACTCATTACCATCTTCTCAATGATTCTCACACTTGGAAGCGTACTTTAACTAACTGACTTCTCTTTCTCAACTCTCATCGGCGAATGGCTTAATTGCTCCCGCTACTCTTATGGTTCGAGATCTCTTGTATTATTCTAGTAATATCTGCTCTTACTTTCGTCTAGGATCTCTTTGACTATCTCATACATGGGACTCAGATTTATACACGGTATGACTTTTATCTCTGCAATTTAATATTTGTCGGTGTAGTCAGTACCCTAACATTCTTATTTCTTTAATATCTCAAATATACGAATGGAAGAAGCATATTGGCCAGGTCGTTACAATAGTAACTTAGAACATCTATCTCTATCTCTTTCTGCCAGTGGTTAATCTTATATTGTTGATTCTCTATCTTTCTACATTGTTCTGTCATACCAATCAAACTTATATGAACTCAATACTCTTCTCTATACTACTTTGCTTATCGGTTTAACACTCGATCTTATATATATCTGTTTGATATGAGTGGGGGTTTCTGGTACTAACTATTTCTCTCTTCATCATCCAAAGAATATATCCCTACTTACTTGAGCCCTTATTTATCTACTTGAGTCGCTTATCCTATGCTTCTTCTACAGGCGAGCTTGCTTTGTTTTATTATCCTCTTTATTTATTTGTATTATATTTTGCTCTCTTATCTCTACAATTAATTTAGGGAGTGGTTCAAAACACAACATGGGTTTATATATCTCATATTTACTCATGTTCGGACTTGTACTTATACCATGAAATGGTGTGTGTTGCTTTTTATGCGTATTGATCTGTCGTCTGTCTCTTTGCTCTTATTAGTCTGTCCTTGTATGGTTATATACTTTTTAATCCACTCTATTTGATATCTCGGCCTCTCTTACGCATTATCAATTGTGCTTCACTCCATTTGATCTCTTTACATCTCTGTCTTTTCTTAATCTCAGGGGATCTCGTGTTTGAACTTCTCTTAGAATCTCTATCAGTTTGCATGCTTCTCTCACTATCATTGACTAGCATTATCTTTTGTTTTATCTCTTTATTACCATTACCCTCATTCTTATAGTCTTGCGTCTATACTTATTATGTAACTCTTCCTCTCCCTACTTACTTATAATTCTCTCATTTCAAATTTTGATCTCTCTTCCTTGCTTATTTTCTTATGGACCCATCTCGGTCGTCCTACACGTTTTCTTCCATTTATGTGATTATATCTGATCTTATTATGACTTTCTAGTATTCATCATCTTCGCATCTTTTTCTAGGTCTCTTCCGTATCCATCATTCGATTAAGCTTTCTATACTCATTGACTATCTCTGTGGGGTATCTCTACTCTATCTGTTCCCTTAGCTTACTGCCTTATGGATAATCACTCTTTTGGCATCTCTTTATCAATCTCTATCACTGGGACTATCCATTCAATGTCGTTCGATGCTGGTTTCTATCTGGATTTATTGCTCTTTATCTTGCTCTTGCGATCAACACTTTTTATGCTGTCTTTCCTAATCTCATATCTTATCCAGTATCTTTCAGGCACTTCTCGTTAAACTCTTTGTATTGATAATATCACATACTATACATTACTACCTGGCTGTTATCTTATATCCCTCTTTTCTTCCGACTGTATCTCTGTATCTCTTTCTGTACGACACTCATCTAAACTTCCTTCTTTCTTTTATTTCTTGTATCTATCGATTTTATGACTTGCATGTGAGTCATCATTAAATTTTCGTTCTAATGGATTTTATTAATCTCCGTGTATATCTCCATTTTTATTATCTCTTATTAGTACTTTTTAATCGTTTCGATCCTTTATATTTACAATTTTGTCTCCTTGTTTTTTTCCCCCCCCCCTCTTTGTTTTGTTAAATCTCTTATCTACGATTTTTCATCTCCGTTTATTGACTTATCTGGCATTTTTGGATACTCTCGTTTTCTCCTCCTTCATTATCTCTTTTATCCTTCTCTTGAGTTTTTATGGTTTCTTTTCTCTTTTATAGGTCTCTATCTCACTTCTATAAGAATTATCTCTTCTTCGTACTCTTATTTATTTACGATAATTTCTTGTCTTTAATCTTGCCTTCTAGACAACTAGGAAATACTATTAAATTTATATAAACCAGACACCCCGCCCACAGCTTATTTTAGGTCAGTAGTTAACTCGAAAGGTACTTGATCCGTTAAAAAAAAGTTATTAAAAAAAAATAATTATCATCATTTTAGTCCACACTTTATAAAAACGTCAGTATTTTAAAAACAAGCCGATAGGATTAGCCACTTATATAATTTTAATTACTATTATAGTCCACCTAATAATAAAAAAAACGCAAAGGTGGTATTTTTAAAACATATTATTTTTTCACGCCGTACTATTTCTTATTACCAAATCACCTCATCCATCGCCCGCCCCCCGATAAAAATCACCAAGGATCGATAGAGGGGTCAAGGGGAGGAACTCGCCACGAGCATATTAAACTACGGCCGGCGGTATAGATGCGTATGAATAAAGATCAAGTAGAAACAGCATTAAATATTACAATAAACTTAACCACAAATACAAACTCAACGAATCAGTAAATTTAAGATTACACTGAACTATGTCAACGGCACTAGCTTCTCACTGAGGATAACATGATCCTCCCTCTCGAGGAAACCATCAGCGAGTAGTTTAAAATAAATATTTATACGTTGGCAAAATTGGAAAAATTAGCGGACAAGAACTGACCCAAAGCCAAGAGATATAAAGAAAATAAATATAATGTAGAAACAACTAGATAAATTCAATAATAATATATATAACATCGGGACCTCACACTAACTTTAAACACATCACCGGGCGCCGCGCTAAAATAACCATCCCTCGAATCGAACAAGATGCACCGACAATCCCTAGTCCTACCAAGAAGAAGAGGACAACGACTGTGTGAAACCAAGACGGGGGGTGATAGAAAGTTTATATGAGTAGAAAGGAGAGGATGCAGCATACTTCAGAGAATTATGCGTATTCATACTCCCTCCATCCGAATGGTTGGTTACCTCCCCGTGGTCGCCCCCGGTGGCGAGCGCCGGCGCCCCCCCCAAACCCTTGTCCCCAGGTGCCCCCCACCGGCGGGACGGGTGTCCGGGAGGACTACCCCAAGGGCCCCCCTCGTCGGCCTAAGATGGAACAGATCAAAGAAACTAACACAATAAATTAGTAGCCTCGGCTTCCCCCGCCCCAAACCCCCCCAATGCCCACCGCCGCCCAACCCAAGTAGAGATGGCTCGTCAGAGATCGCGAGAGAAAGAGATGTGAGAAGGAAAGTGATGTGGGTGGGAGGGAGGGTACCTCTCTCTTCTCCCCCGTCCACACGCGCGCCCGCATCCCACGCAACCGCACAAACTTCGGGAATAGAAGCCGCCTTTAATGTCGGGGACTTATTCTGGGGCGCGGGCTGTTCCGGTAGCTTGGTCTCCTTCGCAAGATGAGCAAGCCCCCCCGCCCGCGTCCGCGGAAGGATGTAGTCCGTCCGCGCGTGCGCGGCCCCCAGGCTCCAGCCTAACCCCTAGGTCCCCCCCCGTCATGTACGTAGACGAAATGCTAGGAGTTCAATCCCCACCTATGACCCTACCCGTACCCCGCACGTGGGCGGGGTCTTTACACCCGGCCCCATCGTAATAAAGAGAATCCCAAACGACTCCAGACGGGACCACGCACGTCTAGGCGGCCGTGCCTACACTACAATTGGTCTGGGGGGCCCACACACGCCCGTCTCCGCCAAGTGTCCCGGGTGATGTCAACCCATAACCCCCCCGGCAGCTGGGTTCCCCCCACGGTCAAAACCCCTTTGGCCGCCCCTCTCCCATGCATACCCAGCCCCGTTATTATTTGGTGTCCAGCAGTGACATACCAACCTCCGCGCCTCTCCGCGCAGGCCGGGGGTCGCACCGCCCCCGGCGGGTGACAAGTCCCCGCCCCTCCGCGCACGGGAGGGCACGCCCCGCGAGGAGGTTGTCTCACCGACCCAACCCCCAGGGGGCTGGCCCGGTGCGGGCAAATGGCGTGAAAGTAGTGGGGGGGGTGGGATGTGAGGGTGTGTTGGTGTGGGGGGTGGTGTGGTTTTTGGTGGTTAGTCTTTTTGTTCGCGCCGAGCGACATTGGTTGGAGGTACACCCTCGGATATCGCCTATTAACGGCACCTAAACTAGCTGCTCGAACCCGCGAGCACCCGGGGCGAACGTCTAACGTTAAATACATGTAAGAACAAAAGGGGCGGGGGGCCCCGTACCGGGGGGCGGACCGTTTTGTTTTTTCCTTTCCCCGCGGCTCGATCTCGGGTGGCGATCGCGCGTCATCTTTATCGTCGTTTTTTCATCCCGGGTTAGTGTTTTAGCGTGCCGCGTTCTTCGTTTTTCGGCGTGTTTTTTTTTTTCCGGGTGTGGTTTTTTGCTTTTGGTTTTCTGGGTTTTTTGTTCGTTTTTCTGTGGTCTCTTCGGTATTTTTTTTGTGGTGTTGTTTTTTTTTTTGTTGTTTTTTCGATTCCGTGCGGATTTTTTCTCTGTTATTATCGTCTTTTATTCCTCGGTCCGTGTTTCTGCGTGTATTGTTTACTCTTTTTTTTTTTTGTTTTGTTCTCCCGCGGGGGGGTTTCTTAAATTGGGACGGGGTGTGGTTGTTTCCCTTTTCGGTTTAAGTTTGTGTTTTCGCGTTGTTTGTCGTGGAGTGTTTTTTGTTTCGGGTTTTTCGTTTCGTTTTCGTTTGTTGTTCGAGGGTTTTCCGTCGTTTTTTTTTGGTTTCGCTGTTTTTCGCGTTCTATTATTCGCGTCGGTTTGGGGTTGTCGGAATGGCGGGGGATCCTCGAAAGTGCGGAGCGAGGTTCAGGTCAGTAGCCCGCCGTCAAAAATTGTTCGCCCGTTAGAGTGTGGGGACACCAGCACACTCACACCATCCTGCGGCCACCGCCGACCCGCGCGCCGGCCGGCGATCGCCTAGTCCCATATCCACCCCCTATCGGGGGTGAGGCTCGGCCGCGGGGGTGCAACGCGCTTAAGGGTGCACGATCCCGTTTCACCCCGGACCCGGCCCATCCAACCACGCTGGGGGGGGGTTGAGAAAAAGGTCATGAGGTCGCAAACCATCGCGTTAAACCGCATCTAGGGGCGGGGAGATACGTGATCAGTAACGATTTTATCTTTTAATAAAACGATTGCCATGTTCGTTGGGGTGGAACCCGGTTCCTTGTGGCCAAAAAAATCTCAGGTTCTAAGCGGGCTTAGCTGGGGAATTAGGGTATCGAATTAATGTGTAAATTGGGACTGTTAGTGATATATTTTTCTTGTATTCCGCACGAGTTCGCGTAGGCGAGCGCGCATTAGAGAGAATGATAGAGCCGGCCTCGTCAGATTACCTATCATGGAATTTAAAAAAAAACCCAACCCCTTAAAAACAAAGTTATTATATTGGGCCAATAACAATACGCCGTAATAGCTTGAGGTGAGGCGTGCACCAACCCCCGCTCACCGATCCCAATCTTAGCTACTAATATTCCGTAACGGGGGGGCTATCCCAATCCAATACACTTATTCCCGACTAGCAAAGCTGACCCATTAGACCTCCTCTGTGATCAAGCTAAGCAGCCACGAGAGCCCTACCCAGCGTAGGGGGGGGGTGGGTGGCGGTGGTGGGTAGGGTGTGGTTTGGGGGAAGGGTAGAGGGTCGTGGTGTGGTTGGGGCGGTGGAGGGTGTGGGGTGGGGGGAGAGGTGTGGGAAAAGGGTTGTCTAGGTCACCGAATCGCGCGGCTTGCAACCGAGCTTCAGCCAGTGTGACCCCGACGGGGTAAACGTTTCCTCCCCCCGCTCGCCGTGTCGCCGTTCGTTATTGGGAGGGGTCGTGGTGCGCGCACCGGATCGAAAAAGGGAATGAATATTGTATGCGAAGTTTAAGGCGGTGCATCGTTGGTGTCACACAGTCCCACACAGGTGGCGGTGGTACCGCCCGGACTGGCGATGTGGACAGGTCGACGCGAGGCCCAAGGTGCATCGTCCCTCAAAACCAAAACTATCACCTTGGGAACAACACCTCAACGACGGCCACAGGGGCATGCCGTGAACCCACCACCTTAACCCCCACACACGCTATACCTACGACCCTTCGGCAGGCGCTCCTTTCTATCCCGACCCCCCAACCCGAATCCTATCCTTACGGCTCCATGCCCCTTTCCTGTAGGAACGAACGAACGTCCTTCCTCAGAATTTACACCGCCTCCTTCCTTATCGCTAGTGAGACTGTTGGGTGCGGTTTCGCCTTGTTCCCGTTTTGGGCGCAACATATCACCTTCCCCAGATTACAAACTGGACATCATCAAGGTTCATAGGTACATTAATCGTGCGACAATACATAAAATATTTATCTTGCTCTTGTCAAAAAGCCCGGCCGATCTCACATGAGAGTAGGATGGAATGAGGTACTGGCCTGCGCAAATGGGGGGGGGGGGTGTGGGGGGGGTGATGTGCTATCGATACACCCCCCACTGGTTGAATACTACCTCAACCAACCCTGTACCCACACGCAGTAATAAATATGTGTGACATAATCAAACCCTTATCTATCTTGCGACCACACCCTCCACCGATTAAATAGGATTCATTATATATCCCCATTAACCGAGACAGACATATTCTTAAACTGTCCGTTAAAAAACTCAGAGCTATATGCAAGCGCATCGCGGACCCGAAAACCCCCCTGAGGTTGGGCTTGGGGGGGTGGGGGAGGGGAGAGGGATGGGGGGGTGGGCGGGTAGGGGAGAAGTGTGGAAACGTCGAGTGTTTACAACGCGGTGATTCGCTTGAACCCGAGCTCCGATTGACGGGGGTACGTAAACCATTGACATAACATAGACGGCAGCTTGCTTTGGGGCGGCGCCAGTAGACATGGAGGGGCATCGCGATCACTACGTTGGGGTGGGGGGCGTGAGGACTCGGGGGCACTGTTTGGTCCATACGGGACAGATTTGACGCGGTTCGTCAGACACCAAAGGACAAGCAGCCAATACCAGTATTATGGGACCAACTTACACACCCCATAAGAAATTTAAGAATGAGGTATTTAATACACCGATGGTCGAAAACCCGCACCCCCCCCCCCCCACGCCCCCCCCCCACCCCTCCCACCCCCCCCCTCCCCCCCCGCCCCCACCCCCCTCCCCCCCCACCCCCCCCCCCCGCCCCCCCCTCCCCCTCACCCCCGGGCACCGCCCCGCGCCATCTTATTCCCGAATAAGCTGACGCCGAACCGGCCCCCGACCCTACCCATCACCGTTGTGTTGCCACCCGGGCGTCCCCCCATCCCCCCAACGCCTGCTCCCGATACCAACCGTTATCTACCTTAAGCTTTACTGTCACATCCCGCAGATAGATATGAGCCAGAAGCCATAGTGGTAGATGGCTGGTCTGTTACGTCGTCTCGTGTGGTTGTCATGAGGGTCCGAGTGCTCAAATTTTCCAGTTCGAACGACGGGGGGGGCGGTGAAGGTGAGAGGATGGTGAGGGGAATGGGGGGGGAGCGGGACAGGACGTTACGGGCAGGCACCTAGGCGATCATTAGGGAAAGTGGGGGGGTCATTTTTTATGTTTTTTGAACTTCCTGCCGCCGACGCCTTGAGATGTGTTTTGAGATTCCTGGTTTTTTGGTTTGTTTGTATTTTTGTTTGTTTTTTTTTTTTCTTTTTATTTTTTTTTTTATTGGGTTTTTTTTTTTGGTTTATTTTTTTTTTTTTTTCCGCCCCCGACTCAAAGGTCCCAAATTAAGACCGATAGTCTAGATCGCTCTACTCTTCTGTCTCCGGCGGGGTGTGTGGTTCGCGAGCTGGCGTGTCGCCTATACGCCATATCTAAGGGAATACCACCCCCCGCCGCCGCCCCCCGTTAGCCCTGTTCCCCGCACCACCAGCTATACTGTGCCAGTCATCAATCCCCATCATTCTGGGAGCAAAGAATGGCTCCCTCGCTCCGCACCCCCTACGTATGAGGGAGGGTCCAATGGGCAGAGGATGGCCGACGGACTAGTGCTCAGATAAATTGTGTTTTAACCCCCCCCCCCCCCGCGCCCGTCCACCAAGCCGGGCCAGGGGGGCGGCGGAGAATCAGCCCCGCCTCGCCGCCCGTCCCACCACAAGTATTCGCCGCCAGATTCCCCAGGGTCGAACAGCCAACCCCAGGTGGCGACCAGTTGTGGAGCGGGGGGGGCTTGAGTTATACCTCTGAACCCTTGCGGCCTTGACCCTTCTTGTATACATGTTAATAATAATATAGTTTATTTTTAACTAAGAAAATAGGCAGGAGAGGTACTGCACAAAAAAAAATACTTACATACCCAAAGAGCGGACGAACCCAACGGACGCATTTGTTTTGATTTGGTAGGGATGGGACATGAGACGTTTTTTCGTTGGTGGTATGGGTCGGTGGCTGGGTGGTGGTGGGGTTGGTGGGGTGCCCCCTCCCGTGGGACAGGACGCGATTTGGGAGTGGGACGAAGACCCACCGACGCCACCTAACCCTACCAACCACGCGGGCGCGTCAACCCCGAAATGAAAACGGTCCAGGGAGGAGGGGGGGGGGGGGTCGTGGAAGGGGGGGGGTCCGTGTCGGGTCGGGGGGGGGGACGGGGGGGGGCACCGGGGGGGGAGGGCCGGGGGGCGGGGCGGATGCATGTGTCCAGCTCCAACTCAAGACACGTCGACGCAGACGCGGGAGCCATACCAATCCTCGCGTGCCAGGGCGGGCGGGCACTAGGGTTAGCGGCACGGGGGCGAGTTACGCTACTATACCCCAACACAAACGGAACCGGGCCACGCGCGCCTCCCCACCCTACGACAGGAAGATTGCCCCCAACGGCCGCTGAGCCCCCCCCCACGCGCGGCGCGGCCCAAGTACTCTGCGCCCCCCCCGCCTCTCCTCAAGCCCCTGGCCTCCCGCCCCCCCCTCGACCCTAGCTTGACCGGGCCAACTGCCATGCCTACCCCTCTCCCTCCTCCCGCTCGCTCGGCGCGCCCAAAGACCCCCACCCACCATCACTCTGTCGCGACGCACCAGCCACCACCGATGCCCCAACCAAACAAACATTGACCGATGGCGTCACTCCTACATGACCATTATATATAAATCAGGCCTAGGGCCCCTGCTTCACCCGGTAGATACGTCAAAAGCTTGTGCGCCGGCGTCGGGTCCGTTGTGCCAACAAACAGTATTTGAGACTTAGTGCCTCCAGTCCCAGGGATCCAATATTTTTACACTCATTATACGCTTATATATCACATTAGATGTACATATACTGTTTGTTTTTTTAATTCCTGAAAAGCAATCTAACCATCATGATCGTTTTGTGTTATTTTATGTTTTTTCTTCCCGCTTATATGTTTTTATTTTATTGTTTTTATCTTTTGTTTTTTTTTTTGATTTTTTTTTTTTATTTTTCGCTTTTTTTTTTTTCCCCGCCCGAGGTGGCACGGAGTGCCCAAGAGCATAGAACAGACTACAGCGAGAGAGAGGAGAGAGAGAGGAGAGGAGGAGAGATAGAGAGGAGGAGAGAGGAGAGAGAGAGAGGAGAGGAGAGGAGAGAGGGTAGCCCGCGGTAGGAAGTATTAAAATATTTGAAGCAATTTTAGAATAAGTGAGAAGGTTTAAAAATATATAGAAATCAAAATCAAGGATACCCGTAAAAAACAAAGTTTTTGAAACTATAAATCCCATCCCCTTATATATAGAGACAATTATACACTACCAAGTCAGTTGATAAAATTTTAAATCTCCCAAACTAGCTTGCCCATCTTATAAATATTACACAACACGTTTCACACACCGACTAAGCGCCTGGCGGTTATGTGTCTCATCTACTCATCTCACTCACTCAACTCCCTGTTTTTCCCTCCCCCTCTCCAATCTTCTCGTCGGACAACCCATTCTCTTTCCCTCTCGCTCGTCGACTCTTCAGTCCCTCCATCCGGTATCTCTTGCATCATGATCCTATGACTTGAGCTTCTCCCCTTCACCCGTCCCTCGTCATCCAGCCTTCGGACGCCTCGGTCCAGAGGTCGGCTCCCAAGTACGATCCCCTGCCACTCATCTTGGCTCTCATCTGACTAGCTTCAGGATCAACGTCTCTCGTCCTCTCCCCAAGTCTCTCATCTCCTCATCGTCAGAACGCCTACCGCTCTCACTACCAGTTCGATGTACTCTCCCGGCCCCTCACAGGGGTAGCACAGCGGCCCGCATCTCGATGCCCGAAAACACCCATGCCTCATAACCTCTTCAACTCTCCGAACTCACTCTACATCGAATTCGGGTCGGTTCGTCCGCTCGGCAACATCGAGTACCTCCCCCTCTCACTTATCCACAGGCGCACTCGCTGTCACTGACGGAAGCCTTCGCACGGCGCCTCCGGTGGAAAACGCATCTGTCCGACGCATTCGTCGTCCTTGCTTCCGTCGGCCGTCCGATCGTGGTCCGTCGCTGCGTGTTCCTAGATATCCTAGATTTCTGCACCAGCTCAACTAGGCCAGACATACACAGCCTCAGCTCCAGGCCTCGCTGCCGTCGGGATTAGGCCTCTCTCTCCCACATCGTTAAACCTCGTCGTCCCTTCAAGGTTCCGCTCTCGCCTCGTCCACAACTCCCATACTCCTCCGCTGGACCTTCTACTCCGATCTCTCTCACTCTCGGAACCTAGTCCGCACCCTTCTCCTCATCTGACTGTCCGTCGCATCTCACACCCTTCTCTCCCGCTCACTCTCCGCTCTGCCGCATCTATGTCCCGCCGCCCTCTTCCCCAACCCAGGCCGGGACCTGGTCACGTCCCTCCGTCTGCGAATCTCTCTCCGGACATCTCCATCGCGATCACCTCCGGTGCTCTCCAATCGAATCTGGCTCGTTGGCAGTCCTCTCCATAGTCCTCAGACATAGGTGACTCACTCTCCTCCTTTCATTCCCGCGGCCGAGTCAAACCCATGACCGCGGCGTTCTCTCTCCTCTCCGCTCATCTGATCTCCACTTCGCTCAGCTCGGTCTCTCTCCTCCCCAGGTGGATGGAGTGCCTCATTTCTCACTCCAGCTTACTGACGTCCTCTCCAACTCGTCATCGCTCGCTCACCCCATCCTCCTCCTCGGGGTCATCTCTACTCTCACTCTCGCTCGACGTCCACCCTCTATCATCTCATCTGTGGTCAGTCATCTC
>CALYLW010000494.1:394003-461503 GCA_944989445.1 Ampullaceana balthica | reverse complement strand
GGTGGGGGGGGGGTGGGTGGGGGGGGTGGGGTGTGTGTGGGGGGTGGGGGGGGGGTGTGGGGGGGGGTGGGGGGTGTGGGGGGGGGTGGGGTGTGGGGTGGGGTGGGGGGGGGGTGGGGTGGTGGGGGGGTGGGGTGGGGGGGGGGTGTGGTGGGGGGGGGGTGTGGGTGTGGGGGGGGGTGGGGGGGTGGTGGGGGGGGGTGGGGGGTGGGGGGGGGTGGTGGGGGTGGTGGGGGGTGGGGGGGGGGTGGGGTGGGGGGGGGTGGGGTGGGGGGGGGGTGTGTGTGGGTGGGGGGGGGTGGGGGGGGGGTGGGGGGGGTGGGGGTGGGGGGGGGGTGGGGGGGGGGGTGTGGGGGGTGGGGGGGGGGTGGGGGGGGGTGTGGGGGGGGGGTGGGTGGGGGGGTGTGGGGTGGGTGGGGTGGGGTGTGGGGTGGGGGGGGGGTGTGGGGTGGGGGGTGTGTGTGGGGGGGGGGTGGGGTGGTGGGGTGGGGGTGTGGGGGGGGGTGGGTGTGGGGGGGGTGGGGTGGGGGGGGTGGGGGTGGGGTGGGGTGGGGGGGGGGTGGGGGTGTGTGTGTGGGGGGGGTGGGGGGGGGGTGTGGGGGGGGGTGGGGGGGGGGTGTGGGGTGTGGGGTGGGGGGGGGTGGGGTGGGGGGTGTGGGGGGGGGGTGGGGGGTGGGGGGTGTGTGGGGGGGGGGTGTGGGGGGGGGGTGGGGGGGGGGTGGGGGGGGGTGGGGGGGGTGTGTGGTGTGGGGTGGGGGGTGGGGGGGGGGTGGGTGTGGTGGGGGTGGGGGGGGGGTGGGGGGGTGGGGGGTGGGGGGGGGGTGGGGGGGGTGGGGGGTGGGGGGGGGGTGGGGTGGGGGGGGGGTGGGGGGGGGGTGGGGGGGGGTGGGGTGGGGGGTGTGGGGGGGGGTGGGGGTGGGGGGGGGGTGTGGGGGGGGGTGGGGGGGTGTGGGGGTGGGGGGGTGTGGGGGGTGTGGGGGGGGGGTGGGGGGGGGGTGGGGGGGGGGTGGGGTGTGTGGGGGGGTGGGGGGTGGGGGGGGGGTGTGTGTGGGGTGGGTGGGGGGGGGTGGGGGGGGTGGGGGGGGGGTGGGGGTGTGGGGGGGGGTGGTGGGGGGGGGTGGGGGGTGGGGGGGGGTGGGGGGTGGGGGGGGGTGGGGGGGGGTGTGGGGGGGTGTGGGGGGGTGTGGGGGGGGTGGGGGGGGGGTGGTGTGGGGGGGTGGGGTGGGTGGGGGGTGGTGTGGGGTGTGGGGGGGGGTGGGGGTGGGGGGGGGGTGGGGGTGTGGGGGGGGTGGGGGGGGGGTGGGGGGTGGGGGTGGGGGGTGGGGGGGGGTGGGGGGGGTGTGGGGGGGTGGGGGGGGTGGGGGTGGGGTGGGGGGGTGGGTGGGGGGGGGGTGGGGTGGGGGGGGTGGGGGGGGGGTGGGGGGGTGGGGGGTGGTGGGGGGGGGGTGGGGGGGGTGGGGTGTTGGGTGGGGGGGTGTGGGGGGTGTGTGGGGTGGGGGGGGGGTGGGGGGGGTGGGGTGGGGGTGTGGGTGGGGGGGTGGGGGGGTGTGGGGGGGGTGTGGGGGGTGTGGTGTGTGTGTGGGGTGGGGGGGGGGTGGGGGGGGGTGGGGGGGTGGGGTGGGGGGGGGTGTGGGGGTGTGGGGGGGGGTGGGTGGGGGGGGTGGGGTGTGGGGGGTGGGGTGGTGGGGGGTGGGGTGGGGTGGGGGTGGGGGGTGTGGGGGGGGGGTGGGGTGGGGGGGGGTGGGGGGTGGGGGGGGGTGGGGGGGGTGTGGGGGGGGGGTGGGGTGTGGGGGGGTGGGGGGGTGGGGGGGTGGGGGGGGGTGGGGTGGTGTGGGGGGGTGGGGGTGGGGGGGTGGGTGGGTGGGGGGTGTGGGGGGGGGGTGGGGGGGGTGGGGGGGGGGTGGGGGGGGGTGGGGGGGGGGTGTGTGTGTGGGGGTGGGTGTGGGGGGGGGGTGTGGGGTGGGGGGGTGGGGGGGGGGTGGGGGGGGGGGGGTGGGGGGTGGGGAGGGGGGGGTGTGTGGTGGGGGGGAGGGGGGGGGGTTGTGGGGGGGATGGGGGGGGGGGATGGGGGGGGGGGGGTGGGGAGGGAGTGGGTGGGGGGGTGGTTGGGGTTGGTTGGGTGGGGGTGGGGGGTTACTTGTGCGATTTGGTTTATATTGGAGGTTATTGTTGTCTTGGTGTTCTGTGTGGTTTTGTTATATATGGATTGTGTATGATATAGGGTTGATGGGTTTGTAGGGGGGGTTGGAGGTAGAGGGCGGGGGTGTGGATTGGGAATGATGGCGTTCTGTGGCGGGGTGGCGGGGACGCACGGGTGGTTGTGGCTTGTGGATTTGGCATGGGATGGGCTGTTGTGTCGTCGGGGGGTGGGGGGGTGTTGTGTGTTTTTGGTGGTGGGATCGGGGGTTGGTCGGGTTGTGGGATGTGGGGGGTGTTGGATCGGTTTGTGTGGGTTTGGATGAGTGGTTGGGGGTGGGGGGGGGCGGGTAGCTGGGCTGGCGGATGGGGAGGGATTTGTGATAGCGGCGTTTGATTGGTGTATTTCACCCCCCCCCTACCTTTCCCCCCCCCCCCCCCCCCCCCCCCCCCCCCCCCCCCCCCCCCTCCCCCCCCCCAACCCCCCCCCCCCCCCCCCCCCCCCCCCCCCCGGGCCCCCCCCCCCCCCCACCCCCCCCCCCCCCCCCCCCCCCCCCCCCCCCCCCCCCCCCCCCCCCTCCCCCCCCCCCCCCCCCCCCCATAGTTTGGGTAGGCTGGGTGGGGGGCAGAGCAGGTCATTCTGGGGTTGTGCGGAGGGCTAGTCGATAGTTGACACACCAAGACAGGACCCGGACGATAGACGTGGATGTGCAAAGCACATGCCCCCCCCCCCCCCCCCCCCCCCCCCCTCCCCCCCCCGCCCCGCCCCCCCCCCCCCCCCCCCGACCCCCCTTGGCTGTTGTGGTTGGGGCGTCGGGAGTGGGGCGGTCTGGGCCTCTATGGGTGGGGGGAGGGCTGTTTTTGGGGCCTTTCTGACTGGGTAGGGGCGCGTGGGCGAGTTGCGTGGGGTGCGCTGGGATGGTGGTGGGGGGCGCAGTGGAGGGGGGGGTCTAGAGAGAGCTGATCGAGGTAGGGGGGTTCTTTTCCGCCCCCACCGCCCCCCCCCCCCCGCCGGAGGGGCTCGCGGTCGGGTCCCACAGATGTAACACCTGCATGGGGAGGGTGGTGGCCGCGGTGTGTAACAAGGTGTGGACGGGGTCGGGGCGGTTGGGGGGGTAAGGGGTGGAGCGGGCGGAGGGGGGGCGGAGAGTTGGAGCGGTGAGGAGTGGGGGGGGGGGGGGTGGTTAGTACGGAGTATGGCCCACCCCCCGCCCCTCCCGCCGAATATTTGAGGTGCTCTTAGCCCCCCTCCCCCCCCCCCCCCAGGTGGATTAACGTACGTGGCCCGGCCCCCCCCCCCCCCCAGATCGAGACGGGGGTGTCTTTGAGGGGTGACCCCCCCAGGGCCCCCCCCGCAAATTAATTAGTAAGAAAGGGCCCCCCCCCCCCCCCCCCCCCCCCTAAAGCCCCCCCCCCCCCCCCTGAGCGGCCCACTGCTTAAAGTACCTAATATACGCACCTTATCCGATCAAGAGTTGGAGATTTGGCACCCCCACCCCCCCCCAGCGTAAGGTGGATTCGGAGAAATCGGTAGAATTTCGATAGTGACCCCCCCCCCCGCCCCCCCCCCCCCCCCCCCCCCCCCCCCCCCCCCCCCCCGACACACAGAATCATGCGCCGAAAGGATTCAAAATCACAGTTTCGTCAGGGAGGGGTTCTTGGTAGTTGTACTCCCCTCGCCCCCCCCCCCCCCCCCCCCCCCCGAGTGCGAATATAGGAAGCGGCGGTAGTATCTGAGTGTGAAAACTAGGCGATGTTCTTGGTGGGGGGTTTGGGAGGGGGGGGGGTGTGGTGGGGGGTGGGGGGGGTATTTGTATCCCCCCCCCCCCCCCCCCCCCCCCCCAGTTTTCCCCTCCCCCCCCCCCCCCACCCGAGTTCCGCTGCCCCCAATAGGAAAAATTAATGGATAAAATAATCACATCTCTTAAAGTATAAAATTCGCACGATGGGAGGGATTGAGGAGGTAGCGATTCAGGCGAATACGCTGGTCGTTAAACGGTGGGTGGAGTCGAGTGTTAGGCAGATTTAGCGTATGAGTTGATAATGTTGTTGTAGAGTGTGTGCTCAAGGTTGGGTCATGCTAAGGTTTGTGACTGCTCTAGGTTGGGATGTATGTGATTGGTGATGTATACAGGTTGGCATGGTAAAGTTGGGATGCTAATAGTCGAGTAGTGGGATGCTAAGGTGATCGGTGATCTGTAGCGTGGGGATTGTATGGTTGGGATGTAAGGTTGGGATTGTATCTCGAGCAGCGAGCAAGACGTGCGCAAAGCGCTGGGATGTAAGGTTGGGATGTAAGGTTGCGGATGTATCTCGGCTTGGGATGTAAGGTTGGCCCGATGTAACGTTGGGATGTAAGGTTGGGGATGTCTAGGTCTGCGGATGTAAGGGTGGGATGTAAGATCCACACCCCCCCCAAAAAATATAAGGTTGGGATGTAAGGTTGGGAGGTAAGGTTGGGATGTAAGGTTGGGTGATAGGTTGGGATGTAAGGTTGGGATGTAAGGTTGGGATGTAAGGTTGGGATTGTAAGGTTGGGATGTAAGTGTAATAGGGATGTCTCAAGGAGTGGAGGATGGAAGGTTAGCGCGTATGATAAGGTTGGCGATGTAAGGTTGGGAATGTAAGGTTGGATGTAAGGTTGGGATGTAAGGTTGGGATGTAAGGTTGGGATGATAAGGTTGGGATGTTAAGGTTGGGGAGTAAGGTTGGGTAGTAAGGGTTGGGATGTCATGTAAGGTGGGATCGTAAGGTAGAGGATGTGAAGCTGGATGTAAGGTTGGATGTAAGGATGGGATGAAGGTGGCGGTATGTAAGGTTGGGAGTGTAAGGTTGGGATGTAAGGTTGGGATAGTAGGTTGGGTTGCGATAGTACCGGTTGGGATGTTAAGGTTGGGATTGTAAGGTTGGGATTTAGGTTGGGATGTAAGCATTGGGATGTAAGGTTGGGATGTAAGGTTGGGATGTAAGGTTGGGATGTAAGGTTGGGATGTAAGGTTGGGATGTAAGGGTTGGGATGTAGGTTGGGATTGTAAGGTTGGGATGTAAGGTTGGCGATGTAAGGTTGGGATGTAAGGTTGGGTGTAAGGTTGGGGATGTAAGGTTGGGATGTAGGTTGGATGTAAGGGTTGGGATGTAAGGTTGGGATGTAGGTTGGGATGTTAAGGTTGGGATGTATGGTTGGATGTAAGGTTGGGATGTAAGGTTGGGTTGTAAGGTTGGGATGTAAGGTTGGGATGTCAGGGGGGATGTAAGGTTGGATGTTAGGTAGGGTTGTAATGTTGAAGTTTCGGTTGGGATGTAAGGTTGGGATGTAGGTGTGGGATGTAAGGTTGGGATGTAAGGTTGGGATGTTAGGTTGGGATGTAAGGTTGGGATGTAAGGTTGGGATGTATAGGTTGGGATGTAAGGTCTGGCGATGTACGAGTGATGTAAGGGTGATGGTGGGTGAGGTTACATGTCTGTACAGGATGCCAGTAAGGAACTTAAGTTTCTCTCTTCATATGAATTTCTGAATTGATTCCTTCTTAATACAGTTGCGACTATATAGACCGAACTATAGGTTTGATATGTATTTGGCATTAGTAGAGATGAGTCAATATTTGAACTCAGTAGTCTTTTGACGTATATATAAAACAAATGTAAAGAAAGATGACATTACAGTTGATATATGTGGTTTGTAACTAATGTGTGACTTAAAGACATTGACTTAGATATTCCTTTGTAAATGAGAGTTAAGGAGTGGTCGATATGTCAGCACCTCACTGTCCATATTTATAATCTCCTTCACAGATTTGACCTATCATTTTCAAGTCTCTTCATATATCTCACCCTTATAAATGTAATAGTTTAAAGAATGATTATAACAAATTTTAGAGACTAAAACATAGCCAGAATACACTATTAAATAAACAAATATTTTTACCTATTAGACATCCCTTGAACTCGTACTTGACTGAGAAGGTCCACCTCTTTATAATAAGTAATGCACCGCGTCGTTGCAGTACGAGCTTACCACAAACGCAGCCATCGTATCAGGACATACACAGACGAGAATGATACGATCACCACAACCCGCCTAAATACCCCAGATGAGAATTGCTTACTAACATCTAGGATGCACTATGTTACGACAGTAGAGTGGTAGGGGCAGCTCGGGTGTGCGTTTGGTTTTCTCTCAGGGAGGGCAGACTGCTAGTTCGTAGATAGGGAGAGTCACACATTCGGCTGATATTTGTCGAATTAACATCTCAGATCCCCTACTAATCATCTAAGTGCCCCATTTCACTCCATAAGCCATATTTTATCCGTTCGCCCCGTCTGCCTTGGTCGTGCTCGCTTTTTGTTTCTTCTCTCCATATATAAGTACACGCTTGCCTGTTCATTAATCACATTGTGGAATCGGAATCGTGCAAATTTACAAATATCTTACGAAGCTGGGTAATCGACTCCCACCCACAGTTATAATCACAGTTTGCACGAATGACATCAATGTGGTATTTTCTCTTATCTAATGAGTTGATTATTTTTATTGTTTTTTATATCTACATTATCCTTTGCACAGTGAAATTATTTTTCTGGGCTCGTTAATTTTGATGAATGAGTGAAAAGTGATCTCACGAAATGAGTGTGTTGAATAGTTTATCGACTCCGCGATTACGAGTCCCTCAGGTTCCGATCATCTTGACTTCTTAATATCGTATTATCGCGTAGGACACACTTTTTTCATCACCACCCTGTATTCACTCCATCGCTCGAGTGCCACCATACATGTCAACGGCGAATGGGGACGCTGCGGCGGCAATTGGTGCCGGCTCCATCAGCTCAGGTGTGGGGAGACGTGAGGGAAGGTGAGGTCGTGGTGCACGACCCACCTCGGGGGGGGGGGGGAGGACGGTCCCCTGAGCGAAATAAACGTTCAATTATATAATGGGGGGCGTCAATGTTTACTTTTAATTGCTAACAGCTTAATGGGTGTCTCGCAAACGTAGTCTTCTTGCGGAGTAGGGGGGGGGGGGCGTCGGATGTGCTTAGGTGTCACGATTGCTAGGTTTCCCACAGCCCTACCTTGCATAGGCGAGAAGCTGGCTAGACTTATTGTGTTTGGAGTTTCGCCAGCAGTAGCCTGTTCGAACTCGCAGCTTGTTTTTATTATGCGTAGTATTTTTAGCGGTGTCGGATGGCGAGAGTAGCAGAGAACGGCGTAAATGATTTGGTGTCAGAGCGCAAAAGGGAAGTTTGTCGAAGGGTGACGCAGGTGGCGGACTAGATGTGGAGTTTAGGTACTTTTCGGAATTGGGCCCTGGAGCTGGGTTAGCGGTAGTATGTGCTTGGGAGGGCGGATGCGCAGGGGGGTGGGCATGTGAGGATTGCGGGGGACATCAGTGGGTCAGGGTTTGTTAAGAATGTTGTGGTATGGCATGAGGAGCTTCCTCCGAGTGGGAGTGTGAATAAGGTGCTGAAGAGAGAGTGAGGAGATGCATGAAGTGTGCGTGTGTTACGGAGTGGGTGCGGCTGGTATATTGAGAGGGGTTAGAGGAATTGAGGGGAGTAGTGGTGAGTGGTTTCCGACGTCTGGAGTGTGAGTGACGTATGAGCTGTTCTGTACCGGCTTTCGTGAATTCGATAAGCGGCTGCCCTTTGGTAGTTGAGGGTTTTGGGCGCAAATGTTGTCGGGACGTAGAAGAAGTGGAGGAGTATTATCTGGTGGACAGGCTAGGGGGAGTTGTTTGGGATGCCGTGCTCGGGGCGACTTGTTCGAATAGTGCATGCATTGAGCAAATGACTGGGTGGAACGAGAGGGAGTGCGTCGGGTGCGGCTGTAGGGGCGGGATGGGGGCAGGTATAGAAGTGGGGGAGTTGGTGTAGCGGGCCTGGGCGGCTGTGGGACCGAGGACACGCGTCGATAGAAGTGGTCTCGAACATCGCAGCTGAGGGGTGGGGTCGGCGGGGGGTTTGGAATGTCGGGTGGGATAATGCAAGGTTGACGGTTGGCAGTGTTTAGTTGCTGGTGCCTTGGGGAGAGGTGAGTTACAGCAAGTTCAGTGGTTGATGAGTTGGGATACAGCCCCGACTGACGGGTAGGGATACAATGACGAGAGGGGGTTAGAGGGATTGGCGGTTAAGACAAATGTGTGCGTGGGAGTGTGAGGTAGCATGTTTTGCTTGGGGTGGGGCTAAGCGTCTCGTCGACGTGTGAAAGAGCGGGGTTGGCTAAGTGCCGCGCGATAGAGTTGAGAGGTGTCGGAGTGACTACGTCTAGTAGAATCTGAGGTGCAGGGATCTGAGTAGCGTTGTGGAGTGGGGTAGAGTGGTGCACGGTGGAGACGTTTGGACGTGAGTTGTGTGGAGAGAACGTCTAGAGTGATTGGGGGTGAGTACTTTGGAGCTCGGGATAGTATAGTGGGATCGGAAACCACTATGAGGCAGATAAAGGTAGATACCAATGAGGTACAGGGCTGCCTGAGGAGCAGTGGGGGGATGGGCTCGGAGTACCGCCTAGTGTGACGCCGAGAAATGGAAGATTGGGTGGGACGGAAATGTGAGGTTAAAGTAGACGTATCTAGGGAGGGGGGGTCTCGGACAGGCGTTATGGGACGGTGGAGGTTCTGGCTCGGGTGGTGTGTAGACGGGTCAGTTGAGCTATCACGCTGACAGTAGAACGATGGAGATTTGGGTTGATTGGTGGGTTACTGGAGTTGCCGTGGTTGGAGGTGTACCTGCAAGAGCGAAACCAAAGCAAGTCAAAAGCGAAGGTGGAGGGGCTACAAGAAGGGAACAGAACTGATTAGAGATGGTGAGTGAGGGTTTCCAAGGTCTGTTGTGACGTGGCTGGGAAGGAGGAGGGAAGGATAGGGGAGTAGCGGTGTATTGGAAATGAGGCGGCTAAGGGTAGTAAGTGCGTGGAAGAGCTATAAGGGGGGAGGGGCTCGTAATATCGAGGGGGGGCAAAAGGCGGGTCGGAGGTGCGCGTATCTGTGAGCGGAGGGAATTGTGGCAAAGAGGGATGAAGCAGGAGTAAGTAATAACAGCGCCATGAGGGGGGAAGCGGGAACGGCAGGGGCGAGCCGGGGAGGTTGCAGAAGACGGGGGCAGCTCCATGAAAGTGCGTAGGGGATAACGGTGGGGAAGAGGACTCGGGGAGGGAGACGAGGCGTAAGGAGAACTGGGGGACAGGCAAAAATGATGTGAACGTGGCAGGCTACGTTCGGCGGGAACACCGGTGTGGGCTTAACTGAAGTCCGGGGCATCGCTGCGGGAAAGCTGAGAGGGAAACCATGATGTAAAGTGGTTGCCCTCGGTAGAGTTGGGTCCCCCCCCCCCCCCCCCCGGGGGTTATGGCCCATGTGGGGGGAGAGCCCTGCAGATTGACGTGGCAGTGGGTGGGCAGATCTGGCGCGTGGCGTCCCAATCGCGCCAGCATGGGTTAAGGCCCGGGGTATGGGGGAGGTGGGGAGCCGCTTCCTGGACGGGGCGCGGGCTGGTGACGACTCGGAGCTATGAATTGATTAGGCAGGGTTAGGTAGTCTAGTAGACTTTCTACGTAGTTAGCTTGGGGGATATATCGGTTAGATCGCATACGCGCCAAGCGCACTGCTTCTTTTTATTTGTCCTATTTCTAAACAGCTCTAGGGGATGGTATTTTAATAGAGGAGTTGTCTGTGGAGCATCCACGAGGATTTTGCTTGAATTATGGCGGAGATCTTTTAATAAGCTTACGAGTCGGTGCCTAATTTCGGCTAGGGTGGTGGATGGATTTTTGGGAAGTGGAGGGAAACTGGTTCAAGAAATATTAAGAGCCTTACATCAAGTGGAATCTGAAACCACAATGGTGCACACAACGCCTAGACGTAAAACAATATTTAAAATAATAAATTCAAATTAGTCCAAAGTAAACCATAGTAATGTGCAAATTTGAATCTAAATCAGTTTCTTGTATATCAAATATGCACTGAAAAAAGTGCAAAATCGCACAAAGATTTTTTTTTATCTATATATATAAAAATCAAAGTATGTCTGTGTGTGTGTGTGTGCATGTCCTTTATAGCTGACTAAACCATTCATCCGATCGTCATGAAATTTTTGGAGACTGTTGAGTACCTACCTGGGATGGTAACTGGCAACTTTTTTTTCAAATTTTAATACTCATGGGGCACCGGGGGCCCATAATGTCATTTGTTGCTTATATGAGCTATATAAAAATTAGTTTAAGCGCTAGCTACTGTGTAAACTGTTGGATCTTAACCAAACTTTGTATATGACAACTTGATAGCCAATATTAAAATACTATAGGGCACTGAACTGCAAATAGTCATTCGTTTGGGGCTGGGGGCCCAAAAATTCACATTTCTTAAACGTTTAAGATTTTATTGAACATTCAGTCATTAACAATCTTGACAAATAATGACACATGTATCCATTATTATACAAATTGAAATGAAGAGGTTTTTTGAACATTATATCTTGCACTGAATGGGCCCCGGGGCCCTTAATGTCTTTTTTGCTTATATAAGATAAATAAAAAATAGTTTATGCGTTAGCTACTGATTAAATGAATGGATCTTAACCAAACTTTGAATACAAAAACTTGGTAGCCCATATTAAAATACTATAGGACAAATAACTTCAAATGTCCATTCCTTCGGGGCCAGGGGCCCCCAAATGTCTTTTCTTCGTATATGTTTAAGGTATTTTCCCCCATTCAATTTTTCACGATCTTGAGGAATATATCTATGAGAAAACTTAATTAAAATGAAAAGGTTTTTGAAATTTACATCTATCACCGAATGGGCGCAGGGGCCCTAAATGTCTTTTTTCTTATATCTATCAATCTAAATATTTAAATCAAAGTATGTCTCTGTGTGTGTGTGTGTACACGTCCTTTATAGCTGACTAAACCATTCATCCGATCGTCATGAAAATTTTGGAGACTGTTGAGTACCCACCTGGGATGGTAACTGGCAACTTTGTTTTTTCTAAATTAACACTCATGGGGCACCGGGGGCCCATAATGACATTTTTTAAAACTTATATGAGCTATATAAAGATATATAGAGATAGATATAGATAGACTGTGTAAATTGTTGGATCTTAACCAAACTTTGCATATAAAAATGTTATAGCCAATATTAAAATACTATAGGGCACTGAACTCCTAATAATGATTCCTTTGGGGCTGGGGGCCCAAAAAGTACTTTTTCTTAAACGTTTAAGATTGTATTCACCATTCAGTTATTGACAATCTTGACAAATAATGACACATGTATCCATTATTATACAAATTGAAATGAACAGGTGTTTTGAGCTTTATATCTTGCACTGAATGGGCCCTGGGGCCCTTAATGTCATTTTTTGCTTATATAAGCTATATAAAAATTAGTTTATGTGATAGCTACTGAGTAAATGAATTGATCTTAACCAAACTTTGTATATAAAAACTTGCTAGCCCATATTAAAATTATAAAGGGCACTGCACGTCTAATGTCCAACCGTTCAGGGCTGGGGGCACCAAATGTCTTTTTTTCGAATATGTTTGAGATATTATTTGCCATTCTATTTTTAACGATCTTGAGAAATATATCCATGATGAAACTGATTTAAAATGAACAGCATGTTGAAATTTACATCTTACATTGATTGGGCCGGGGGCCCAAAATGTCTTTTTTTCTATATGTTTGAGATATTATTTTGTCATTCTATTTTTAACGATCTTGAGAAATATATCCATGATGAAACTGAATTTAAATGAACAGGTTTTCAAAATGTACATCTTGAACCGAATGGGCCCGAGGGCCCCTTAATGTATTTTTGTTTCTTATATTAGCTAAATAAAAATTAGTTTAATTGTTAGATAATGAGAAAATAACTGGATTTTGACCAAACATGGTATATAAAAACTTAAGAGTCTATATTAAATTACTATAGGGCACTGAACTCCTAATGTCCATTTCCTCGGGAACTGGGGGCCCCTAAATTTGTTTTTACTAAACTTTAGTATACATGTATTGTATTCCCCATTCAATTTTACACGATATTTAGCAAAATAGATAAATATATTTATATATTTGTAATGAAAATGAACAGATTTTCGAACGTCATATGTTAAACTGATGGGCCCGGTGACCCTTAAAGTAATTTCTTTTTTATCTATATGTATTTCTTTTTACTGAGATTGTTGCAACGCACGACGGGTCTGCTAGTTGATGAATAAAATTTATTTAATAGAATAATATATTACTTTTTAAAATTATTTCTAACTGGATACGCCCCGCGGTGTAGCATACGCCGCAGTCTTACTCATGGATAGTGCAAAGAAAGGGGGGAAAGAACGGACACAAAGTACAGCACGAAGAAATCAAAACAACGCGAGTGGGGAAACAACGACGCATTGTTGGTCTCGAGACATTCGCACTGCGGTTATCTACCTGCCCTCCACCCTTCACCACCCGAGCTTGCCAACCATAAACTGTGATTGGCCGACCCTAGCGAGGGTCAGCCATGTTCGCAAAAAAAAAGGGGGGGGGGAGAACGGCGCTAACACCCAGGACCTTACCGCATGTAAGGCGGACGTGATAACCACTACAATACGAATCACATGTTATTCTGCGAAGGAACACCGAAAGTGAACGCAAGAAGCATTGTTGGTCTCGAAACATGGCCACCCCCTTTTTGAACACATTTCGCTTGATTTCTCGACCACAGCAAGGGTCATACGTCATGCTCATTTGTACACTATCCGCTCTTGATCTTGTTCTGGTGAATTATATATATAGATGTTTTATAGATTTCAGTCATAGAAAATATAATTTTATGTGTGTGTGTTGATTACGATGATGATTGTGGTATTGTATTTTCTAGCACTATTTGTCCATGCTAATTGCTAGTGCATCATGCACAACGTGATCCATGCTAATTGCTAGTGTATCATGCACAACGTGATCTCATCTTTAACACTTAGCTTACATAAATAAATAAACTAAAAAATAATTAATACTCTGATAAAACGCATTTCTGACCGTCCCACAGTCTCAAGGACCTGGAAAGACCGTCACATAATTTTAGTGCTGTTGTTTTGGACGAACGCACTCCAAGGGACTTCTCTCTGTGTCCATCATCCTCGGGGGTTTGGAGGGGGCTGGGGGTAGATACCAAACAACTTTAATGACCTGTCTTAAAAATAATGCTGTCTTTGAAGTGATTACAATTTTTCTTTTCTTCTAACGAGTTTAAAAAAAAATTAGGTTGCCGTTCGCGTCTGATCCTCGCTCTCCTAATCCCCTAATAATAATACCCTCACCATCGCCTCAACCAGGATTTGTGAGTGCACGAGTGCCGCTATCCAATATTTAAGACTTAAAGACTTATACAAGGAGTAACATTATTCCTTCATAGCCCCCCCCTCCCCGTGCGTTATTTAAGTTCAAACTATATTCTCTATCAGATTTATTCCAGCCGTAAATTCCTCCCCAGACTGTAACTTATTCTAACGTAATTGTGCTATCTCTCGTGTGCTACCCCACGTAACGGCTTCGCTTGACAAGCTTTGTTGCGATCGCGTGCGCACCATCTTCGCACAACGGCGTGCAATGTTTTACTACACCATTTCGTGGTATGAGTAGGGGGGTCTCGCCCGGTGAGTTTATTGGCTAATGGCAATTTAAGATTATAACATTAGTGCCACGGTATTTTTAGTGTTTCAAAGCACAGCTGATGTGGGGGGGGGGTGTTTAGGGGGAAGAGATAGATCAGGGGCGCGCTACTCTTAACGCTCACCGATGTGAGGGCTTAGTTAAAAGAATGAGCTCCCCTGCAGAGATGATGTTATATGCCTATCTTAGTCGGCACCATCTGATGGTGAGGTAACGGAAAATGGCTGTTACGTGATAGTGTGGGAGGACAACGGGATAGGATGCTTTATTTTAGAGCGGGGCTAATCAGGGGCGTCACTGACGATGGTGATGGTTGTGAGGGCCCATGCCCGGCCACCTGTGTGACAGTACCTGCTGGTTACAGCATGAGAGCTCTTCATGGCATTGGATACCAGGAAAGATACCTCTCGATACTTTGTCTTACTTCAATCTGTCACGACGTGTTCTGACATGTTATGTGACGTGCTCTCTGACATGTTCTGTGACATGTTTAGTGGCATGTCCTCTGACATGTTCTGTGTCGTGTTCTCTGACATGTTCTGTGGTGTGTTCTCTGACATGTTCTGGGACACATTATACGAGATGTTCTGTTTGGTCGACTAAAGTCATGAAAGTGCCAGCACCGAGTAGACACGAGAGTCTTGCTCGTGCCATGTGAGTCAAGACGAGATTAGCAGAGGGCTGGATGGATTTATGGCTTGAGTTATCATAGGGACTTTGGGATTCTCGTTCGGAGGTACCAAGGGGATCGACAAGAGTACAGGGGATCTCAAATAATTCATTATCTTTGTTTCAGAGGGGACGGAAATTTTTCCAACAACATTGAATCATTGCTCACCCTGGCCAATGATAGTCATGCTCACCCTGGCCAATCAATGATAGTCATGCTCACCCTGGCCAATGATAGTCATGCTCACCCTGGCCAATGATAGTCATGCTCACCCTGGCCAATGATAGTCATGCTCACCCTGGCCAATGATAGTCATGCTCACCCTGGCCAATGATAGTCATGCTCACCCTGGCCAATGATAGTCATGCTCACCCTGGCCAATGATAGTCATGCTCACCCTGGCCAATGATAGTCATGCTCACCCTGGCCAATGATAGTCATGTTTCCCATCGACATAGCACCCTCTGTGATCGTCCTACACCAGTCTTCGTTCTACTTTCGTTATTGCCTTTTAAATATGTGCTTACAACTTATACCTCTGCTGCCCCACAATGGCCCTGTCTAAAATCTTACGGTAACCTGTCGCCCAGCTTTCATTATTAAAATAAAATCTTTGACAGCATTTAGAATTCCTCTACATCTTGGGTACGGGAAAGTCGTGTGCGCATGTCAGTGACGTTCTAATTCGCTTTGACGTTGTTTGAAGTGACCCGAAATATTCTTGTCGTTTTTGTTGAAGTTGTGTTGACATGTGTTGTGTGTAATATTTTGTGTTGACATGTGTTGTGTGTAATATTTTGTGTTGACATGTGTTGTGTGTAATATTTTGTGTTGACATGTGTTGTGTGTAATATTTTGTGTTGACATGTGTTGTGTGTAATATTTTGTGTTGACATGTGTTGTGTGTAATATTTTGTGTTGACATGTGTTGTGTGTAATATTTTGTGTTGACATGTGTTGTGTGTAATATTTTGTGTTGACATGTGTTGTGTGTAATATTTTGTGTTGACATGTGTTGTGTGTAATATTTTGTGTTGACATGTGTTGTGTGTAATATTTTGTGTTGACATGTGTTGTGTGTAATATGCCGTTGTGTGTTTCAGTTTTTGGTTCCGCTGCCCCACGTGTTGATGGCAGTACAACGGAGACTCTCCAAGATTCCGAGACTCATTTGGTGTGCGTGGGTGGGGGTGGGGGATGGGGTTGATTCCACTGACGGAAATAGGAAAAGCTGACGATAAGCTCATGTACAGGAAATGAACATACAGCCCATAGTGACATCTGGGATTTTTCTATTAATAACAGAAGGTCAGAGAGATGGTTGGTGGTTATATGAACTGTTGTTATAAGTATTTTATCTAAAAAAGTCAATGATTCTAATTTTACTGACAATGAAGAAACTGTATACTACAGAGCAGAAGTTTTTTGTGTTTTTTTGTCCGCACAATTGTTCTCCCTCATTCGTTTACTCCAGGCTATGGCGGATTAAGGGGGGCGGGCTGAACGGGCTAAAGCCAGGGGCCCCCGATAATTTAGGGGCCCCCAAATTTAGTATATTTTATAATAAAGGTGGACAAATGTTTGCATGAATTCCCGAAAATATCATAAATTAAATAAATTAATAAAATCGTATCTATTAATCTGATCGCTATTCGGACCCGATTTTATAAAAACCTGATATTAAAGGCTCAATAAGAGAAAATATTAAAGAATATTATATATATATTTTTAATTTTTATCCTTTATTAAGTTCGTGTGGTCTTGTGGTAGAAACTCGGCTGGCTGTTCAAGCTGTCACGCGATCGATTCCCGCTGGGGGAATTACTTTTTTAATTTTCATTTGTCTTTTTTTTTAAATTGTCATATTAGGATACCGGTAAACAGTTATTTCTTCGTATTCGTGTTTTTTTTTCTTCATAATAATCTTTTTGGCTGGGAAGGTAGATGACGTAGTACAGACAAAGTATAAGAACTATTTAGTTACAAGTTACAGTCTTATATTAGCTGCTACTGCTAGCAATCATTTTATTTAAAGGGACGCTGGCTGGATAGGGCCCCAGTTTGAAATGCAGCCAGGGGCCCCGTGCAGTCTTAATCCGCCCCTGACTCCAGGGGCGGCCAGACCTGTGGTAACAGAGCTATTTTAACATATAAAAACATTAGTGAGAGCCGCATTGAAGCTATGTGGATTATTAAACCTGGACTGGAAATCTCTCAGTTATCCTTCCAACATATCTTTCATAAATTGTACGCGAGTCGCAATGTGAACCAGAAGAGCCGCAGTTTCGCAACCTCTGGTCTATTCTCTCTCTCTCTTTCCATCTCCACCCACTCTCTCTCTCTCTCTCTCTTTCCATCTCTCTCTCGCTATTGTTATCCATTAGGATAAAATAGTTTAAAATCCCCTCACCCCCCCCCCAAAACAACCACCAACCACGGGCCAGCTAACACGAGATAAACACTGAGATTGCAAGTCTTTTCTTGATCGTATACTAAGGTGCCCGGCTATTTTAGTCCTTTTTTTTAACGGCAAAGAGTTATAGCCCATGTTAAGATTTCTAATCAGTTGCTCCAAGGGGTTTTAGGATGAGCTTACCTCCCTTTCATCTCTTTGGTCCTTTAGTTTTATGAGAATGCTGGGCTTGAGAAAGGCGTGTGTGTGTGTGTGGGGCGGGGGGTTGCGAGTGTAAGTACGTGTGTTCTTTGTGGGTGTTTGTGTGCATGTGTTCTTTGTGGGTGTTTGTGTGCATGTGTTCATTGTGTGTGTTTGTGTGAGATAGACATAATCTCAATGGCCCGTGTTTGGGATCAGTTCGGATGAATGACGCGTGTGCAGAGCATCTTGAGTATTAACAGTACAATTATAGCTATCTGCCCTGGCATAATCATGTGCTCTATTATATCTATCAGCCCTGGCATAGTCATCTGTCCTATTATAGCTGTCTGCCCTAGCATAATCATGTGCTCTCTTATAGCTGTCTGCCCTTGTATAGTCATCTCTATTATCATTCTTATTAGGTTATTTCTACTTAGCGCCAGTCATAACAATATATTTAAATATGTTTATCAGTATGTCAGCTCCGTATCGTATTGTATGTCATCTCCCAATCGTATTGTATGTTAGTTCCCAATCTTATTGTATGTCATCTCCCAATCGTATTGTATGTTAGTTCCCAATCTTATTGTATGTCATCTCCCAATCGTATTGTATGTTAGCTCCCAATCGTATTGTATGTTAGCTCCCAATCGTATTGTATGTCATCTCCCAATCGTATTGTATGTTAGCTCCCAATCGTATTGTATGTCATCTCCCAATCGTATTGTATGTTCTCTCCCAATCGTATTGTATGTTAGTTCCCAATCTTATTGTATGTCATCTCCCAATCGTATTGTATGTCATCTCCCAATCGTATTGTATGTTAGCTCCCAATCGTATTGTATGTCATCTCCAAAAGTATTGTATGTCATCTCCCAATCGTATTGTATGTCAACTCCCAATCGTATTGTATGTCATCTCCCAATCGTATTGTATGTTAACTCCCAATCGTATTGTATGTTAGCTCCCAATCGTATTGTATGTTAGCTCCCAATCGTATTGTATGTCATCTCCCAATCGTATTGTATGTTAGCTCCCAATCGTATTGTATGTCATCTCCCAATCGTACTGTATGTTAGCTCCCAATCGTATTGTATGTCATCTCCCAATCGTATTGTATGTTAACTCCCAATCGTATTGTATGTTAGCTCCCAATCGTATTGTATGTTAGCTCCCAATCGTATTGTATGTCATCTCCCAATCGTACTGTATGTTAGCTCCCAATCGTATTGTATGTCAACTCCCAATCGTATTGTATGTCAACTCCCAATCGTATTGTATGTCATCTCCCAATCGTATTGTATGTCATCTCCCAATCGTACTGTATGTTAGCTCCCAATCGTATTGTATGTCATCTCCCAATCGTATTGTATGTCATCTCCCAATCGTATTGTATGTCATCTCCCAATCGTATTGTATGTCATCTCCCAATCGTACTGTATGTAAGCTCCCAATCGTATTGTATGTCATCTCCCAATCGTACTGTATGTTAGCTCCCAATCGTATTGTATGTCATCTCCCAATCGTATTGTATGTCATCTCCCAATCGTATTGTATGTTTGCCATCCACCGTCCCACTCTCTGTGACTATATCGTCCCACTCTCTGTGACTATATCGTCCCACTCTCTGTGACTATATCGTCCCACTCTCTGTGACTATATCGTCCCACTCTCTGTGACTATATCGTCCCACTCTCTGTGACTATATCGTCCCACTCTCTGTGACTATATCGTCCCACTCTCTGTGACTATATCGTCCCACTCTCTGTGACTATATCGTCCCACTCTCTGTGACTATATCGTCCCACTCTCTGTGACTATATCGTCCCACTCTCTGTGACTATATCGTCCCACTCTCTGTGACTATATCGTCCCACTCTCTGTGACTATATCGTCCCACTCTCTGTGACTATATCGTCCCACTCTCTGTGACTATATCGTCCCACTCTCTGTGACTATATCGTCCCACTCTCTGTGACTATATCGTCCCACTCTCTGTGACTATATCGTCCCATTAAGTCACATAACCAAAGAGTCGCCTCCATTGGTCATTTCAGGATACGTCACGAGAAAAAGGGCGGTGCCTGGTGTCCTCGCCGACAGATTGAAGAGAATGTCTACGAGTACCTACAGATCGACCTTGGCAGGCTCAAGGTCATCACAAAGGTCGAGACTCAAGGCCGGTTCGGGAACGGACAGGTGAGTTATTATACGGATGTTAGCCTTTAGTAGATTTGACTTTCTCCCCTTGACACCCGTCATGCCCAGCGGAAGTCCATGGATTCATCCACAGATCCTGTCATCAACATTCGTCGATCCGTTATTAGCAATCACTGATCCACTGGATATGTCGCTAATTATTATTGTTATATTTTTAAATGAGACGTGGTCCATTTACTTTACTGAAATCATGTTTAAAATTTTAAAATAAAATTTGGATGAATCGGGTGACAACATTTTTTTAAAATTTAAATTTCTTCACGTGTTAAATGAAGAACCACTTAGTGGACAGTCAGATCTGTTTCAACTGACCCTCGTCATAGTCGGCACTAGTGGCCTGACCCTCGTCATAGTCTGCACTAGTGGCCTGACCCTCGTCATAGTCCGCACTAGTGGCCTGGCCCTCGTCATAGTCCGCACTAGTGGCCTGACCCTCGTCATAGTCCGCACTAGTGGCCTGACCCTCGTCATAGTCCGCACTAGTGGCCTGACCCTCGTCATAGTCCGCACTAGTGGCCTGACCCTCGTCATAGTCCGCACTAGTGGCCTGACCCTCGTCATAGTCCGCACTAGTGGCCTGACCCTCGTCATAGTCCGCACTAGTGGCCTGACCCTCGTCATAGTCCGCACTAGTGGCCTGACCCTCGTCATAGTCCGCACTAGTGGCCTGACCCTCGTCATAGTCCGCACTAGTGGCCTGACCCTCGTCATAGTCCGCACTAGTGGCCTGACCCTCGTCATAGTCCGCACTAGTGGCCTAACCCTCGTCATAGTCCGCACTAGTGGCCTGACCCTCGTCATAGTCCGCACTAGTGGCCTGACCCTCGTCATAGTCCGCACTAGTGGCCTGACCCTCGTCATAGTCCGCACTAGTGGCCTGACCCTCGTCATAGTCCGCACTAGTGGCCTGACCCTCGTCATAGTCCGCACTAGTGGCCTGACCCTCGTCATAGTCCGCACTAGTGGCCTGACCAGGGGGGAGGGTTCATTCGTGTGCAAGAGTTTGAAACATTGGTGTTTACTTATTTAGGTGTTTACTTATTTAGGTGTTTACTTATTTAGGTGTTTACTTATTTAGGTGTTTACTTATTTAGGTGTTTACTTATTTAGGTGTTTACTTATTTAGGTGTTTACTTATTTAGGTGTTTACTTATTTAGGTTTTTACTTATTTAGGTTTTTACTTATTTAGGTTTTTACTTATTTAGGTTTTTACTTATTTAGGTTTTTACTTATTTAGGTTTTTACTTATTTAGGTTTTTACTTATTTAGGTTTTTACTTATTTAGGTTTTTACTTATTTAGGTTTTTACTTATTTAGGTGTTTACTTATTTAGGTGTTTACTTATTTAGGTTTTTACTTATTTAGGTTTTTACTTATTTAGGTTTTTACTTATTTAGGTTTTTACTTACAAAGTTGTTTCATAATATAGCTCTTCACTTACAGAGGTATTCACTTACATTAGTGTCTACTTTAATAGATGATAGAGGTGTTTACTGACATAGATGTTCACTTACCTTTAAACGCTATGTAAGTATTAAAAAGAAGGGGCGGGAAGGTAATGGTTGGTGTGTCCAAAAATAACTCCAACTATATCTTCACGGTTGACTACAATCCAAAGACAGAATCGATTACAATCATCAAAGCAGAACTCTCGCGCGTTCACGCTCTTCTCTCCCTTTTCCCGTGCAGCGATGAGCTATGTTTTATTCGCAACGCTTCATTTAGTTGATAGCGCGGAAGGTTTGGCGGATCAAGCGGTGTTTGTGGTTGTAAGTGAGGGAATCACTGATGCGTGACTCATAAAGCGAGGAAGTCGCCGTGAGGACGATGAACTGAGGGGTGAGCTGGAGAACAGTTAGAGAACCCCTGACATTTCTCAGTTCAGCGTTTAATGTTTGTACTTAACTAAATAACCGCTCAGGTTGCTTAACATTCAACAAATACATACTTATTGTTTATAAATCGATTTTTTTTCTGCTTTGTTTGTTTTGTTTTTTGTTTTTTTGGGTTCCCTTTGAGATTTTCAAAAAATTTGAAAGCCATTAAAATATTCCTATGGGATCATCCAAATTTAAATATGTGTGTAGATTTGGATTTACAACCTGAATTATTCATGTGGGATTTATGTGACTCGTCTGTTTCTTACATGAATTCAGAGTATGTATGTAGACAGAGTGTGTATGTAGACAGAGTATGTATGTAGACAGAGTGTGTATGTAGACAGAGTGTGTATGTAGACAGAGTGTGTATGTAGACAGAGTATGTATGTAGACAGAGTGTGTATGTAGACAGAGTATGTATGTAGACAGAGTGTGTATGTAGACAGAGTGTGTATGTAGACAGAGTATGTATGTAGACAGAGTATGTATGTAGACAGAGTGTGTATGTAGACAGAGTATGTATGTAGACAGAGTGTGTATGTAGACAGAGTGTGTATGTAGACAGAGTGTGTATGTAGACAGAGTATGTATGTAGACAGAGTGTGTATGTAGACAGAGTGTGTATGTAGACAGAGTGTATATGTAGACAGAGTATGTATGTAGACAGAGTGTGTATGTAGACAGAGTATGTATGTAGACAGAGTGTGTATGTAGACAGAGTATGTATGTAGACAGAGTGTGTATGTAGACAGAGTGTGTATGTAGACAGAGTGTATATGTAGACAGAGTATGTATGTAGACAGAGTGTGTATGTAGACAGAGTATGTATGTAGACAGAGTGTGTATGTAGACAGAGTGTATATGTAGACAGAGTATGTATGTAGACAGAGTGTGTATGTAGACAAAGTGTGTATGTAGACAGAGTGTGTATGTAGACAGAGTATGTATGTAGACAGAGTGTGTATGTAGACAGAGTATGTATGTAGACAGAGTGTGTATGTAGACAGAGTGTGTATGTAGACAGAGTGTGTATGTAGACAGAGTATGTATGTAGACAGAGTGTGTATGTAGACAGAGTGTATATGTAGACAGAGTATGTATGTAGACAGAGTGTGTATGTAGACAGAGTGTGTATGTAGACAGAGTGTGTATGTAGACAGAGTGTATATGTAGACAGAGTGTGTATGTGGACAGAGTGTGTATGTGGACAGAGTGTGTATGTAGACAGAGTGTATATGTAGACAGAGTGTATATGTAGACAGAGTATGTATGTAGACAGAGTGTGTATGTAGACAGAGTGTATATGTAGACAGAGTGTGTATGTGGACAGAGTGTGTATGTGGACAGAGTGTGTATGTAGACAGAGTGTATATGTAGACAGAGTGTATATGTAGACAGAGTGTGTATGTAGACAGAGTGTGTATGTGGACAGAGTGTGTATGTAGACAGAGTGTATATGTAGACAGAGTGTGTATGTAGACAGAGTATATATGTAGACAGAGTGTATATGTAGACAGAGTGTGTATGTGGACAGAGTGTGTATGTAGACAGAGTGTATATGTAGACAGAGTGTATATGTAGACAGAGTGTATATGTAGACAGAGTGTGTATGTGGACAGAGTGTGTATGTAGACAGAGTGTATATGTAGACAGAGTGTGTATGTAGACAGAGTGTGTATGTAGACAGAGTGTGTATGTAGACAGAGTGTGTATGTAGACAGAGTGTATATGTAGACAGAGTGTGTATGTAGACAGAGTGTGTATGTAGACAGAGTGTATATGTAGACAGAGTGTATATGTAGACAGAGTGTGTATGTAGACAGAGTGTATATGTAGACAGAGTGTATATGTAGACAGAGTGTATATGTAGACAGAGTGTGTATGTAGACAGAGTGTGTATGTAGACAGAGTGTGTATGTAGACAGAGTGTGTATGTAGACAGAGTGTATATGTAGACAGAGTGTGTATGTAGACAGAGTGTGTATGTAGACAGAGTGTATATGTAGACAGAGTGTGTATGTAGACAGAGTGTGTATGTAGACAGAGTGTATATGTAGACAGAGTGTGTATGTAGACAGAGTGTGTATGTAGACAGAGTGTGTATGTAGACAGAGTGTATATGTAGACAGAGTGTATATGTAGACAGAGTGTGTATGTAGACAGAGTGTGTATGTAGACAGAGTGTGTATGTAGACAGAGTGTGTATGTAGACAGAGTGTGTATGTAGACAGAGTGTGTATGTAGACAGAGTGTGTATGTAGACAGAGTGTATATGTAGACAGAGTGTGTATGTAGACAGAGTGTGTATGTAGACAGAGTGTGTATGTAGACAGAGTGTGTATGTAGACAGAGTGTGTATGTAGACAGAGTGTATATGTAGACAGAGTGTGTATGTAGACAGAGTGTGTATGTAGACAGAGTGTATATGTAGACAGAGTGTGTATGTAGACAGAGTGTGTATGTAGACAGAGTGTATATGTAGACAGAGTGTGTATGTAGACAGAGTGTGTATGTAGACAGAGTGTGTATGTAGACAGAGTGTGTATGTAGACAGAGTGTGTATGTAGACAGAGTGTGTATGTAGACAGAGTGTGTATGTAGACAGAGTGTGTATGTAGACAGAGTGTGTATGTAGACAGAGTGTGTATGTAGACAGAGTGTATATGTAGACAGAGTGTGTATGTAGACAGAGTGTGTATGTAGACAGAGTGTGTATGTAGACAGAGTGTATATGTAGACAGAGTGTGTATGTAGACAGAGTGTGTATGTAGATAGAGTGTGTATGTAGACAGAGTGTGTATGTAGACAGAGTGTATATGTAGACAGAGTGTATATGTAGACAGAGTGTATATGTAGACAGAGTGTATATGTAGACAGAGTGTATATGTAGACAGAGTGTGTATGTAGACAGAGTGTATATGTAGACAGAGTGTATATGTAGACAGAGTGTGTATGTAGACAGAGTGTATATGTAGACAGAGTGTGTATGTAGACAGAGTGTGTATGTGGACAGAGTGTGTATGTGGACAGAGTGTATATGTAGACAGAGTGTATATGTAGACAGAGTGTATATGTAGACAGAGTGTATATGTAGACAGAGTGTATATGTAGACAGAGTGTGTATGTAGACAGAGTGTATATGTAGACAGAGTGTATATGTAGACAGAGTGTGTATGTAGACAGAGTGTATATGTAGACAGAGTGTGTATGTAGACAGAGTGTATATGTAGACAGAGTGTGTATGTGGACAGAGTGTGTATGTAGACAGAGTGTGTATGTAGACAGAGTGTATATGTAGACAGAGTGTATATGTAGACAGAGTGTGTATGTAGACAGAGTGTATATGTAGACAGAGTGTGTATGTAGACAGAGTGTATATGTAGACAGAGTGTGTATGTAGACAGAGTGTATATGTAGACAGAGTGTGTATGTGGACAGAGTGTGTATGTGGACAGAGTGTATATGTAGACAGAGTGTGTATGTAGACAGAGTGTGTATGTAGACAGAGTGTATATGTAGACAGAGTGTATATGTAGACAGAGTGTGTATGTAGACAGAGTGTATATGTAGACAGAGTGTGTATGTAGACAGAGTGTATATGTAGACATAGTGTGTATGTAGACAGAGTGTATATGTAGACAGAGTGTATATGTAGACAGAGTGTGTATGTGGACAGAGTGTATATGTGGACAGAGTGTATATGTGGACAGAGTGTGTATGTAGACAGAGTATGTATGTAGACAGAGTGTATATGTAGACAGAGTGTGTATGTAGACAGAGTGTGTATGTAGACAGAGTGTGTATGTAGACAGAGTGTGTATGTAGACAGAGTGTGTATGTGGACAGAGTGTGTATGTGGACAGAGTGTGTATGTAGACAGAGTGTGTATGTAGACAGAGTGTGTATGTAGACAGAGTGTGTATGTAGACAGAGTGTGTATGTAGACAGAGTGTGTATGTAGACAGAGTGTGTATGTAGACAGAGTGTGTATGTAGACAGAGTGTGTATGTAGACAGAGTGTGTATGTAGACAGAGTGTGTATGTAGACAGAGTGTGTATGTAGACGGAGTGTGTATGTAGACGGAGTGTGTATGTAGACGGAGTGTGTATGCAGACGGAGTGTGTATGCAGACGGAGTGTGTGTGCAGACGGAGTGTGTGTGCAGACGGAGTGTGTGTGCAGACGGAGTGTGTGTGCAGACGGAGTGTGTGTGCAGACGGAGTGTGTGTGCAGACGGAGTGTGTGTGCAGACGGAGTGTGTGTGCAGACGGAGTGTGTGTGCAGACGGAGTGTGTGTGCAGACGGAGTGTGTGTGCAGACGGAGTGTGTGTGCAGACGGAGTGTGTGTGCAGACGGAGTGTGTGTGCAGACGGAGTGTGTGTGCAGACGGAGTGTGTGTGCAGACGGAGTGTGTGTGCAGACGGAGTGCGTGTGCAGACGGAGTGCGTGTGCAGACGGAGTGCGTGTGCAGACGGAGTGCGTGTGCAGACGGAGTGCGTGTGCAGACGGAGTGCGTGTGCAGACGGAGTGCGTGTGCAGACGGAGTGCGTGTGCAGACGGAGTGCGTGTGCAGACGGAGTGCGTGTGCAGACGGAGTGCGTGTGCAGACGGAGTGCGTGTGCAGACGGAGTGCGTGTGCAGACGGAGTGCGTGTGCAGACGGAGTGCGTGTGCAGACGGAGTGCGTGTGCAGACGGAGTGCGTGTGCAGACGGAGTGCGTGTGCAGACGGAGTGCGTGTGCAGACGGAGTGCGTGTGCAGACGGAGTGCGTGTGCAGACGGAGTGCGTGTGCAGACGGAGTGCGTGTGCAGACGGAGTGCGTGTGCAGACGGAGTGCGTGTGCAGACGGAGTGCGTGTGCAGACGGAGTGCGTGTGCAGACGGAGTGCGTGTGCAGACGGAGTGCGTGTGCAGACGGAGTGCGTGTGCAGACGGAGTGCGTGTGCAGACGGAGTGCGTGTGCAGACGGAGTGCGTGTGCAGACGGAGTGCGTGTGCAGACGGAGTGCGTGTGCAGACGGAGTGCGTGTGCAGACGGAGTGGGTGTGCAGACGGAGTGGGTGTGCAGACGGAGTGCGTGTGCAGACGGAGTGCGTGTGCAGACGGAGTGCGTGTGCAGACGGAGTGCGTGTGCAGACGGAGTGCGTGTGCAGACAGAGTGTACGATAATGTCATCAAGAAATGTCACTGTGTCATAAGGAAATGTTAAGAGAACAAGTCGCTGTGTTGGCAGCAAAAGTCATTTAGATTTAATATAGCAAGAGGTCACGTGACTTTTTCAGAATACACATCGAGATGTTAAAAAGTATTCATAGGAACAACAACAAATTACTAAAATAAACACCAAAATCAGTTGCGTGAATTTCTCCCCCAACAATAAACCAATGGTCTCTATTGAATTCTCAGGGCAAAGAGTTTGTGACACAGTACGTGCTGGAGTACCAGAGGGAAGACGAGGGACCGTGGCTCAGGTTCAGAGACAGGACTTCAGAGGAGGTAAGTCCGTCTGGACTCTTGTAGGTGGATGGAGTTGTCGTCCTAGAGAATTGTATATTTTAGTTGTTAGGGGAGTTGGTATTGGGGTTGCCGTTGTTCAGGTGGTATTTGAGTTGTAGATAGTGAGACTGGCATTGCTGTTGTTGTTGGTGAGACTGGCATTGCTGTTGTTCTTGGTGAGACTGGCATTGCTGTTGTTGTTGGTGAGACTGGCATTGCTGTTGTTGTTGGTGAGACTGGCATTGCTGTTGTTGTTGGTGGGACTGGCATTGCTGTTGTTGTTGGTGAGACTGGCATTGCTGTTGTTGTTGGTGAGACTTGCATTGCTGTTGTTGTTGGTGAGACTGGCATTGCTGTTGTTGTTGGTGAGACTGGCATTGCTGTTGTTGGTGGTGAGACTGACATTGCTGTTGTTGTTGGTGAGACTGGCATTGCAGTTGTTGTTGGTGAGTTAGGTTTTGTGTTTTCTGTTATCGAGGTTGTAAACAGGGTGTGGGTCTGGGTCAGACACCCTTGGGAACATCGATTGTACGTAACAATTTCGAATGGCTTTCGGTTGCTATAGCAGTATTGTTATATGGGAAAACCTCATTTGTGTGTGTGTGTGTGTGTGTGTGTGGGGAGGGGTTGTTCCTCTCACCCCTTTTTAGAATCGACTTTTAAAGTTACTTTTAAAGTATTATGATGTATTATTATGAAATACCCCCCTCCCCCCCAGGGCAGTAATCAGTTTTATAAGTTGTTGTCTTGGTGCGGCACGTAAAGGGAAATAACTAAGAATAATGGAGGCGTTCAGTTCAGTTTAATTTGTTATCTCCCATGTGAGATAGGATTGATGACATGGAAGGGTGAAGGCATTCATTTTTATATGGGCTACTGTCTGTAACCATTTTAAAGTATAAGTTCATTTATCAACTACTCAGGTAGTGTTGGGTGGAAAAGAATGCTGGATAAGTACTGGGCGGATAATTTGATCTATTTAATAACCTCATAGCTATAGTTTTTTTGTTGTATTAATTAGGGCTGCGGAAATGAATGATTAATTGTTTAAATTTTAATCGATTAAATTACTTTCAATCGATTAAAATTCGATTAAAATTTAAGAAAATATTTCTAATAATTTGTAAATAATTGACAAGAACATACTGAAGAGTTTAATTTTTTTAGAACTAACCCATTGCCTTGGATTATGTTATTGATGTGTTAGATATACCAAGAGATCTAAAACCTACAAGTTAATGTACCTCTCAGGACAAGTTATGATGTGTTAGATATAACAAGAGATCTAAAACCTACAAGTTAATGCACCTCTCAGGACACGTTATGATGTGTTAGATATAACAAGGGATCTAAAACCTAGAAATTAATGTACCTCTCAGGACAAATGATCTGACACCTTTCTCTTGTGCTTTCCCCTCAGAAATTTAAAGGCAACATCAATGTTTACCTGGCAGACGTCAGAGATGTTGACCCGCCCATCATCGCCAAGAGAATCAGATTTATACCATACAGCGAGAGCCCTAGAACTGTTTGCATGAGGGTGGAGATGTACGGCTGTAACTGGAACGGTGAGTCTAATCATCAGTGGTTGCCAGAATTTAATGACGTTTTGTATGTTGTGTGCTAACTTGTATGTTGTGTACTAACTTGTATGTTGTGTACTAGCTTGTATGTTGTGTACTAGCTTGTATGTTGTGTACTAGCTTGTATGTTGTGTACTAGCTTGTATGTTGTGTACTAGCTTGTATGTTGTGTACTAGCTTGTATGTTGTGTACTAGCTTGTATGTTGTGTACTAACTTGTATGTTGTGTACTAACTTGTATGTTGTGTACTAGCTTGTATGTTGTGTACTAGCTTGTATGTTGTGTACTAACTTGTATGTTGTTGTACTAACTTGTATTTTGTGTACTAATTTGTATGTTGTGTAGTAACTTGTATGTTGTTGTACTAACTTGTATGTTGTGTACTAACTTGTATGTTGTTGTACTAACTTGTATGTTGTTGTACTAACTTGTATGTTGTGTACTAACTTGTATGTTGTTGTACTAACTTGTATTTTGTGTACTAACTTGTATGTTTTGTACTAACTTGTTTATTTGTGTACTAACTTGTATATTTTGTACTAACTTGTATTTTTGTACTAACTTGTATATTTTTGTACTAACTTGTATGTTGCGTACCACCTTGTATGTTGTGCACTAACTTGTATGTTTTGTACTAACTTGTATGTTTTGTACTACTAGCTTGTATATTGTTGTACTAACTTGTATGTTGTGTACTAACTTGTATAACTGATATAACAACCTGGAGAGAAAACAGATGAAAATTAAAAGAGGAAAAAGAAAGTTAAGAAGTTAAGTTCTAGTATTTAAATTTAACATGGTCTTTATACGTAGCAGTTCTTTATATCAAACGGGGAACAAGGCTGGGTTCCATAATTTATTTGTTGATAAAGTTTTTCAAAGAGAGGTGTGTTGTGGAACACCTTGATATATTTATATTTATGTGTCAACAACTGACATAAAACAAGCTTATGAAGCTAAGAGAATGCTGATATCACATTTCTACAAAGATTGATGAGATCCATGATATTAATATTTCAGGGAATGTAGCAACTCCTGAAAGTGTAAAGAGTTATTGTTCCTGAGATAAATTCAATCTTAATGGCTGGTTAAGGTCAAAAATAGAAATGTTAGATCTAAATATGACAGTTTTCTTTAAAAAAAAATAATTTTTTTTTAATTCATAGATGCTTTATGGATGAGCAGCGACCTTTTTGGATAAAAAACTGCGAGAAATTCCTAAAAAAAAATACTGACAGCATGAAGGATTTATAACTTTTCATAATTTCTTTAAATGTGTTCATAAAAATGTATACTCACTTTTTTGTTGTGAACTCTTTAGAGATTAAATCTTTTAAAAGAAAATAAAAATATATTTTAAAGTTCAATTTGTTCCTATTTTGTGGTTTTATACACTGGTCCATTTAATTAATTTTAAAATGGACCCAGGCCATAAATTATATGTATTGAGGCATAATGACTAATTCCTGTTGTTGAAATTCAGGAAACACAATATCAGCTATGTTAAACAGTTTAATTTAAATGAAACTTGTGACTATGACCTCATGTGTATTTTTGTACTGAGGAAAAAAGATGGACTGGATAGAATTTTTGCAAATAAAAAAAAGTGAACACTATGAGCAATGTATATATGAACTACTGTGAATATGTTGAAAGAAAACAATAAAAATAAATAAATAACCCCCTTTTCAGACCTTGACGGTCTATGGGGCCTGTGAAGTAGCGTTCACAAGTTTCATTGAGCCACCACTAACGAGCAGGGGATTGTATGGCTAGCACAATGCCCGGAGGGCCTGGCCAGTATCGAGGCTAGAACCCGTGACTCTCCCTAGCCTCAGTTCGACAGTCCAGCGTGCTACCGCGAGACCACCGCGCCCAATGTGATGTTTTTTTTCTGTGATAATGACTTCATTCATTTGTGACATTCACTTTTTCTATTCTCAGATTCCCTGGTCTCCTACTCCATGCCACAAGGAGACAAACGTGGGGTTGATGTGGACTTTTTTGACTTTACTTATGATGGTACTGTTGAGGTAAGTCTTCTTATGATGGTACTGTTGAGGTAAGTCTTCTTATGATGGTACTGTTGAGGTAAGTCTTCTTATGATGGTACTGTTGAGGTAAGTCTTCTTATGATGGTACTGTTGAGGTAAGTCTTCTTATGATGGTACTGTTGAGGTAAGTCTTCTTATGATGGTACTGTTGAGGTAAGTCTTCTTATGATGGTACTGTTGAGGTAAGTCTTCTTATGATGGTACTGTTGAGGTAAGTCTTCTTATGATGGTACTGTTGAGGTAAGTCTTCTTATGATGGTACTGTTGAGGTAAGTCTTCTTATGATGGTACTGTTGAGGTAAGTCTTCTTATGATGGTACTGTTGAGGTAAGTCTTCTTATGATGGTACTGTTGAGGTAAGTCTTCTTATGATGGTACTGTTGAGGTAAGTCTTCTTATGATGGTACTGTTGAGGTAAGTCTTCTTATGATGGTACTGTTGAGGTAAGTCTTCTTATGATGGTACTGTTGAGGTAAGTCTTCTTATGATGGTACTGTTGAGGTAAGTCTTCTTATGATGGTACTGTTGAGGTAAGTCTTCTTATGATGGTACTGTTGAGATAAGTCCAGCTTTACTTATGATGGTACTTTTGAGGTAAGTCCAGCTTTACTTATGATGGTACTGTTGAGGTAAGTCCAGCTTTACTTATGATGGTACTGTTGAGGTAAGTCCAGCTTTACTTATGATGGTACTGTTGAGGTAAGTCCAGCTTTACTTATGATGGTACTGTTGAGGTAAGTCCAGCTTTACTTATGATGGTACTGTTGAGGTAAGTCCAGCTTTACTTATGATGGTACTGTTGAGGTAAGTCCAAGTTTCTATTTGGCACAATGAATTCTTTTGTGTGTGTCATAAATAAAGTATAAGCACTATTACTATTATGTTTTTTCTCTTAATTCTACCCATTAGTTACCTGTAGTTGTTACCTGTAGTTGTTACCTGTAGTTGTTACCTGTAGTTGTTACCTGTAGTTGTTACCTGTAGTTGTTACCTGTAGTTGTTACCTGTAGTTGTTACCTGTAGTTGTTACCTGTAGTTGTTACCTGTAGTTGTTACCTGTAGTTGTTACCTGTAGTTGTTACCTGTAGTTGTTACCTGTAGTTGTTACCTGTAGTTGTTACTGCCAACAATGAACAATTTTGTTAAATATCTTAAAATCAAGGGAATTAAAATTTAGGCCATATGCAGACCACTTTGTTAGTGCTTGCTTTTTAGTTTCTTTTCAGTTATTTAGTTTTTGTTTACTCTTTACTCACCAAATAATGACATTAAATAAACATTTGTGTAGGACAAATACTTGCGCAACGGCCTTGGACAACTGACCGACGGAGTTCTTGGTGAGACCAACTTTAGGCTTGACCCCAAGAAAACAGGGATCAAAGGGTACGAGTGGGTTGGATGGAAGAATGATGCCCTGAACAGCAAACCCATATCCATACTTTTCAAGTTTGACTCAGTGCGCAACTTCTCCATGGTAAATACTGGCCTGGCTTGATGTGACCACTGTGTCATTATTATGTCATGGATATGCTTCTCTTTTATTCATTACTTTAAGTTGTGTGTCATATTTACTGAATTCAGGGGTCAAAACATGATGTGGGGGTGGGGCACTTAATTAATGCTGTACATGAGTGGAAAATCAAATTGTGTATGGTGCTAGTTATTAGTCGTATTTATCAGCACTAAAAAGACAGTATTCTCTTTAAATCTTAGTCCAGGTATTAAGTGCTTAACAAACCATAAACATTTTTACCTGTAACTTAGAAAATACTATTTGAAATTTAGTGTAAAAGGCAAAAATGAGACTGCTTTTAAATACTGTTAAAATATGTTTGGCTCAAGTGGATGGGGCATATGATGTCGGGCTCAACTTACAAATAAGGAAACATTTATTGATACAAAATACAAGATGTACAAAATACAAGATGTACAAAATACAAGATGTACAAAATACAAGATGTACAAAATACAAGATGTACAAAATACAAGATGTACAAAATACAAGATGTACAAAATACAAGATGTACAAAATACAAGATGTACAAAATACAAGATGTACAAAAGACAAGATGTACAAAATTCAAAGCATCACCTAATTGTATAGTTACAATTTTTTACAAATAAAACAAAAATTTCAGATGGAGCTTCATTCCAACAATCACTTCACAAAAGATGTTCGAGTTTTCCGCAATGCTGAGATCTTCTACAGTATCGGGGGTAACTACTTCCTGCCACACTCCACCAAAATCAACTACGATAAAGATGATGCCATTGAGGATGCTCGATTTGTTCCCCTGAGGATGCAGAATAGGATTGGCAAATACGTCCGGCTTGACCTGTACTTCGAGTCCAGGTGGATCATGATCAGTGAGGTCACATTCACATCAAGTAAGTTTCTTCACCAAATTAATCAGTGAAGATTTTTAAAATTTATTTACTTTATAATATCTTTTTTTTTGCAATATAGAAAATAAATTGGTCCTTAATTAATTTTTATTTTAAAAAAATCAGTTTTATACTTACATGACTTTTCCCTCATCTCTTCAGCCAGTTACATCTGATGAAGAAATTTTCCCCTGCAATTTCTTTTACTTGCTGTGTCGAAGGTTTTTGACAACTTTTGTTTGAAATAATAATTAACCATGATTTTGAACCTGACATTTTGTCTGCAGTTGAAGCAGTCGGAAATTTCACAGAGGAAGAGCCTCCTCCCACCACCCCTGCCCCAATCACCACAACTCTGAAGAGAGATAATTTTATTGGCTTCAACACTGACAATGCACCCAAGCCTGATGGCTCAGATGGGGGGAGTGTAGCTGGCAGCTTTGATGTGGGTGAGGGGCGTCCCTCTGATGACAGCAGTGGTGACAGCAAACAGGTTGATGAGGGCTCCAGTAAGAAAAGTTTGTACTTGGGGACTTTGGTTTCCTATTTTTCTTTTTTATTTCTGTTGTAATTTTGTTTGATTCGTTACAGACTGTAGTTTTGTTATAACAAAAAAATTTGTTAAAGTTTGTTTCTTTGATTTAAAGTTTCCTTTTTTTGTAATTAAGAAAGAAAATTAAATATTACAAAATTCATGAGAATCAGTTATTCTTTGATTATATTTAAGTTTGTTTCATACAAAGTTTATGTTGAATGATTTTATTTTGAAACAAAAATATGTAGCTTTATTTTTCTTGGATAAAGGGTGAAACAAGTTTATCATTCTGCTACTTAACATTAGAAACACTTATACCAGTTTTATCATTGCTATAATTTTATTATCTTTGACAAATAATTTGTTTGTGTTCTGGTAAATGAGTCTTTATATGTTTAGTATTGTGTCATGAATTATAAACTCCAAAATATCCTGTTAAGTAGGATCCCCATGTCAATGAAGTTATTAAAAAATCAAACAAAACCTTGGGCTTTATAAAAAGAAACTTTCACACATGTAATAGAGATATAAAACTAAAATGCTACCTCACTTTGGTGAGACCTGTACTAGAATATGCATCTTCTGTATGGAACCCATCCACCAAAGAAAACATTGATAAACTAGAACAAATTAAAAAAAGAGCTGCCAGATCAATTACTGTAGAATATTCAAAACTGACAAGAATAACACCATTAGTTAAATCATTAAACCTTGAAACACTAGAGGATAGAAGAACCAAGAGTAAAGTAGTAATCATACATAAAGCAATTAACTCTAATTTAGAAATACAACACAAAGATAACTTAATACAACCCTCAGATAGACATAAGGATAAAAACACCTTTCTTATTCCGTATGCAAGAACAAACACATACAAATATTAGTTCTTCCCATCCAGAATTTGGGCGTGGAATGGGTTGCCTGAAGAAACCAAGAACGCCAACACTTTATCAACATTTAAATCTCTAATAAAAATGCAGGACTAAACACAAACCATAGATAAGCGTAGGACGCAATAATCTTCTGTATAGGAGGAGCGTCTTTTAAAAGATAAGATAAGATATATGAATATAATATAATCTAATAATTTCTTTTACAGGTAATAATTCAAACTCCCCCGATGTGCCACTTGCAGAGAAGGAGAACAAAGAATATGATGATGATTACATCAGTATAATCATCGGAGCCTTGGCTGCATTAATCTTTCTCCTCTTGTGTGTCATCCTGATATTTTTCTGCCGTCACAAGCGCAGGAAAAACAACAACAATCGGAGGGGTCACAAGCCGGTCAGCACCAGCCATGTGGCCATCAATCTGAATGACCTTAGAGGGACCACGAATGGCAAGTTGTCCAATGGGAACATGTATAACAGTATAGCTACCGATGATGCTGACTCTGACCGCGAGGGCGTCGGTTGCTGTAATGGTGGTAGCAGAGGCAGTGAGAAATTCGGCTGTAAGCCTGCGTACATCCGGCCCAAAGACTGCATTCAGGGTAGACAACTCTTTCTGTCTTGCCTGCCTGCTCTGTTAGCTCAGTTATCCATCATTTTAAAAAAATTCTCTTTTTTTTTCTCCTTTTATTTAACATTTAGTTTCAACTACCACTAATGCTTCATTAACCCCTTGGTAACCAATTTCATAACAAAATTCTAATACAATATTCTAATACACTTTTGAGAATTATTTCAATATGATTTTTAAAAAAATAATTAAATTAAGGTCTTTTATAAACTTAAAACTAATTTAGTACTGTAGTATTGCATTTAAAAAAAAATTCAATTCATCAATCATCAAATGGTCCACCTCTAATTGCAGTTGACTTAATACTTAAACCTTCATTTAAACTCATGTGACATCACCCTTCATTAACTCTAAATGACATCACCCTTCATTAACTCTAAATGCTTTGGAGGAATGACACCCCCTCCCCCCCCCTCCTTCACTTTCAAAGCATCCGCCATCTCATTGATCACAGCCAACGATTTTCTTGTTTGTCCTAAAGATTTAGTTGTGGAAGATTTGGATGCAGAAAGATATGTCACTTGTTTCACTGTGGCCACTCCCTCTACTCCGCCCACCGTAATAGAGACAGGTTGTTACCTCAATGACTTAACTTATAATTTTTCTCAAAGCATAAGTTCTTTTCAACCTTTTCAGTTTTGACCTATCTGTACTGGGAGTGAATAAACATCACCCTACAGTGTTCCTTATTAGTCTTTTAAAAAATAACTTGGACACAGTTTTCTTATAAGTAAAGCAACAAATTAGCGCATTTAAAGCAATATGACATTTAAAGTAATATGACATTTTAAGTAATATGACATTTTAACTCAATAGCTCCTGAAGAATGCTTTTCTTTTCTAAAGATATTCGTTTATCTTAAAAAAATAAAATGATTAATGCTTCAGGAAATGAATTAAGTTTAATAATAATATAACATGCACTGCGAAATAGTGACGATTAAAGACTGATAACGCGATTTTCGGCACCTCGGTGAATACATACTCGATAGAAACGCGTCAAACTAATTCACACATGGATCAAAAGTGAAACAAGATAAAAACATCCGGTAATTTTTATTGCAATCTCGTAGAATCACACAAGAGCCGGAAGTCTCGAGGAAAGCGAGATTTCGATGCTATTTTTAACTAAAAATGCGAGAGTGCATCGCTAGGCGAACAGACGCATTTGTTTGCATCCGTACGGACCCTTATAGGGACGCATTTAGTCACATCAGGAGCTAATGAGTTAACATGAAGTTTGAACTAAAAATTAACTTATCCCAGGTCATACATAAAATGCTCGAGATTGAGATTGTGTTAAAAATACAAGTGTCTTGTTATACACCATAAATTAACATCTTAATATAACTTTCTTTTTAAGAATCTACAAAAAAACAACCAACTAACATTTAAGGAAGTAATTACATTAGAATCCCTTGTAAACATACAAATATCATTTTTAAAAAGATTTATGTTTGGATTACAAGTTTTAATCCCCTCTATTACTTCCAATCCATCAATTTTAAAATGTTAAATAAAGAATTTTGATAATATATTAAATTTTCAAGTTTTTTTCTCAAGGGTTTTATATAAATTATGAGAATTAAAAGAATAAATAAAGATCCCAAAAATTACACTATTTAAAAAAAATATTATAATTATTCAAAAATAGTTACTTTATTGGTATCTTACCCAAACCTGCCTATTAAAAAATTATTTTTTTACTTTGCATTTGAGTCAGAGCATGTTAATTTTGTTCTTTTGCAAAAATAATTTTTTATTTATGAATTTTCAACAATCAAACATTTCCACACATTCATTTTTAGTTAATTTGATTTCAACTCGTTTATTTAATAAAATTATTTATAAAAAAAAATTAACAAACAAAAAAAGTTAAGTTTTTCTGATTTCCCCCCTCCTGCCATTTTTGTGTAATAAAATACCTTCTCCTATCCTACACCACGGTTTTTATTTCATTTTATGCAACAAAAATTTTGAAGTTTTTCTTCTGTTGTCTGAGCTGAGACGGCAGTGCATGAAACAGTTGTCTGCCCTTGAATCTGTAGTTGTGCTTTGTTGTCTGGTGAACTTAGGTGTCCACAAATACAAACAGCACCATGTTATCTATGTCTTCAGCATACAGCTTCACAAAACAAATGAGTGAACACAACTCGGGACTTTTATCTTTTAAATTTTGCTACTCACTGAAAATGTAGTGTTGAACTTTTGTGTTGATTAGGTTATTGATGGAAGATTGTATCTCACTTAGTTGTAAAACCGAAAAGGAAAGGAAGAAAAATAAAAGACACTTCTCATCAGTTTATATTGTATAGCAATAGCCAGAATAAATCTAAGCAGTATACCGTCTCCACCTTGTTTTATAGTAAAATTTGTATGTGAATGGATTATAAAACATAAACTATCCCAACATTGACAAAATCATATTTCTCTTTAGGAATTTTTTTTTCAATATAATTACATTTATGATAAAAAATTTGTTGACTAAATAAAGAAATTTGAAATAGCTTGATGTAATTTTTATATTTAACCACCTTTTTATTTTTCAAAATCGTTTTTTGGGCTCAGCGGTTTTTAAAATTAATCAGACGCTTTTAAATGGGTAAAAAACACTTTCGTATAACATAGAGTACATATAAGTTATAACATAGAGTACATATAAGTTATAACATAGAGTACATATAAGTTATAACATAGAGTACATATAAGTTATAACATAGAGTACATATAAGTTATAACATAGAGTACATATAAGTTATAACATAGAGTACATATAAGTTATAACATAGAGTACATATAAGTTATAACATAGAGTACATATAAGTTATAACATAGAGTACATATAAGTTATAACATAGAGTACATATAAGTTATAACATAGAGTACATATAAGTTATATGTACTCTATGTTATAACTTATATGTACTCTATGTTATACGAAAGTGTTTTAACTTATAACATATAACTTTTATGTATGAAACTTTCAACTGGATTTATGAATTGACCAAATCTATTTTAAACTTATCTCTAAAGTGCATGGGATTCTTTGAATGATTAAACATGTTTCTCACATTACAACTCAAACATGTTTCTCACATTACAACTCAAACATGTTTCTCACATTACAACTCAAACATGTTTCTCACATTACAACTCAAACATGTTTCTCACATTACAACTCAAAAACGTCTTAAAAGATTCTCTAAAAGAAAATAAGCTACTGAATAACAATTATTGTATCTAATATCATAACATTTCATGGTGTAAATAAAATTTTTAATTCCCAATTACTCTTCTTTTAGTTTATTTTTAAATAGGATTACATGAAGAAGATGAGTTTAAATAATATTTTTAAATAAAGTGGATTAAAAAAAATAACTTTAATGTAATGCAGCATCTGTGAGATTTACTTCAATAAAAAGTCAACACATTAAAATAAAGAATAATAATTTGGATTAACCCTCAGTTTATTATTAAAAACATTTATTGTTAAATTTTATATTATTTTTGTGTGTGTGCTTGCCAGCTCATAAGTACTTTTATGTTAACATTGTATGTTTATCTTGCACTCTTTAGGGTCTGAACCTAGAGACTATGCTGTCCCAGACATCACCAAGTCAGCTTTGGTGGTCAACTTGCCCCCTCGGGCATCTGCCCCTAAGCAGCTGGCACTGATGGACAAGCCTCCTAACTACGATGCCCTCTACGCCGCTGCAGATATTGTCAACGTGCACGGTGGAAGTGTTCCCAGCATGCAGGGTGTCAGTGGTAACAATGTGTATGCCGTGCCCAATGCTGAACTGCTGTGCAGCATTGACTACTCTGTTATGGAGCTACGGAGAGAGGATTTGAGATTTGTTGAAGTTCTAGGCGAAGGACAGTTTGGAGAGGTAATTATCTTTGTGTGCTATTTAATCTATCCATTTCTCTTTGTTTCTATTATTTTCTTATAAAAATTTTATATTTATTTGTGATTTCTCTATATGATTAAATATTTAGCATTATTGTTCTTTGTAAGATTTAAATGGCATGATAAATAGCCTTATAATTTTAACTGTAACAGGAGATTTTAAAGGATCGTGCCCTTTGCATCAACTGTCTCAAAGGTCGAAGGTTACATCACATTTGGAAATCTTCATTAAAATACATTTTTTTTACAGCCCCAAAAGTGTAGGATATAGGATTAGAATATATCTTTTAAATATATTAGGCGCAGTTTGTTATTAAATATGAGTCCAAAGTTTGTGTCTGACATAAAATAATGACTTTCTGAAGGTTCACTTATGTGAGGCTCTCCATGGTGAAGACCTGATGGTGGATGAGTACATGCTCAACAGGAACCTCCCCCGTGCTCCCCTCCTGGTGGCTGTCAAGATGCTGAGACCCAATGCTGATGACAGGGCAAGGTTAGGTCTACAAAACATCAAATAAATAACTTAGGAAAATATGTTTGGTTTTAAGATAGGAAAATATGTTTGGTTTTAAGATAGGAAAATATGTTTGGTTTTAAGATAGGAAAATATGTTTGGTTTTAAGATAGGAAAATATGTTTGGTTTTAAGATAGGAAAATATGTTTGGTTTTAAGATAGGAAAATATGTTTGGTTTTAAGATAGGAAAATATGTTTGGTTTTAAGATAGGAAAATATGTTTGGTTTTAAGATAGGAAAATATGTTAGGTTTTAAGATAGGAAAATATGTTAGGTTTTCTTTCAGGTTACTTCTTCTATGATCACCTCTTTAAACTTAACCCTGAGCAGATTGTTATGTATTACTTTTAAAATTTTATTATTCCAAAGAACTTGAATGAAGCAATACAATTATATTAAAACTTAAAACAAGGAATACAAAATTTACAATATTTAGAAACAATTAATAGCAAGTATTGTAGAAGTAATGGTCTGATACCATGTAATAATAATGGTCTTGATCCTTGGTCAACTTCTCACACTCTCTATTAGTCTATCATGCAATAGTCTAACTACAAGAAACAAGACATCAACAGCCTGTGGTCTGTGTAACAACTGTCTCTTTAATCACCTAAACATTACATTTATAGCCATTCTCTCCGAGTTCACGACCTCAAACGATTTCACTTCACAATACAAATCACGAGCTGCATACTCAGTCAAGTCAACTTGCATGCTTATACAATGTCAACACAACAACACATCTCTTACAAACTACTACTTAAATATTTTATTAGAAATTTAAAGTTAATTTCATTTTCTGAATTAAAAAAAAATGTCATTAAATTTGTTATTCTATTTCTATCAGAGCTGATTTCCACAAAGAGATTAAAATTATGTCCCAACTGAAAGACTTGAACATAGTTCGTGTGCTGGGTGTCTGCACCAGAGAAGAGCCCTTGTGTATGGTGGTGGAGTACATGAAATACGGTGACCTCAACCAGTTCCTCATTGACCATGAACCAGAATGTCCCGTAGCCCAGGCATCCAATGCAAAAACTCTTAGGTACATATTTTTTTAATGGTCAATTGAAATTGATTTGGTGGAAAGGGAGGGAACAATTTTAATAGTAGAAACATTTCTTATTTTTCAGTAGTATAATGACTTTTTTTTTATATAGAAAATCTGGAGTGCTTCTCCCACTTACCTAATGTCAAATTTATATTAGGACTGTCAATGTTTATAAATTATTTGCATTTAAAAAATTGGACCAGCAACTGTTGAAATTCTAGTGAGTTAGTTCACTAAATATGTTTAATTTGTTCATGTCTGATCTACATAGTCTATCAAAATATCTTTCTCTCTCTCCATAAGCTATGGCTGTTTGATCTACATTGCATCACAAATTTCGTCTGGCATGAAATATCTGGAATCTCTGAACATGGTTCACCGTGACCTGGCCACAAGGAACTGCCTGGTAGGACATCATTTCCTGATCAAGATCTCCGACTTCGGCATGAGCCGTAGTTTGTACAGCTCCGATTACTACAGGATCGAAGGTCGGGCCGTGCTTCCTATTAGATGGATGGCCTGGGAGAGTATTCTGTTGGTAAGTATGGTGGGAATGTTGACAGCAGACAAGTATGGTGGGAATGTTGACAGCAGACAAGTATGGTGGGAATGTTGACAGCAGACAAGTATGGTGGGAATGTTGACAGCAGACAAGTATGGTGAGAATGTTGACAGCAGACAAGTATGGTGGGAATGTTGAAAGCAGAGTCCCTCCAAGTTAAGCAAATGAAGTTTTGTTAGCTTATCTCTGGCAATAAAGTTTTCATTATCCTAGGAATTTTAATTTATATTTAATAATATATACCCAACTCCCCAATCAGTTAAAATGAACTGACTGCCTTTCCATATTTTACAAAGTAACACAATTTTAAATGCAAATTTTTAATGACCATCTATTTATTATTGTTTTTATTTTAATTTTATTTTTTAAATTATTGTATAACTTATTATTATTTATTTTGTCTCAGGGTAAGTTCACCACTAAGAGTGATGTCTGGTCATTTGCTGTCACCCTGTGGGAGATTCTCACCTTTGCCCGTGAACAGCCATTCATAGCTCTGACAGATGAACAGGTCATAGAGAACGCTGGCCACTGCTACCGTGACGACAACCTCCAGACCGTGTTGCCCATGCCCATCAACTGCCCCAAAGAAATCTATGACCTCATGTGCGAGTGCTGGAACCGACAGGAGAGTGTACGGCCCACCTTCAGGGAGATCCACATGTTCCTCCAGAGGAAAAACATGGGCTACAATCCAGCTGATGAAAAATTAGGACAGATTACTGTTCCTATCTGCTAAGTTGTTATGAAATTTCAAAATTCAACCACGGAGATTGTCACTGATATCGAAGATTAAGACTTTATGTGACGTAATTGAGAAATAGTTAACGATTATTGTCAATCCACATTAAGATCCTGACAATAGGAGTTTCCAAAAATACAATCCTTTTTGATATTTTTACAGTTATTATTCTGGCTCATCTATAAATGTTATTTCCAATCCTGGAAAAGAAGTGAAAAGTTGTTTGCGCATAATAATACTTCAGTATTGGTACTTGTGTTTTGGATCTGAGTTAATAAAAGGAAGAGTTATGAAATTCAGTTGTATTCAAAATATGGATGGAAAAAAACTCTTCAGTATTTGAAAAAAAATAATTAAATTCATCGGAGACAGTTTTTGGTAAGAAGTTTTCGAGCTGCTGGCTACATAGCTGTGACGAAGATGATGAATTTCTTTGACAATATTGTGACATGAAGTAAGGATTCTGATATTTGTGTCATAAATTTTTGAAGACAGTATTTCAAATTGTGTATGGTGTGTGCTGTTTAGGTTCCATTGTGAGTTCCACAGAATTGTCTTCATTCATCAAAAAAAAACAACAACACTTATCTTCAGAGCCAGAACATTAAACAGCTGCAACTAACAAACATTGAGTGCTGTTTATAAAGTTTTTAATTCAAAGGGATAAATGGATAAAGGATTTAGGCATTTTCCAAGACAAGGAGAAATGGTTGCATTCTAAATCACTTGTAATACTTGATGGCACATAAGTGAAAAGGAATTGAAATGACTAGTATTAACGAGACTACTGCTTTGTGATACCTGGTCCAAACAAATGACTCTGTTCCTGTGTCAAGGTTTTGTAGAAGTAATTTTGATGGATGGAAGAAACAATTAGACAACAAACAAAAAAACTATGAAAACATCGATGTTAATTATACCTTACCTCATACTCAATTTTATTAATGATAAAATAAAACAGTTCAGTTTTTTTAAAATTAAAAGACTTTAATATGTGTACAGAAGAACGAATAAACCGATTATAAACTTGCCCATTGTGTATATATCTGCTCACTTTAAACTATTCGTTTAAAAAAAAAGCTTTACATGGTGTGAATTTTTCGATTTATTTCTTCATAATATAATAATTAATAATATATACTTTCTGTTTGGTTGAGAGGAAAAAAAAGTTCACTTCAGTGATATACACAAGAACACGGCCATCTTTCCAAATGGATACTTACTGGGTCGTGCTGTCCAGTTACAGCTGACTGAGTAACAACAGATCCAGTCTGCTGTCCAGTTACAGCTGACTGAGTAACAACAGATCCAGTCTGCTGGACAGTTTATGGGTCTGGTTGGCGATGACATCCATGTAGGCTGATATATGTTCTTGTAGGACACCTGCTGACCTTTGACCCTAACATAAATGTCAATTTCTGTCTCAGCTTTTGTTATGTAAAATCATTGCTTTTATGTTTATCCCAATTTTTCAAATATATTTGTTTCCCATGAAAAAATTGTAACTTTGTACTTCTCCATTTATGCATGTTTAAATTTGTTTAAAACCCTGAAATGATCCATTAAGGATAGGAAAAGTCAAATTTGTCAGAGGTGAATGAGAATGGAAACATTAGGGTTTGAGTAGCAAAAGAGACAAAGCAAATCCATAACCTAACAGCATTGTATTCTACCTTTCTAGTATTTAATCATAAGACTCATGTCTAGAGTAAGTCCTTCTGAATCATCATATAATTTTTGTTAGACTTACTTGGACTTGTTCATTATATGGTAAAAAGTAAAGAAGAGTAAAGCACATGAACAATAAAGATGGCTGAACACTGCCTGAAAATGCTGAAAACTGAGACTGATTTAAAGGTTGATGCCATTTTTGTTTGGGATTTAAAACTTTGCTACAAAATTACAAAAAAAGGCATATGCCATCTGCATTTCTGCAGGGGTGGGTTATTCTATGTAATGTGTCTTTAAAAAAAATTATATATACTTTCCAGCCATTTGAATTAACCTTTTTAATCACAAGATCATTAACTCTGTTTTTGACTTTAGGTACATGATTTTTTTAATGAAGGAAGATCACGTTTATTTGGAAATTTTGAATCATCAAATTTTTATGAAAGATTATCAAATTTGTTATCAATTTTGCTGACACCGAAGATTTCCTGTCTGAGGATAAATATTTATTATAACTTAGTGACGTAATATATGAAATATAATGTTTATCTCCGACTCCTGACCAAAAGTTTTGGAAAACACTTATTATATGCTCACAGAATTAAGAAAGTTATTAGGGAATTGCAGATAAGTTTTATGTGTTCATTTTTTTTGATATAACCATTGTATACATTGTATGCATAGTTAAATCCCACCAAAAAATCAGCGGTATTAGTAAAATTTTTGTAAATCATAATTAATTTTTAGATAATTGCTTCTGTTTTCTGCTGATATATTAAACACATAATTTTCCAAAATTTCTCTAATTTGAGTAATTTGGTCAATTTGAAAAATTAACAAAACCTTTACAACAATATTTGGCTATCAGCACAGTATAACACATCTGTTATTGTATTCAAGATTTTACCCATTTGTTTATTGCTTAATTTCGTCTGTCCTTCAACCATCTGTATTATCATATGTTAATATAAGTTATTAATAGTTTGGTTGTTTTGCTCTACAAAGAAAGATAACTTCAATAACTAAGGAATTTAGCAAGAGCTTTTATTTACCTGATGTATGGATTTTATTGGCTTTGATATAAACTAGGTGGAAACTAGGTGGTAAGGAGTTGTCAAATTTGAAATTTGTTAAAAACTTTGTTAAAATGGCAGTTATTTTTTCAAATAATAATTTGGTTTTAGTTAAATAAACAATAATTACTAATCTTTGCCTAATTTTTGTTATAGTTTAATTAAAAGCTTGATAACGTAAACAATTTCATAGCTAGGCTTAAAGACTCTTTTTAATAATTAATAAATTTTTAGTCAGTTTTTTAAATTTAAGAAAAGTTGTATAAATGCTCATGTCAATTATAAATTTAACTCATACATCCAATGTCCACATTCTCCATATGTATGTAATGACTGCAGAACTACAAAGCTGATATTTTTTGTTTTTATGAAGCAATAGGTAAATAGTAAATCCCTTTATCAGAGCCATGCAGAAATTCTTGTTTGTTCAAATAGGGGTTCTCATTTTGTTATTTCTTAGTGAATATTTTTCTTTCTTAACAAGCAGGAAAATTTTATTTTCAATAGACACCATACATTCTTTCACTTAAAATGATCACACAAAAAAAAACCGCTATAAACTACAATGTTGTATTATGGAGACTTTAAAGAATGATTTGAATGCCTATAATACTTTAACATTGTGAATGATACAATAGATGTCTATAAATTATGTAAATAGAGAAAAACTGTGCCATGATTTGGCATATAAATTTTTATTCATTTATGAATTAAATTTTGTTCATTTCTTTTTCTTTGTGAATAGCATAAAAGCATACATTAAGGCTTCATTTAAATTTTAACTAAGTTACACAAAATGTTAAGTTATACAGACTTCAACTAAACAACAATATTTAAAATAGATGTATGTCTAATTGCACAAAATGTATAAATTTATTTTATTTCTTTATTCTCCACCTGACACCAAGTTTTCCCCCAATATTTTTCTTATCCAAAACAAATATATTAAATTATAGTCATTTGACCTAATATGAAAAATTATTTTTATTTGAAAGAGTCGCCAAAGGTCTTTTGAAAAGAAGGATTGAACATCATGTTTTTTAAAATAATATATTTAAATTTTTAGTTAATTAAAAAATTTAAAGGATGTTTGGAAAATATTTTTTTTCCATCATTACCTCAGTGATTACATTCAGTGTCATAACTTCATGACTAACTGGAATTTATTTCTGAGAAGTTCAAGGAATGTGTAATAAAGCTATAAAAAGTTTTTTTTAAAGACTATAAATTAATAAATTATATATGAATTTAAATTATGATTCAAATAAAAATTGAACTTGTTTCTAAATTTAATATGTGTAGTATTGGATTATATTTGCTGATATAATTTATATTTAAAACAGTTAATTACAAATTTCAATTGATTTTTCTATTCCTTTTTACTCTGTCTAAGGTAAAATTCATGGAAACAAAATAATTAAAATTAGGTTTATCTTCTGTAAATCTCAGATAATAGGTAAAAATCCCTTCTATTAGTGTCCTTCTACCATTTTTTCTTTCTTTAAATCAAGGTTTTTAAAATGAAGAATTTTTAGGGGGGTATTTATTTTAACTATTTTGAACTTATGTTAACTTGAGCTCTTTTCTTGGGTCAAATATTTGGTTTAAATTAAAACAAATTTTCACTAGTCTTGCCCAGATATTTAAATCTATTTATGGCTTGAAGGATGTAAACAATATTGGTATGCAGTTGTCCAGTTGATGTCCAGTTCTATTAAAGCATCATCTATTTTTTTAATTTAAATGTATGTGTGAGTTGTGCTTTTGGAGCTACAGTTGCGTGTGTTTGAAAAATTCAATCATTGTGTGCTTGATTTTGATGTTTATGTTTGTGTGTGTTTGATGCTACTCAAGGAAGGATGTGACAGTGCTGAAGTTTTCTGTGTGTTTGATGCTACTCAAGCAAGGATATGTCAGTGCTGAAGCCAAGTCCTTGATCACAATCTTATGTGGACTTTGACCTGTAACAGCATGTTATGATTTGTTATCCCTGTTTCTTACACGGTTGTGATTTTTACCATACATGATTGTTTGAAAAAAACTCTTGAATGCTTCATGTAATTCATTTAAGTTAATATCTATGGTCATTTGCTTATTTATAAATAATATGTCATTTCATATATAAATATATATTTATATATATTATAATGTTTTTTGCTTAAAAATAGTAAAAATTAAGCATAAATCCTTTAATATACTTGACTTGTGTGGTAAAAAATTTTTTAAAGTAAAATATGATAACAATATGATAACAATATTAATTAGATCACCAAAGATGAAGGAATTATGTGATGTCATAATATTCTGAATGAATTAATTTAAGATTATTGTAGTAGGTTGAATGTTTGCATAACATATAACCCATTCACATGTATGTCAATCTCTGAATAAGTCAATAACATTCAGTCCTAAAAGATTTGTAATATATTCACTTTCTTACCAGTGATGATGTTTGACTTGGATGAAATCAATTTTAATCTCGTTTCTTTTACTCTGCACTTTGGTTTCTTTGAGATTTTAAAAATATTGGATAGTACTAGACATGGATAGTACTAGACATGGATAGTACTAGACATGGATAGTACTAGACATGGATAGTACTAGACATGGATAGTACTAGACATGGATAGTACTAGACATGGATAGTACTAGACATGGATAGTACTAGACATGCAGGGTTATATTGGATAGTACTAGACATGCAGGGTTCAAAGCCAGTAAGTCATTGAAGGACCATGTTAACTTTTCATGTTTGCTTTATTTTGAAATAGAGGCAGTAAAAAAGATAACAGATGAAATAAAACTCTTCTAACTTAAAAACAAGAGTTTAACATAAAATGTATGGATTTTTAGGCTTTTTTTTTATAAAGACAGGTCTATCTTTGACTTAGTCTTTAGTCCTTTTGATCATTTTTATAGAGTGAGTGTTAGATGTTCTATGGAGCTCTTGTTGGCTTTATAATAAAGAATGAATGTAAGAATGGCAAGAGACCAAGTGCTTAAAGACTTTCTCAAAGTCTTTGTACTGCATTTTACTCCTCAGGCTTCAAGATCTTTTATCACAATGAATATGATGCATGGAAACAATTTCTTACTTTTAAAATTAAAAATCAGCTGCTCTGTTTAAAATGTTAAATGATTCTTTGATTTTCTGTCAGGATAAAATACTTAACTGCAAGTATTTTCTTGATAGAATGTCAGATGATTTTTATTTATGTATTTATTTTCTTTGAATTGCCCAAGTGTTTGAGATGAATGAGATAATTTAAAAAAAAATATTTTGCACCAAAGATTCTTTTTTCAAATAATTTAAATAATGTAACTTATAACCTTATTTTGAACAATTAGGTTTACTGTACATGTATTTTTTGCTTGTGCTTTAAAAAAATGTCCTTACCTAGTCATTTAGGTTTAAAAAATCTACATGTCAAGTTGTTTTATTATATTATTTTTGAGAAAGAGAGACTTTTAATTATTTGTTTATCACTTGAAATATTTATTGTTAATCTTTTATTTTAATTTGTTTTATGAAAGATGTAAAATTTATTTTTGCTGTTATCGTTACAATGAAAATAAGTTACCTTTTTTAAGTTCAAATGATCGTTAGTATGGCTGTTAATCTTTAACTTAATATGTCCAGCTTGCTATACCCTTCATCCCTTGAACACCAATTGAAACATTACAAATAGAGCAACAAGTGTGTAATTGAATACAGTTTAATTTCCAAACATTCAAATACTCAACTGTTGTCCTATGGACCAGAGAGAAATGTACATAGAGTTTTCTACGTTTAAAGATATGTGGCATTATTGTTTTATTACTTAGGTGTTCATATTTACTTAACAGGTCTTAAATGTGAAGTATGTCAAATAATTTTTAAAAAAAACAAACAAGAGTTGGAATAGTTTTTTCTTTCTTACTTTTTTTTTATAAAAAAAAATAAATTAATAAATAAAGGGAGATTATGATGGTGTTTCATTCCGTGTTGAGCACCAGTAAGTGCTCCTGTTTTGTGAAAATAAAAAAAAATAAAACAACAAAAATGTTATTTCTTTTGTTTGAATTTTTAATATTTATGTTCATTCTATGACTCCCATTTATAGGTCAATTTTATGTAGATTTACAGTTTGTCAATGAAGAGATGTGCTGCTTAAAATTCTTGAAAATCACATCATTCTGTTTGGTGTCTTTTTGGACTAAACATTGCACATAATTTTTGCTTTATTTTTGTACTTCATATGTCCTTTTTTTGTTTGTTTGCAGAGTAAGTCTTTTTGTTGATACGTTGGTGGTTTTTAGGCATTTTGTAGGATTTATGTTTACCTCATTCAATGCACTTTTGTTTGTTTGTTGAAAATCACATGTTCCTTGTCGTGGTATTGGATTATAGATTGTCACGACTATAATCAATTACTGACAGGGAAGATTAAGTTTTAGCATGAAGAGAAAAGTAGGTCTGAATAATCATGCGATTTTCATAGCATTACCTCCCTTAGACCTCAAGAACAGAAACAAGCTTTGAGAAATAGCGACATTCTTTTTCAAAACAAAATGTTTGCTAAGTGTTAGTAGTTTTTCTAAAGTGGAATGGAAATAAACTTAAATCATATGTCCTAAAATTTAATATTTTTAATTTGATGTGACTATCGTATATGGGTACTATCCATTTTTGATACTATATGTGTACTATCATATATGGGTACTATCATATATGGGTACAATCATATATAGGTACTATCATATATGGGTACTATCATTTATGGGTACTATCATATATGGGTACTATCATATATGGGTACTATCATATATGGGTACTATCATATATGGGTACTATCATATATGGGTAGTATCATATATGGGTACTATCATATATGGGTACTATCATATATTAGTACTATCACAAATGGCAGGGGTGGCCAGACCTGTAGTAACTGGGAGCCATTTTAAAATATTAAAAAATTGTTGAGAGCGCATTGAAGCACTATTGGTCATTAAACATGGTTTGGAAATCTTCCAGTAATCTTTATAACAAATCTTTCCTAAATTGTACGCGAGCCGCAATGTGAACAAAGAAGACTCGCATGCGGCTCGCGAGCCGCAGTTTGGCCACCATTGATATATGGGTACTATCATATATGGTTACTATCATATATGTGTACCATCATATATGGGTACTATCATATATGGGTACTATCTGTTTTTGTGTTCTAACATACAAACTAACTATAAATGTTAAAAGGTGGACCTCAAAAATTGGCAGCTACATTTTTCAGGGTACACATTTTATAATTTATTTTGTGGACAAACACATTTAAAAAATACAAACCGGATAAAAGGAGAAGAAAAAAAAGTGATATCTAAAAAGCATCTAAATTCTAAATCTTTTCAGACTTAAGAAACGAATTTTCAAATATTAACATTAATAATAACTATTAAGATGAAGGCGAAGGGGATTAATAAAAATGAACATTAAATAACAAATCGAAGTAAAAGACATTTAGGGGTAATAGGGTTGGCAGCTCAACAAAAGACATTTTCCTGGTAATAGAACATTTGGATATGGACACAACAAGGTCTAGTTAAATATTTGGATATGGACACAACAAGGTCTAGTTAAATATTTGGATATGGACACAACAAGGTCTAGTTAAATATTTGGATATGGACACAACAAGGTCTAGTTAAATATTTGGATATGGACACAACAAGGTCTAGTTAAATATTTGGATATGGACACAACAAGGTCTAGTTAAATATTTGGATATGGACACAACAAGGTCTAGTTAAATATTTGGATATGGACACAACAAGGTCTAAGTCTAGTTAAATATTTGGATATGGACACAACAAGGTCTAGTTAAATATTTGGATATGGACACAACAAGGTCTAGTTAAATATTTGGATATGGACACAACAAGGTCTAGTTAAATATTTGGATGTGGACACAACAAGGTGTAGTTAAATATTTGGATATTGACACAAGGTCCAATTAAATATTTGGATATGGACACAAAAAGGTCTAGTTATATATTTGTTAGTATTTTAAATCAACAGACATCCCACATTTTTAGGATCTTTTTTAAATCCCTTATATTAACTTCACCGCCGTCTCTGTCGTCATCTCTCTCTGTCTGTCTGTCTTGGGCGGGCGGAAAAACAAAAGTAAAAAATGACCCACTTCCCGTGATCCGATCGAGCTGAAACTTGGCACACGGACCCGTCACACCTAACAATGCATCGTATCAAAATTTCAGATCGATCGAACGTACCGTAATTAAATTTATGCATTTTCAGTTTATCCTTATATGAGGTATGTAATTCAAATTCACTGTTTTTTATTGTTTTTTTTCCACGTGAGAGTTTGAGTTGACGCTTTGACGCGACCCTTGGAAGTACCGGCGTGCTTTTGTTTACATTTTACGTGTCACGCTGAGCTCGGACCAGCGATCGGTGACCAGACTTTTCCCCTCTCCCACCCCGCGTTATGAAGCAAAGTTGAGTTAAGACAGATTCAGTCTGTAAATGTTTGTCGCGTTTGAAAATAATCAATACAGTTAGTTATGTCTTATTTATAAGGGATTTATAGTCAAAAACTTTGTTTTTACGGGTTTGTTTTATTTCCTTTTAAATTTAATACTTAACTTGTCAAAGGCCCGTTGACAGATAACAGTATGAGGAATGAACATCACTGATGAAAACAATATTAGTTTTCTTGAACATTCCATAGAGGTAAAAACCTGATTGCCGTTTTGTTCACTCAATGAATATACGTTTTCTTGTCCGCAGAGTTCAGCAATTGGTCAGACAGCTCTTGGATAACTGACCAGGCAAACTTAACATCTGATACCTCAGTTTTTGTGGCGCACACAGCAAATCGCAAAAAGAATGTGTCCTTGACCTTGGAAGGGACCAGGTGGATCCTTCGGTCATCATTTATTTTCTTAATAAGTGTTTCGTTTATTTCATTGCTTCCCTGGAAAATTAAAAGAAAAAGCTTTACAACATGACGGGTCAATTTCTATCGTCCAGACCTCTAGAGCCTGCTAGATTAAGTGTCAATATCGACTATCTAGGCCACTAGAGCAGTGGTTCTCAACCTTTTAAGGTTCAAGGACCACTTTAACAATTTGTCTTAGCCACGGACTTCTACAGAAAATGCCGTGCCTGAAAATTATAAATAATTATACTTTGTATATAACTAGTTACTAGTTTACATGTTAGGTAGTAAGTAAAACTATACTAATATACTACGATTTGTGTGCTCCCAAAAATAATGAGTGGAAACAGATTGTAATGGTTTTATTTTATAATGAACATATGTCAGTTATACTAGTCTTATACTTAAAGTCTTATTCAGTTCGTATTGGTTACTATAAAAAATATTTAATTCATAAACTAAACAGTATTAGTAAGTCGGCTATATTGGTTAATTTAGTGTGAGCCTTGAGCTTGCACATTTAAGCACAGCACATCCAAACGATGTGTAATACTTGAAAGACTCAATCGGAGGTAATCTTCAACTTCAAGTCGGGAATGATGTTTTGTCTTGATTATAACCATGAACTATGATGAACAAACTCCACATTCTCAAAGATATGATGTTGCAAAGGGTAAAAGTATTTTTAAGCTCTCTGAGACAGTTTTGAGTACTACTAAATTTCATCAAGTTCATTTTCTGAAGCAACATATTCAAAGTAGTATCGCTTGTCAGTTCTATGAATTGGTTTAATTTCGATGGAAGTAAATTTAATGAGTTTATGTGGGCAAGGAATGACTTGAAATACACGAAAACCTCAGAACGTTCAAATCACCAACGTAGAATAAAATTGATCCTGCAGCGATTGAATATAATCAGAAATCAAATTTACCAAACGTTGTTTATTGATTTCAGCATTTTCTGGTTTCTCGGTCAATTCGCACAATTGATCAAACATGTGAAAGTTCCCCTGAAATAATATTGTTTAACAAAGATCAAGATTTTTTAGTAAAAGCAGACTGAGAGTAATTAAATGTGTCTGCTTTCCTTGCAGTTTGCAGAGATGAATTAAGTTTATTAATTTCTTAAAAAATGTCAGCCATGTAAGCCAGAACAGCAACCCCTAAGCTATCGTTCAGATGATCAACAAGCTTTGATTTTTCTCTTCATGAAACAGCATCACGTAATTGAAACAGTCTTTTAAACACTTCCACCCCTTGATAACCAGGCTTTTTGGCCTGTGCTACTCGTATAGCCACCAAAAATGATGCTCTTAAAGCCTTTTCATTGACTTTGGTTGTCTGTCGTGTGCAGGACTTCTGACTATCAAGTGAATGTTTTAGCGCAGAAAGAATCTCCGAGCAGACATTATGATTAGTTTTCAGATGTCTTCGGAGTTTTGCAGGTTTCATCGTTTCATTTGCAAGAATTTGCGAGCATGTTACATATACACTGTGGTCTGGGTTGATCATTTGCTATGACGCATATAAACCCCAGGCGCAAATACTTGCCATCATACTGTCGGATGGCAATTCATCTTTTTTTTTCCGCTCTGGAACTGCATTTATTCACACACAGATTGTGAGGATGAGTATGAGGTATTATAATGTTTGTCCTACTCCTTAAGTTCGGTTGGTTTCTTTATTAGAAATTGATCCATGTGTACAATCAATTTAATTAATTTATTACTTAAATAATTGTAATATTAATTTAAGGCTAATTTACTAATCGTTTTCAAAAAAATATTTTTGAATGTTAATATAACAACTATTACAATAGTCTTCTAGTGCGACGTTATGTGATTACCTGTATGTCAATATAACAACTATTGCAATAGTCTTCTAGTGCGACGTTATGTGATTACCTGTATGTCAATATAACAACTATTACAATAGTCTTCTAGTGCGACGTTATGTGATTACCTGTATGTCAATATAACAACTATTACAATAGTCTTCTAGTGCGACGTTATGTGATTACCTGTATATCTAAAAGTAAACATAGACTCCAAACATTGTTATTTTCGGCGCTATGCTTTCACCATCGAATGATTAAGATTAATCAATAAATTCAAAATGTGACAACATTTATACATTTTCGTGTTCTTAATTTTAAAAAAAATTAAAATTTCATGCTTTGCTCGCGGACCACCTAGCACATCTAAGTGAAACACAGGCTGAGAACCACTGCTATAGAGCCTGCTATAAGGTGTCAATATCTACTGTCTAGTCCTCAAGAGCAGTGCTTCTCAAAGTGGTGGTCCGCGGACCCGTGCCGGTCCGTGGGCCATCCGATGCTGGTCCGCAGAAGTTACCAAGAAAGGACATTTCGCTACCACGTCAGTGAAGGGAAAATACGTCACAGGTCCCTGCTTCAATGGAAAAAATTCCTGCCAGTCCGCAAAACTAAAAAGTTTGAGAAGCACTACTCTAGAGCCTGCTTTATAAGGTGTCAATATCTATTATCTAGTCCTCTAGAGCAGGGGTCTCCAAAATTTTCTGCCGGAGGGCTGCATTAACTGTCAAATATCAGTTTGGGGGCCAACTAAACACAGTTTTGTGTTAAACTACAGGTAAAATTAGTATCTTTATTTTGGAGGTTAAAATGTCTCCAGGGGCCGGATGAGAGGGCCTCGCGGGCCGCATCTGGCCCGCGGGCCGTGGTTTGGAGACCCCTGCTCTAGAGCCTGCTTTATTAGCTGTCAATATCTATACTGTCCAGGCCTCTATATAATTTCCATTTAATTATCAAGATTTACACTCTAGGCCAGGGGTGTCCAAAGTCCAGCCTGCGCTAAAATTTTAACTGGCCCGTGACCTCATCTTATATAATTAATGGCTCGCGGATTTTAAAAAGCCGATGAAATTATGTGCTGTTATTATGTTATGTATACGAAATTCGATTACTTCCGATGGCAAAATCCATGACGTAACATTATTTATTTTTTGCAGACTTTGAAAAGGAAATGAATGTGGCGTCAGTGTACTTAAAATTTGAAGACAGTTTTTCTATCACAATTTTTTTAAAACATATTTTTCGACACATTTTATTTACAAATTATTATACTATAACTTTGCAATTATTCATCCAATTCTTACCAACTTCGAATGATGGAATAAGAAATTTATAAAGTCTGGAAAATCGCGATAGTACTGTCCACTTCACCCTTACCCCTAGCCGCCGCCGCGCGCCGAATACGCCGCAAAATTTTCGTCCGCCGAAAATCCGCCGGAAAATATGCGGCGCGCCTTATTAGCCGCCGTATTTTGTCCGCCATAAATCCGCCGAAAAATGAACGACCCGCCGTAACGTAAATTTTGTTTTCTTAAGATTAATTGCGTTCCGTTTTAAGATCGAATGAATTTTTAGAATAACCGTCACCGAAAGTGTGACAAAATGAGTTATTTGTACAGTTTTTTTAAACCTAAATAATCAATAAAATCTTTGATACAGTTCTTGCAAGTTATCTTTTTTCTTACAATCTTAATTTATAAAATACTAATTAAAATACAAATCAATAAATTAATTAATTTAAGTTATCTTTAAGCTTTGTCGTAAATAGGCGATTTACTATTACTTAATTATGGCGCAATGATCTTCTACTAGCAGAAAGGTAAACCTAAAATAATTGTTTCAATTAACTAGATACTAGTTTAGTCAATAACTGATGATTTTTAAGGGTTATCCTGAAGTTTTAGAACTTAATTTTTTTAGCTTTGCATTTTAATTTTCTCGGGAGAACTTTCATTTTTTTAAATCCTTTATATTAACTCGTGGTGTCTGCGGCGGACCTTGCTTGCTTGCTTGCTTGCTTGTCGCCAAAACTTTTGATCGATTTTTAACCCACTTGCTCGCAAGATAGCGAGCTGAAATTTTGCAGGCAGTTTCGTACCGATGATAAAAACAATGTATCAAAATTTCAGATCGATCGCATGTACCGTAATTAAATTATTGATTTTTTAGATTATTTTTTTTATTCCTATGTATCATGCTATTTTTTGAGATAGAGCGTCGCGGTGCGTATTATATTGAACAACCTTTCTGTCGCGCAATAAGGTGCGTATTTTATTGACAGCTCTTTTTATAAACATATTCCTGATCGGTGCGTATTATATTAAACATGTTTTACGACACAACTGCAATTTTGTATTTCTGGATGGTCTGGCGCTGCGTATTATAATGAACATTCTTTTAGTTACTTCTCGTACATAAAGGATTTATAGTCAAAAACTTGGTTTTTTACGGGTTTTTTCTTATTAAATCCTTTATATTAACTCGTGGTGTCTGCGGCGACCGACCGACCTTGCTTGCTTGCTTGCTTGTCGCCAAAACTTTTGATCGATTTTTAACCCACTTGCTCGCAAGATAGCGAGCTGAAATTTTGCAGGCAGTTTCGTACCGATGATAAAAACAATGTATCAAAATTTCAGATCGATCGCATGTACCGTAATTAAATTATTGATTTTTTAGATTATTTTATTTATTCCTATGTATCATGCTATTTTTTGAGATAGAGCGTCGCGGTGCGTATTATATTGAACAACCTTTCTGTCGCGCAATAAGGTGCGTATTTTATTGACAGCTCTTTTTATAAACATATTCCTGATCGGTGCGCATTATATTAAACACTGTTTTACGACACAACTGCAATTTTGTATTTCTGGATGGTCTGGCGCTGCGTATTATAATGAACATTCTTTTAGTTACTTCTCGTACATAAAGGATTTATAGTCAAAAACTTGGTTTTTTACGGGTTTTTCTTATTAAATCCTTTATATTAACTCGTGGTGTCTGCGGCGGACCTTGCTTGCTTGCTTGCTTGCTTGTCGCCAAAACTTTTGATCGATTTTTAACCCACTTGCTCGCAAGATAGCGAGCTGAAATTTTGCAGGCAGTTTCGTACCGATGATAAAAACAATGTATCAAAATTTCAGATCGATCGCATGTACCGTAATTAAATTATTGATTTTTTAGATTATTTTATTTATTCCTATGTATCATGCTATTTTTTGAGATAGAGCGTCGCGGTGCGTATTATATTGAACAACCTTTCTGTCGCGCAATAAGGTGCGTATTTTATTGACAGCTCTTTTTATAAACATATTCCTGATCGGTGCGCATTATATTAAACACGTTTTACGACACAACTGCAATTTTGTATTTCTGGATGGTCTGGCGCTGCGTATTATAATGAACATTCTTTTAGTTACTTCTCGTACATAAAGGATTTATAGTCAAAAACTTGGTTTTTTACGGGTTGTTTTTATTAAATCCTTTATATTAACTCGTGGTGTCTGCGGCGGACCTTGCTTGCTTGCTTGCTTGTCGCCAAAACTTTTGATCGATTTTTAACCCACTTGCTCGCAAGATAGCGAGCTGAAATTTTGCAGGCAGTTTCGTACCGAGATAAAAACAATGTATCAAAATTTCAGATCGATCGCATGTACCGTAATTAAATTATTGATTTTTTAGATTATTTTATTTATTCCTATGTATCATGCTATTTTTTGAGATAGAGCGTCGCGGTGCGTATTATATTGAACAACCTTTCTGTCGCGCAATAAGGTGCGTATTTTATTGACAGCTCTTTTTATAAACATATTCCTGATCGGTGCGCATTATATTAAACATGTTTTACGACACAACTGCAATTTTGTATTTCTGGATGGTCTGGCGCTGCGTATTATAATGAACATTCTTTTAATTACTTCTCGTACATAAAGGATTTATAGTCAAAAACTTGGTTTTTTACGGGTTTTTTCTTATTAAATCCTTTATATTAACTCGTGGTGTCTGCGGCCGACCCTGATTGCTTGCTTGCTTGCTTGTCGCCAAAACTTTTGATCGATTTTTAACCCACTTGCTCGCAAGATAGCGAGCTGAAATTTTGCAGGCAGTTTCGTACCGATGATAAAAACAATGTATCAAAATTTCAGATCGATCGCATGTACCGTAATTAAATTATTGATTTTTTAGATTATTTTATTTATTCCTATGTATCATGCTATTTTTTGAGATAGAGCGTCGCGGTGCGTATTATATTGAACAACCTTTCTGTCGCGCAATAAGGTGCGTATTTTATTGACAGCTCTTTTTATAAACATATTCCTGATCGGTGCGCATTATATTAAACATGTTTTACGACACAACTGCAATTTTGTATTTCTGGATGGTCTGGCGCTGCGTATTATAATGAACATTCTTTTAATTACTTCTCGTACATAAAGGATTTATAGTCAAAAACTTGGTTTTTTACGGGTTTTTCTTATTAAATCCTTTATATTAACTCGTGGTGTCTGCGGCCGACCTTGCTTGCTTGCTTGCTTGTCGCCAAAACTTTTGATCGATTTTTAACCCACTTGCTCGCAAGATAGCGAGCTGAAATTTTGCAGGCAGTTTCGTACCGATGATAAAAACAATGTATCAAAATTTCAGATCGATCGCATGTACCGTAATTAAATTATTGATTTTTTAGATTATTTTATTTATTCCTATGTATCATGCTATTTTTTGAGATAGAGCGTCGCGGTGCGTATTATATTGAACAACCTTTCTGTCGCGCAATAAGGTGCGTATTTTATTGACAGCTCTTTTTATAAACATATTCCTGATCGGTGCGCATTATATTAAACATGTTTTACGACACAACTGCAATTTTGTATTTCTGGATGGTCTTGCGCTGCGTATTATCATGAACATTCTTTTAGTTACTTCTCGTACATAAAGGATTTATAGTAAAAAACTTGGTTTTTTTACGGGTTTTTTAAAATTAATTTATTAAATGCATTTATATATGTTATATTTTAGTTATTATAGCGCTAATTTATGAGGCTTCTTTGGCCATTGACGCTACATGATCGGAGTAGGAGACATCATTTTTGTTTATCTAGCACCCTGCTAGCTAGATATTTTTTTTAACTGGAACGAACCACGCTAAAATAAATTTACGGACTGAAGATGTCTTTAAAAAAAGTTTCATTCATCTATTTTAAGATTCTTAGAAGATCAATAAATATTTTAATGAAAATTTCATTTTTTATTTCCTTACTAGATGTTTGATTCTTTTTTGTTTGTTTGTAAGTGAGAAAATTTCATTTGGCCTCTTGCTGTGACAACCCAGCAAGTAGGGTGCTAGATAAACAAAATGGAGGTATCCTACTCTACTCTGATTATGTAGCGTCAAGGGCCGAAAACAGACTTATAAATTAAAAAGCCTTAGAAATTAGCGCTATAATAGCTAAAATATAACATATATAAATGCATTTCATAAATTAAAAACGAAAGTTCTCAAGAGAAAATTAAAATTCGCAGTGAAATGATATACGTGCTAAGACAGTAAGACTGCAGGATTACCTTTTTACGTTACACCATTTCTATGTAACAATTCTTTATGACTATATGATGATTTTAGGTGAACTCAAATGTCAGCAAATGTCATCTAAACCGGGAAAAGAGGCAGTTCATTAACAACCTAGAAGTAAAACCTTAACCCCCTAAATTCTAAAGCACAATGCTGGAAATATTTTGGAGGCCTGTTCTCTGCTGATGGGAGGAATGTAGACGAAGATCGAGTTTATTGTCTGCTGTGTCTCACTGCTCAGCAGTCATTGGGTGACAAGGGTCACATTTCAAAAGTAACCAATTTTGCCGCAATGACATCAAGTGGCAATATGAATCTTCACTTAAGTGTCAAGCACAATGTGTCAGTACAAAGTCAAGAAAAGTCAAATGCAATTTTGGGATATTTCCATAAGTATGGAGAAGGCAACAGTCAATGTCAGGCAACATCAAGTCATGAACTGACAAGACATATCGTTATCTGGTTATTTAGAAAAGACTCGTATGCTTTGCCGGGGTGGCGCCAAAGTGGTAGCGGGTCATAGTAAGGCAATTCCACCCCTCCTTGTGAGGCCAACTTAGTGGGAGGCATCCTCGACTTTCTGTCTCAGATGCCCAGGTGGCCGCTTCAGAAGCGACAGCTCCGTTCCCAGCTGTCAACGTCCTTTTCTGGGGGAGGGGGCCAGATAGCTGGGAGGGTCTTCCAGGAAGACCCATGAAGAGCACTAGGCTCGGGGCTTCTGATTTTCTTCCACATGTAGGATTTGGTTCTTTAGAGACTTGCTCGCCTTTGAAAATGTGGCTAAAGATGGTTTTGTTGACTTCTTCAAAATTAATTGCCCATCTCTCAACATACCGGCACCTGTAACACTTGCTGGAACATCCCTGGATGATGTTTACGAATATTTTGCTGCAACTGCCAATTTACGGAGAAATCCGGCTAATCCGGATATCAGCCGAAACATTATGTCAGCCAGCCGAAATTTTAAAATCCGGCTAATCCGGATATCAGCCGAAAAATTGTGTCAGCCAGCCGAAATTTAAAAAAAAATTAGGCTGGCAGGTCTACTTCCCCCCCACCCCACCCACCCCCGCCAAAAAACAACAACCCAACAACAACAAAAAAAAACAAATTGCAAATTAAAAATGTCACATATTTATAAAGCCTATAACCGTATGTCATTTCTGTTTATTTTCGCAATGACGGCCGCACATATTTTTACTTAATGGAGATGCATCCTCTTCGCAAACAGTTTGAATGCCCCGCCCCTACTCTAGGCGTATACAGCCTACAATATTTAGTTCCCAGATTTATTTTTATCCCCGGGGACCGTCTCTTTTAATTTGTCTCGGTGCCTAGGGCCGGATTTAGACTTGATGGGGCCCTAAGATATTTGAGATATGGGGGCCCTTTTGAAGTCCAGATATTCTATGTCAATGCCAAATATGATTAAAAAAATTCCTGGGGGGCCCGCAAGGAGGCGGAGGCCCTAAGGTATAGCTTGTTTAGCAAATAGGTAAATCCAGCTCTGCTCACTAGGGGTTCATATAGATAAGAAGGTATAACTAGTATTAGAAATACAAATGTATGGCTTCATCTTACTACTCATATACAGTGTAACACAAAGAAATTATTACTATTAAAAATGTATTCAATCTTTGAAATTATTACTTACATAAAGTTTTTACACACTATGGAATTATCACTAAAACAAGTAATAAAAACTCGAATGAGTATTTTAACGCAATTTCCAACAAAGAATTTCTGCCTTTTTTAAATTAAATCCTTTATATTAACTCTTGGTGTCTGTTTGTTTGAACCCTTGCTTGCTTGTTTGATTGTCACCACTTTGGATCGATTTTTAACCCACTTCCTCGTAAGCTAGCGAGCTGAAATTTTGCAGTCAGTTTTGTACCGATGATAAAAACAATGCATCAAAATTTCAGATCGATTGCATGTACCATAATTAAATTATTGAATTTTTAGATTATTTTATTTTATCTTTATGTATCATGTTAAATTTTTTTGCTATACTGTCGCGGTGTGTATTATATTGAACAACCTTTCTGTCGTGCAATAAGGTGCGTATTTTATTGACAACACTTTTTATAAACATATTCCTGATCGGTGCTCATTATGTTAAACATGTTTTACGACACAACTGCAATTTTGCATTTTTTGATGGTCTTGCGCTGCGTATTATAATGAACATTCTTTTAGTTACGTCTCGTACATAAAGGATTTATAGTGAAAAACTTGTTTTTTTTACGTTGTTTTAAATTATTTAAGCGAAATCAATTTAGATTAGGGGCCGTCCATAAATGACGTCACGCGATTTTTGCCGATTTTTTACCCCCTACCCCCCCCCTTCGTCACGCGTCGTCACAAAAACTTAGACCCCCCCTCTAAAAATACGTCACAAATCTTTGCCCCCCCCCAAAAAAAAACAACAACAAAAACAACAACAAAACGCACATTATTTTCTATTTGAAAATAAGTATGTTTCAAATCACTTTTATTGTCATTTAAGTATTTATTATTTATTTAGTGAAGATCTACATTGTAATATCGTAACCCGCATGAAGCATTTTTTAAAAACGTTTAACTGGCCTTCAGAAAACGAACTGTGTTAACATCCTTAGATTATATTTTATTTTAATGCATACAAATTAAACATACTAAATCACGGTTAACGTCTTTGTTTTGAAAAAAAATATATTTAAAAATAACATTTTAAAAATTTATTTTTAAAAAATCCCTCAATTGACTGACGGGCATCCCGTAAGAAAGAGGTCGGCGAACAGAGGTAAATAACCTCATCTGGGGTCAAAAAGTGAATTCTTGGGGGTAATGCAGACTCATTTGGGACATATAACATCCACTACAATCCACTAGATATATTAAAATACGTCATGTGTACGTGTACGCTTGGAACATATGCCCATTATTGAACCGGTTCCTTCCAGAAAATGCATTTTTTTAAAAATTTGACAACTATGTAGATTTCTTACCTACGTACTATACGAAGACACCTAAATCTACCCTACTTTCATTTATATTGACACGAGTGACAATAATCTTAATCCACATGACTTGTCTGTATCAAGTATCCTTTCTGTGATATTTAAAATTAATGCCTTAAAAACTGAGCTAAGAAGAAAAGTTGTTTTGTGCTCCTCTCGAATTGCGATGTCAAGAATTTGATGCATTCAATAAAGTTAATGAATAGTTGACTAATTTTAAATGGGCTCATTTACCATTATATCTAGAGCAGTGCTTCTCAAACTTTTTAGTATGGCGGACCGGCAGGAATTTTTTCCATTGCACCAGGGACCGGTGCACTATTTTCCCGTGCACTGACAATTTTTTCGGTCCTTTTTTTGAGAACATCTGCGGACCGGCAGCGGATGGCCCACGGACCGGCACCGGTCCGCGGACCACCACTTTGAGAAGCACTGATTTAGAAGACTAGAATGGCCAGGGGCGATTGACCAAAAACCAATCGAACAATTATATCAAACTTAAAACGTTTTTAATTTATCAAATAGATTCCCTCCCCCCTCCCCTTTTAAAGAAAAAGGATATTCCGTGTCGTTTTGACTTAAAATATCTACACATAATCCTATTCAGATCATTTTTAGACACTTGTCATGCTTGTAAAACTCACCAGTAGCATTTCCGGGTGGGGGGGGGGTAACGATGCTCCGCCTAATCCCCGAGTCATGTGAGCAGAACCTAGAGTCTGGGGGTTTGGGGGGGGGTAACGCACACATAAACTTGTTTATTTTGGTGTAACTGGCAAAAAAAGTCCATGAGAGAATCAAACGGAGCTGCGGTGTCAAATGCTTTGATGTCAACATCAAACGACGCAGTGTAACAATTTCATATGTTATCTTGTGGATTCTCAAACTTAAGGATTATAATTAGATTTAATTTTCATGTCTTGATAGCTTACGCCAACCAGCGTCTGATGGCCTACCGACCGACACAATGAGAAGCACTGATTTTTTTTTAAAAAGTCATTAAATAAATAGTAAGCGACGAAATATTTCAGTGGAAGTTTTTTTAAAGTGACCCTTTTGATGTGACGTCACACTTCTTCAACCCCCCTCCCTCCCCCTCGTCACGCATCGTCACAAAAGTGTTACCCCCCTCCCCCCTCCCCCCCTAGGAGCGTGACGTCATTTATGGACGGCCCCTTACATTAAAAGTCATTTCAAATCAATTATTCTGAAAGTTAACAAAACAATTGCTATCTACAAATTGCTTCTAAAATTACGGGAGTCGAAAGAAAAGACATTTTTGAAAAAATCCTTCTCCAACATTTTTCTAAATATTATTAGCTATCGTTTCGCATTTGTTTCAACCCGATAGCTGTTAAGGATGCCGAGAAATTGAAAAACTACGGATATTTTTTCGTTTTTAAAATTTTATTTTCCAGGAAATCCACTAAACCTTTTCGGGAATTTTTTTGAACCGTGCACATCCCTGGGACCTCCTTAATATATTTGCAAAAGACCCGAAACCCCTATCTGGTATGGTTTAGGAGTAGTTGCTTGTGCAAGCTCGACAAGACAAACATTATACAATATAGGTCATGATAGAGATACGTGTCTATATTTATTTAAATTATTTAAAATCTGAAGGTAATAAAAGCTTTAAATGTTTACGAAAAAAATATTTTGGTCCCGGCCCCGAAGGAACAGACGTTCATTAAGCTATAGAATTTTTATTTTTTTAAAATCAAATTTGGTCAATAATTCATCCATTTACCCAGTAGCCACTTTTTAAATTACCTTTTGTATAACTAAAGTTAAAAAATGGCATACGGGCCCTAGCCCATAATAAGTGATGTTTTTAAAACTTTTACTTTTAATGCCAGACACCTTCACTGGAGCGTACCCAAAAACTTCCCAAAGTTTAATGGCCGTGTGATGAATAAAATACATGTACTATTAATAAGACTTTAAAAAACCCAACTAAAATAAGAGCCAGGGTGTAAGATGTAAAGTTCAAAACAACAACTTATTTCAATTTGGATCATGTTGAATATATTTGTTTGTCAAAATATGCTTTAAAAATCGAGTGAAATCGAATGGTTAAAATGTCTTAGACGTTTATAAATAAAACGAATATAACGAAAGAATAAAAAAAAACAATAATAAAATTTTTTAAAAAAGTAATAAAAAAAATAAAGAAACTTAGCTGCGGTGATATCCAATTAGTCCAATAGAGAAAATGATTTTCTCTACTGGACTAATTGGATCTCACTGCAGCTAAGTTTTAAAAAAAATAATTCTTTCGTTATATTCGTTTTATTTGTGTACTTTTTGTTCGTTGAGGAAGGCTCTTTGCCGAAAGATCGCTGTTTTGTTACGTTCCGCCAGGCTAACTCATACCCTGTTTATGTTTTATGTAGGGCTGTTAACGATTAATTTAAAATTAATCGTTAACTTTTTTGAAAAATTAACGATTAATTAGTCATTAATTTCGATTAAATCCAAAAATTGAAATTTATGTTGTCATAAGTAACATTTATTAAAATACTTGTCGAAAATCGAAATAACACTGGAATGTCTTCTTTATATGACATCTTTTAACCAACAACGCAAACAGACAAGTTTATTGACATTATTTGGTTCAAATAATGAGCGGGTCTTATTGACAATATAACCAGCAGAGTTGAACAATCGTTCACATAGCTTTAGATTGTCTCAGCTGAAGTTTCTGATACTGTAGTGGATGTTTGGTTTTCAGGTAATATGTAAGCGAAGTGTTAGAATTATGGTAGCAATGTTCCCTTTAAGCAGCGCGGCTGCGCAGATATTTGACAGACGCCGTTCAGGAGTTTAGAATCACCGCGCAGCAAACTTTGTAACATATTGCACAAAAAATGGACGTTGTGCAACTTTGCAAACGAGTTGTTTTTAAAAAAAAACTTTGCACACGGACCAACGAAGCTTAGACTTTGAGGGAACATTGCATAGTAGGCACTAGGTACGCGATTTCTCTCTCTGGAAACAATAACCTTTATAAACATTTTAAACATTCACGTCAGACAATAGTTTAAAATCAAGATATTAGTCTAATGGTTAGTTTATTAGTTTATATTTATCGGCCGAAATATGTTACTTTTTAAATTCCAGTACATTTATAAGTGGTAGGTCGATTAATCGTTAAAAATTTTAATCGTTAAAACTTTTTAACTATTAATCGAGAAATTAATCGTTAATTTCCACAGCCCTAATTTTATACTTTGTCTTCAAAGTTTTTTAAAAATCCATTTACACAGTATCCAAAGTTTATTATTTTTTATTTAGCTCATATAAGGTGAAAAAACTGCATTTGGGTCCCCGGCCCCCAGTGAGTGTAAATTAAACAAAGAAATTTCGCCTGTTACCATGAATACCATCCCGGGAGTGTACTCAACAGCTTCCCAAAATTTCATGCTTCTACCTACACGGGAAGTTGGAGAATTTGTGATTAGACATTTTTATATAATTTAAAAAATACATTTGGGCCCCCGGCCCCCAGTGAGAGACAATTTAAATATTTTTTCGCCTGATACCATCGTGGGAGTGTGCTCAACAACTACCCAAAGTTTCATGCTCCTACCTAAACAGGAGATTGGATATTTAATGATGAGTCAGTTTTTATTTAGCTCACAAAAGGAAAGAAAACTACATTTGGGCCCCCAGTGAGTGTTAAATAAATCTTTCTTTCTTCTGATACCATCGCAGGTGTGTACTCAACATCTTCCCAAAGTTTCATGCTTCCACCTACACGTGAAAAGGGAGAACTAGTGTTGATTCAGTTTTATATAGCCCATATAAGGGTAAACCTATTTTGGGCCCCCGGGACCACATGAGTTGGAATTTTAAAATTATGCTTCACCAATTATCTTTGTAAGAGTGTAAGCAACAACATACCACAGATTCATGCTTCTACCTACACGGGAGGTTGGAGATTTAATGATGAGTCGGTTTTATATAGCTCATTTAAGGAAAAAACTTCATTTGGGCCCCCAGTGAGTGTTAAATAAATAGTTCTTTCTTTTGATACCATCACAGGAGTGTACTCAACATCTTCCCAAAGTTTCATGCTTCCACCTACCCGGGAAGATGGAGAATTAGTGTTGATTCAGTGTTATATACCCCACATAAGGAAAAAAACCCAACTAATTTGGGCCCCCAGCCTCCCATGAGTGGGAATTTTAAAATTATTTCTCACCAATTGTCATTGTTAGAGTGTACTCAGCAAGTTCCCAAAGTTTCATGCTTCTACCTACACGGGAAGTTGCTGAATTAGTGATGAATCAGTGAGTCGGTCAGTCAGTCATTGCTTTGGCTTTTCTTAGTATAGAATTAAAGTTTTACATACTATGCAATAAAGTTTTGTGGTATAATGACGTCATGTAGTTACACAAAGAGCTTGTAAGACATTGCAAACTTACCTTCAACCTAAAACAAACGAGTCCAAAGGTGACAGGTCTGACAACTTCAAACCTATGATCGCACCTAACGAGGTCCTCAAAGTGATGAGCTAGCGACACATCCTAAATAACAGATAATTATGCAAGACACGGTCACATGAAATGTGCAGTCAACAAAATGTCCACACAAAAAAGATAACACCATTTTTTATGTATCACAGACTCACCCACAATAAATAAGAGTATTGCTTCCCACTCTTGTCTTTATATACACAAGAAATATACCCGCACTTTGTTGCGGGTTTTTTTGTGATGACGCTTTTCCCCAGTATTAGTTGCTGTTTATTACATTTTTAGCCAAGTTATTTATGAGATTGATCTATTACAAACCATTGCTTTATACAAACACCAACTGAGCTTTATATATTCGATTACAGACATTAAATTATAAATAAAAAATTAAGTTATCAATGTTGACCCTATCTATCGTGAAAACATTCTATCATTCTTCCATCCACCAAAAACCTTCAAACTATCAAAAATACGTATAACACAGAGAATGTATGTATGTATGTATGTATGTATGTATTTATGTATGTATGTATGTATGTATGTATGTATGTATGTATGTATGTATGCATGCATGCATGTATGTATGTGTGTATGTATGTGTGTATGTCTGTCTGTCTGTCTGTCTGTCTGTCTGTATGTATGTATGTATGTATGTATGTATGTATGTATGTATGTATGTATGTATGTATGTATGTATGTATGTGTGTGTGTGTGTGTGTGTGTGTGTGTGTGTGTGTGTGTGTGCGTGCGTGCGTGCGTGCGTGCGTGCGTGCGTGCATGCATGCATGCATGCATGCATGCATGCATGCATGTATGTATGTATGTATGTATGTATGTATGTATGTGTATGTATGTATGTATGTATGTATGTATGTATGTATGTATGTATGTATGTCTGTGTGTATGTCTGTGTGTCTGTTTGTATGTATGTATGTATGTGTGTATGTCTGTCTGTATGTATGTATGTATGTATGTATGTATGTATGTATGTATGTATGTATGTATGTATGTATGTATGTATGTATGTATGTATGTATGTATGTATGTATGTATGTATGTATGTATGTATGTATGTATGTATGTATGTATGTATGTATGTATGTGTGTGTGTGTGTATGTATGTATGTATTTATGTATGTATGTATGTATGTATGTATGTATGTATGTATGTATGTATGTATGTATGTATGTATGTATGTATGTATGTATGTATGTATGTATGTATGTATGTATGTATGTATGTATGTATGTATGTATGTATGTATGTATGTATGTATGTATGTATGTATGTATGTATGTATGTATGTATGTATGTATGTATGTATGTATGTATGTATGTGTGTGTGTGTGTATATATGCATGCATGCATGCATGTCTGTATGTATGTATGTATGTATGTATGTATGTATGTATGTATGTATGTATG